>CM029537.1:9026177-9558677 GCA_017141395.1 Laodelphax striatellus | reverse complement strand
GCTTATGAAGTAGCACACACCGATTAATCATTGCATCAGTGTGTGCTGCTTCATAAGCAGCTATGTGAATTACTGTGACTAATTTCGTCTTGTCTTGTCTTGACTAACCGGTGTACGCCTAGCCTAAACCTACGTAACATCAGGTTATCAGGTCTATCTAATTATTATCTATCTGATAAACAGAAAAACTTTGATAATGACAGTAGAAATTTCCCTACAGTTTACAAAATTTCCCAGAATTTCAGCTACACTACTACAGCCTCAACTCCGTGAAAATTGAACGGGAATTTTTGTTTTTATGAGACAATACTGCGTAACATTAGGTTACCAGGAAAGGACTCTCTAACGACTGTAGAAATTTCCCTTTAGAATACAAAATTTCCCTGCATCTGAGCTACACCACTATTCATACGAGATTGATGAATGAGTTGAGGGAATTTAGTGGATGAGTAGGGAAATTTTCTAAAGAAACTGAGCGTGTATCCTGGAATAATACAGCAAGATGATTATGAAACAGGCTCACTTTTTGCTTGAATAATTTTCTGATAATGAGGCTCACAATAATCAAGTACTAGTAAAGCTTTATAACTATACATAGCTTCTAGCCATACTTTTTAAAGTACATTTCCAATAGGAAATATACCCGGCGATGACCAAATAAGTATACCACGCTTCGCCACTAACGTTTTTGTATAGCTGGTTTCTTTCTGCTAACGTACCTGTATTGAAAATAAATTAAAACAGTTATCCCAACTCATTACAAACTTCCACAAGATTCAAAGCGTATGAGAATTCATATTTGAATGCTAAATTAAATACATAATTATCTTATGTATGGAAAGAATTTTGTATCCGACTTTGGAAAGTTCGTGGAGAAGATTGAGTGGACCGATTTTGGTGCGGTTTGCGCCAAAAGATATAGAAAAAATCAAGGTTTTGCAGGCTCTATTTCACAGTAATTGACATAGCTGCTTATGAAGCAGCACACACCGTTGCAATGATTAATCGGTGTGGGCTGCTTCAAAAGCAACTATGTGAATTACTGTGACTAAACGTGACTAATCTTGTCTTGTCTTGACTAACAGGTGTACGCCTAGCCTACAGTCGTACACTAACCGCCTTCCTAAAAAATTATGATGCACTACAGTACAACCCCACATTTAAACGTCCTGATTTTTTGGTGTAGTAGGGAACAAATACTAATCTACGTTTTTTGGAAGAAAGGGATGAATGAAGATTACAGTTCTTTCAAGGTGAGAAGGGGACACGTTTTTGGAGTTGGGGGACTCTTTTTTGAGTGAGGGGGACACTTTTTGGGGATGTATGACACTTTTTTGGGGGTGGGTGACACTTTTGCGGGGGAGGGGATTACTTCTTTGTGGTAGGGGGACACTTTCGGTTAGGGGATACTTTTTTGGGGGAAGGAGGACCCTTTTTTGGTGTAGTGGGACACGTTTTTGGGGAGGTGGACCTTTTTTCGGGGAGGAGTACACTTTTTTGGGCGATGATGCGCGCGTACCGATGGTGTGACACAATTCATATATAAATGTATAAAATGCCAAGTATATAAATGCTTCCCAAGCATATCGATTTATAAGACGATGTCAAGTCAAAACTCTCTACTCATGTCATCCAGTGGCGTAACTTACACCCCCGCAAACCCCGCGGCGCGGGGGGGCCCGGGCCCTTGGGGGCCCGGGCTAGGGCCTGAAATAATATCATATGTTTTTTTTAGAAATAAAATTGAAGTAATGATTGAACAAGAAAAGCAAAAGTTTTATTTTGGGCAATTAACAACCACGAACACAAATTTCAATAATTCATAATTGTCCATTGTAAAAAAAATTATGTATCAACAATTAGAATGTCAGTTGGTTAAAAATTGCCATTAAGAGAGTTGTTATGACGGAAGAACGTAAATAGTTGCACAATTAACAAAAGGTCTGCTGGTTTAAAGTAGCTTATCGGGAAATAATGAATTTTGTTTACAAATCATTGAATGGAGACAGACATCCGGTCCCCAGACCCAGACTGTTTACACAAATATATTGTTTCGTCCATCGAAATTCTGATCATAGTAGAAATAGACTGCAAGAGTTGTCGAAGAATAGTCTGTAGGATAGCTTACTCAGTCAATCTCAATTCATTATTTCATTTTCAAAAATTTTTCTAAAATTTCATTTTTAGAAATTTGTGAAATGAGCTGTAAGCAGTGAGTTTGTGAAAGTGGGTTTTAATTATTTATTACGGTAAAAAAATTTATTCATATTGCATTCCTACGCGTATTTTCAGTATTATGATGTTCGATTTTCAATTATTCCGTCTTTACTATCTTTCGTTCCTGTAAGTGAACAAAAATATTTTGCTAGCTTTCAAAATGAGTGTTGTCTGTGTGTCTTTTCGTAATATGTTAGTAAAGCCTGTGTCACACCAGGCTACTTTAATCTAGTAACCAGTTTTTTATGAATTATTATAAATCACTAATAATTATTACAATTATTGTAGAATTCAATCAAGAGCATGTTTTATTTTAATAATAATAATAATTCCGTGTAACCTGGCTGGCTCAGGTCTGGTGTCAGAGTTTTCAGGTCACTCCTGATCAGTTCAGGGTCTCTGACGTGACTTAATGACTGTTTTTAGGCAGCCGGGACCGACGGCTTAGCGTGTCCTCCGAAACACGAGGAGTGGCTCGTGCTAAAATCTTACGGTCTGACCTGGGTTCGAACCCGGGACCTCTAGGTTACAAAGCCAGCACTTAACCCACTCGGCTATGTTTTATTTTATTACATGTATATGTTATTCACTCATGAGGTACGCTCTCATTAATGAGTTTAATGGTTGCGGTTTAGGGAAAAGAGGCTAAGAGAGGGGCGTGAGATTTTAGAAGGAGGGGCCCGGAATTATTCTTTGCGGGGGGGCCCAGTTGGCAAACGTTACGCCACTGATGTCATCTTTTTAAGTCTCAACATCTCTACTTCATGACATGTTACCAATCATTCCATTGCTATTATGTCATCAATGATGTCGACTCATATCTTTCTGAGATCTAACTATGACGTGGAAATTTGTTATGAGATGTTGTCATTCATGTCATATTATGTGGGTTGGAGTGGACGTGTTTCTACTAATAATTACTTGAATAAACAATTGACTTTTACAAATAGATCATACTTTACGTACATACATACATTATGATCGTACCATAATATTACGTATTATTTCGCGCTTCCCGAAAGGCCCCGTGTGTCAGGGCCCTTATGATTGATTCGAACATAGGATTCGAAACTAGTGTCTATACTTACTGTAGGGATTACTATAGCCGTATTAAGCTCACGGTTCATATTCATTTTCAAATTAGTTTCTTCTTTTTCTTCTCCTTCTTATTTTTTTCTTCTTTTTCTCCTTCTTCTTCTTCTCCTTCTCATTTTTCTTCTTCTTCTTCTCCTTCTCCTTCTTATCCTCCTCCTTCGTTTTCTTCTCCTTCTGCTCCTTCTTCTTCTTTCCCCTCTCCTCCTTCCTTCTTTATCTTCTTCACCACTTCCTTTTTCTTCCTTTCTCTTTTCTTCATTTCCTTCTTTTCTCCTCCTCCTCCTTCTTCTTCTTCTTCGCCCCTTTTCTTCTTCTTCTCCTCCTCCTTCTCTCTTTCCCTCTTCTTCTTCTTCTCCTCCATCTTCTTCTTATCCTCCTCCTTCTCCTTCCTCGTCCTCTTCTCCTTCACCTCCTTCTTGTTCTTCCTTCTTCTGTTCTTCATCTTCTTCTTGTTTTCTCCTCCTCTGTTTTTCTTCTTTTTCTCTTTCTTCTTTATCTCCTTCTCCTCCTTCATCTTCTTCTCCTTGTCCTCCTCTTCTTCTTCTTCTTCTGCTTCTTTTCTTCTTCTTCTTCTTCTTCTTCTTCTTCCTCCTCCTCCTCCTCCTCCTCCTTCTCCTCCTTCCTCCTCCTCCTCCTCCTCCTCCCTCTTCATTAAAAAAGTGATTTTTCTATTGTGCAGTACTGCTATTCAGCCTAGTAGCAGCTAGCAGTAGATCCACAGTTTATTGTGAAGGCACGATGTCGACCTATTCGACACAATTCGAGTCGAATCTCTGTGCCCAGTAAGCGAACCAAAACTAACTTTCACTTATTCTCACCGGCCGACTGAGATAGCAAGCTTGCTGTACACAGCAACACCTATAGACCATAGTAATAATATATCCAGTAGTATAGTTCTTTGCTATGGTTACAGCCTTGAATTGTAATAGAAGGAATGTCGGCTCGAAAACAGCCTTCTTTTAATACTCAATGCTGTACCATTGTGAACGGGAACTTAGTTCACAAAGAGCTTAAAAGCCTTCTAATAAAGTAAAGCATTGAGTTTTACTTATGAAGCAACACATACCGATTAGTCATTGCATCATTGTGTGCTGCTTCATATGCAGCTACGTGAATTACTGTGACTAAACGTGACCTGTCTTGTCTTGTCTTGACTAACCGGTGTACGCCTAGCCTTATTCAAAAGTTCGGGGCTGTTTGGGGCTTGTAAATTTTTCTGAACTGTTACTAATTAATAGATTACTGTACTACATCCACTTGTACTAAGTTATATCCATTACATTCAAGTAGAGCAAGATTGATGACCGGTTTACAGACATCATTAACCGTAGTAATTATTCGAAAACATCCTTTTTGAATCAGTGACACCAATTATTTATTGTATAACTTCCTGTACAGAAATCATTCATTATTCTAGATTTGAGGTAAATTGACTTCGCTAACTCAGTAAAATCACGAAATTGGATACATTACGAAATTCAACTGTTAGGCTAGGCGTACACCGGTTAGTCAAGACAAGACAAGACGAGATAGTCACGTTTAGTCACAGTACTTCACATGGTTGCTTATGAAGCAACACACACCGATTAGTCTTTGCATCGGTGTGTGCTGCTTCATAAGCAACTATGTGAATTACTAAACGTGACTAATCTCGTCTTGTCCTATCTTGACTAACCGGTGTACGCCTAGCCTTATATTATGGGAATTGGCAAAAATATGGTAGATTCATCCGACCCAACCAATCACATGTAATGTCCACACTATAGTTCGAATAAAACTAGTTGTCCCTTGGCCTGGTGCACAAGAAACATTCACTGACTGCGTTTTTGTCAGAAAGTCCGGTGTTCGAACAGCCCATTTGATTAGCATCATTTTGATGTTAGCATCATTGAATCAAATGGTAAGTTACATCAGTTACAAAGTACATCGGACTCTCTGACAAAAACGTTTCTAGTGAGTGGTTCTTGAGCACCAGGCCAAGGGACAACTAGTTTTATTCGAACTATATTACTATACACTCTCTATAGATGGGGGATAGACTTTTGAAAATTCCACTGTAGATCTGAATCAATAGAACAACAACAGTATATCACTAGCTTTTCTCTGCAGGTAAGAGATAATTTTCGTAATTTTGTTTTGGTTTTGTTACCATGACGCTCACAACGCAAAATCGAAACTGCTGTGCACTCAATACCTACATTTCGCTCTTCGAATTGGGGTCAATGCTACTTCTTCTTCTTCTCCCTCTTGCACTTCTTCTCCTATTTCTTCTTCCATTTTCAATCTTTCAAGAAAATTAAAAACTTTCAACTGGAAATTTGGGATAAGTGAAAGGAAAATTGGAAGTCATAAAACTTTGAAAAGCTGAAACGCTTCGTTTTTCCGATCGTATCTTATAAGAAAAATCTTATCTCTAATCTTATCTTTTAAGAAATTCTTGTATTATTCCAGTTGTGCTCACCGCTCCTCCTCCTCCTCATTCTTCTCCTCCTCCTCCTCCTCATTCTTCTCCTCTTCCTTCCTCTTTCTCCTCATCATCATCATAATCATTACCATAACCATCATCATCATCATCCTGCTCCTGCCCCTCCTCCTACTGCTCCTTCTCCTCTTGTTCCTACCCCTCCCCCTCCTCCTCCTAATCCCTTCTATTCTTGTTCCTTTCAATCTGTCAATTCTTCCATTCTATCAATTCCTTTTCATTCATTGTGCGAGTCCATGTCTGCCATTCACATTCAAATTGCATGTTTCCTGTCTAATTTATTATTTATTACGTCTCTAGTGTATATCCAATGTATAACAGTGACTCCATAACAAAATAGATTGACAGTCTTATTTTTCCATACTCTTCAGCCATGAGCATTCTATTGATTATTACTTATTCATTCATGAAGATCGAAGTTATTTCAAAACATTTCTTCTTCTAAACGATTATGTGAAAATATATCAAAACCGTTCTTTTTCTGAAGGATAATAATGAAAATAAAATGAGAATTCTATTTGTCTTCTCGTAAATTCTTTGATCGTATGGTTTTAGTTTCTATTGATTTTTACTTAATCATTAAGGCCCCTGTCAGACTAGGCTTTTCGTCACGCGCGTTTTGTAATATGAGCCCAAGCGCGTTCCGGTCATCTGAGGTCCCGTAATGTAAATGTAATGAGATCGCTTGCCCCCCTGTCAGACGAGGCTTTGAGGCCACGCGCGTTTTGTCATCAAGCGCGACCCGGTCGACTATCCGCGTCTCAGCCAGCTTAATGTATGACGCGCTTTCCCGGTCAGCCGGGCTAACGTAATGAGAATCTAATGAGAACGCTTGACAGCCTGTCACACTGGGCTGCGCGACGACGCGCGTGGCGAAATCTTCACCAAAATCTAAATTGCGCAATATTGGAGATAGCGGAATTGTGATTTCAGATTCGGATTCAGCACCCTCGAATTATATTTATTTATTTATTTATTCGTCAATTGTCACAATACATCATAAACTGAGTTACACCCATTTGACTGGTGACTTGTCGATTGCTAAACTTAAATCTAATTACAATAATATTTACATCTAGATTAATACTAACTATAGTAAAACATAATAGTAAATCTCTAGATTTGTCCTAATCTCAAAAATAAACAAATCGAATTCCAAAATAAAATTACTCTCCATTTTTTATTCAAAATATCTGTTACAGGAATTCATACCAGATCATCAACTTTCTCATCAATTAAAATTCCGCGATAGTATATAGGCTTTTCTCTAATAGCATTTTCCTGACTGCTCGCTTAAATGAAATGACAGATTCCATATTTCGGATGTTCGTTGGCAGCTTATTAAATAGTCTCATTCCAGAATAGAATGGAGTTTTTTCCAATGCTGCATGTCTATGTATTGGAAAAGCTATCAGGTTCCTATTTCGAGTGTTATATTGATGATTGTCCGCACAAAATTGGAATTTGTTAATATTTACTTTAACAAAAACTACTAATTGATAGATGTAGAGAGAAGGAAGTGTAAGGATGTTCAGGTCTCTGAAAAATGTTTTGCAAGAGTCTCTCGATCTCAGTCTACAAATGACTCTCAATATCTTTTTTTGCATGATAAAAACTCTACGACTGTAAACAGAATTACCCCAAAATATAGTTCCATAGCTCAAATAAGAATAAACGTATGCATAGTATACGGTCAATAATGTGTTTCTGTCAAGTGAGTGGGAGAGAGTTAGAATCACAAAATACGCCTGGTTCAATTTTTTCATCAAATTCTGAATGTGTTCCTTCCAAGAAAAAGTCTGATCAATTACAAGTCCCAAGAACTTTGTTGAGGAGGAGAGTATTAATCTATTGTCAATGTTTGCGAGGTGAGTTTCATCTACCATTGTTTGATTGCGTATGGAACAGAATTGTATCAGGTGTGTTTTACTGTAATTTAAGGAGAGTCCATTTACTTTAAACCAATCATTGATTGCTATTAGTGTGTCCTTCAATTTATTTGCCAATGTAATCTGATCAAAGCTTGATGCCATAGAAGTTGTGTCATCCGCATACATAATTAATTTTGAATCTGTTGTTGCTCTTGGTAAATCATTTATGTATACGAGAAAGAGCAAAGGTCCAAGGACAGAGCCTTGAGGCACTCCATTTGGGACCTTGGCAAATAAAGAGCATTTTGCAGAAGACCTATCTCTCACACATTGTTCCCTATTAGAAAGATAGGAGCTGAGCCATTTCAGAGCTGTTCCAGCTATCCCATAGAAGCTCAATTTTTTTAGCAGAAGTTTATGATTAACGCAGTCAAAAGCTCTTGATAAATCGCAGAACATACCAGCAGCATGCTGCGACTCATCAATTGCAAGTGACATATATTTGACAAATTCATAGATTGCTCCAGAAATGTCCTTCTTTTTACGAAACCCAAATTGATTTTCGACCAACAATCCATTACTTTCGAAGTGACTAGTCAATCTAGATACCACAGCCATTTCATACACCTTCGAAAATACGGAAAGTATTGAAACTGGTCGGAAATTACCTAAATCCTTAGGGTCCCCTTTTTTTAGAAAAGGTAAAACATTACTGTATTTCAAAATGTCAGGGAACACTCCATGTTTAAATGATTGGTTAACTAAAAATGTAAGAGGTTTAGTCATTTGCATAGCACATTTTTTCAAAAGAAAAGGAGGAAACTCATCCCAACCAGGTGTTCTGGATGCTCTCATTTTTTTTATCAAGGTAATTATCTCATCCTCCGTCACTTGGGTAAATGAGACTAAAATGTTATCTGTTCTTGGTTGCCTATTGCAATAATCAATAGCAGTTTCCATGTTTATATTCAAATTTAATGTGTCACATATGTTTAGAAAAAAATTATTAAATGAATTTAATGTGGATTCAATTGGAACATCATTAAATATTTCGGATAAATCTAACTCTTTTGTTCCCGCCCGTGTCTCTTGTTTCACTATTTTCCAAGCCATCCTAGTTTTGTTGTCAGCCTTACTTATTCTGTTACTATTGTACATTATTTTAGCCTGTCTAATGCACCTATTTAGAATCTTTTTGTACTGTCTCACATATTCTCTGAATACAGGACAGTCTCGTAATCTGGATTGTAAATGTAACTCCCTAGATCTGGCACACGACGTACGAATACCCAAAGTAATCCATCCTTTATCAGAATTGTTAAGTGATTTATGTTTTTTTGGAATTTTACGCGGAAACGAATGTTCAAAGTATAGTTTCGTCATTGTGTGGAACTTATTGTACAGAATATTAGGATCGGAAATTATATTGCTCATATGGAAAAGGGACTCCCAGTTCTCATTTGATAAAATTGTAATAAAATTGTTAATATTTATTTCCGAAAATAATCTAACTGTTTTTATTATTTTACTTTTATTGTTTCTATTTGATTTGTTTTCTTTGTAGTGTGTAGATAGTTTAGTTGGAATACTAATCATTTGAGCTGTGTGGTCAGATAAGCTGGTGTCAATAATTGAATTACTACATTGCTCCGGTGCAAAATCGGAAGCTATGTTATCGATACACGTGCGAGAGCCGGGAGTAAGTCTAGTCGCGTCCGTGAAGTGCAAGTGTAAGTTATATGAGTGTAGTAAATCAAGTAGTCTTGACCTAGGTATTGTATCTCTCATTACATCTATATTTAAATCTCCAGACAGAATTCGTTTGTATTTTGGAAATTTTCTACTGCATAATTCTAACAATTTATTGAGCTGATCGAAAAATAGATTGAATGATATTTTAGAATTAATGGGTGATCTATAAATGTTAATAATAATGAGGTTCATAGACCCAGTGATTCTGGCACCACAACATTCAAAAGATTGTTCTATGTTGAAATTTTTTAAATCTTCGATTAATTCACAATTAATATCATGCCTTGCAAGTATGCAAGAACCTCCTCTAATTTTTTCAGACCTACAATAGTGAGAAATAAGTTTGAAGCCATGAAAACCATTCAACAAAAATAGATTACTATCTTTCAGCCAGTGCTCTGTGAGACAGATAATATGGGGCTTGATGGGTAATGTGTCGAAGAATAGATTAATTTCATCTATTTTATTGCTTTGTGTAATGCCCTGTATATTCCAGTGCATCAAATCTAGATTATTATGTCTTGTATTCGGTTCACATCTAAAAAATTTATATCAACGGTACTAGAAGACAAACTTTCAACAACACTGTCTTCGCAACTTTTCACAGAGTTCTGAATTTGCTGTTCACTTTCATAGTCAGGAGTGGGATGACAAGGAGACGGAGAAGAAGCCGGATCCGGAGTGGTAATTGTGATGTTACAATGAGCTTCCTCAACACGTACACTTTGAAAGCTCTGGAGAATCCTGTCGGCAATGATGTATTTTCCAATTAAGTTGATATGCAACCCATGACGTGTGTAGAAACGCCTACCTAGTCCATGCACATCAAATAATTCAACATTCTTGAAGCCTCGGACAAGTGCCTTCAATCGTACATTAGCTTTGGATATTGCCACATTGATAGGTGAAGACAATGGAAGATCATAACGGCATGGAACATTCACTAAGAAAACACGAGTATGTGTCAATTTTTGAAGTTGAATTTCAACAGTTTTGAGGTAGTCTTCATGAGAGTTCCTTGAGAAGTCGTTTGTACCACCAATCAGTACAGTCAGGTCACACGCAGACATGGATCTACATTCCTTGTCACACTCAGAAATAACTGAACTAAAACGTGCCCCAGGTTTAAGTATACTAGTAACTCGAGCATCAGTCCTTTTTGATATCAGATCATTGAGTTTCCTACCCTGGCTAGCAGAAAATAACTTGATTTTACCATCCACATTTTGCCGCCTTTTCACATAACGCGCCGACTCACAGCTAGCTGTTGTATTACGGTCGCGAACAATGCAAGAGGTCACCTTCTCCAAACTCCTATCAAATTTTTCAGCCCTAATATGCCTGGAATATTGGGTTTTAGGTTTTCTTGAAGACGCTGGTTTGTGAGTCTGTGGTCTTATTAGAGTGTTGTGGGTAGTTGCCGGTGATTCATCCATTGACAACAGTGAAAATCTATTGTGCAGCTGTATAGGACTACCGGTACACTCATTGGACGCAGCACATAAATTGTCATAGAGTGCCCTCCATTTATGAGCTTCATTCCTATGCACCGTTACTTCATTTTGTAGGGCATTATTGTCCGCCTCCATTGTCTCAATAGAGATTGACATGGACTTAACTGTCTTAGTTAAGGAATCAGTTTCTTCTTTGAGCTTCCTGTTACTATAATCGATACTCTGACAGCTTTCACATGAATCACTAAATCCTTCAGTACTAACACTCTTATCTACCAGAGTCACAGCAGAGGAAGACTTCTGGTTCTCCAATTCCAGGGTGAGTCTCTGTATCTCCTTCACCAGGGCTGACTGAGTCTCAGTCAGTTGTTGAATTCTATGTAATAAATCATCCTTGGACTTGAGGATGTTCTCATCCGTTTGAGATTCAGAATCAAAACAGACAGGCTTCCTTAAAGACCCCAAGAAAGAGTCCAGTGAGGCCCTATTTAATCTTGCTGTCTGTCCGATATTTGGAGCCAGCCCTTTAGTTGGTGTGCTTGAAAGATTGCTAGGTACTTGGTGTGGTGCATGTTTTTTATGTCTATTAGTGTAAGATTTTACACTGTCAATTTTTGAAGAGGTAGTAACAGAGGCAGGGCACCCAGTCGTGGAACAACGCCAGCAAATATCTCCACAAACTAAAGAATGACTTTTCCTAAAACAGTACCCCTCATAGTATAATGCCAGGTTATCTTTTGCTGTTCTGTATGTTTTAAGTTCGTCTGTCATTTTCTTTTAGAATACCTACAGGAATGGTTAAGAGAAGGAGAGTTAAAAAGCCTAGAGAGCAAACAAGGCAGGAATAAATTTGGAAGCTCCTGAAAGAAAGGGAGACTGGAAGAGGATACAAAAACAAGAAAAGGAAAAATACAGTATCGAGACGACAGTCAATAACAATAGGATTAGACACTGCTAGTAGGCATCAATTATACCGTATAACGCATGGAAATTACAATAGAAGTCAGTTCAAGCAGAAAAATAGTTCAAAAACTGGCGCGGTTCGTTTATTCATTCAACAGGTTGTTTTCGTTTAGCGTTGCCAAGGCAACCATCGGCGTCCGAAACTAGTTCTCAAACGGCAGCGCGTTATCACTTATCAGTCAGTAGGACAGTCGCACCTTATCTATTGAGGCGAGCCACAATGAACTGATAAGCCCATCTTCACCAAAAACAATCACGATAATATTAGTAGCACTCTATTCAGTGTTGTCACAGGATTTACCGCGTTTTTATTAAAGGCATAACAGCTGACTTGTTTTAGGTGAACTCACGAAATTTTAGGTTATCAAACACGAAAGAGTCTTCAGAAACTATTTTAAGACCGGTAAGTCAATTTCATACGCACACTCGATCAATCAATCACTAGTTACTCACATGATAGTACGAACATGGTATAAATAAACTGATTTTATCATATAATGAACTATTAAAAGGCCTACGAAACACAAGTGCTCCTGACCGGCAGAGCAGGCCTGCCACTCCCTCCCTCCCTATATATGTGCGAGGTCGATTCTCAAAAATAATCAAAATAAAGGATTTTTTCTTACATGTTCATTTTATAGATTGGTTACTTAATTTTATCTAGTAAAGCAGTAGTACTTTACCTAGGATAACTTTCACAAGTAATCATAAGTATGCTTTTCTCATTCCTTACTTTGGTTTGTTTAGTAAAATTTGCAATTACGGTATAAATTGTATATAATTGTAGGATAGAATTAATAATTATTGTATGAGAAAAATTATTTCGAACATTTTACAGTTCCAGAACTCTTTATAAAAAAAGAGATTATCTGATTTATTTTATATTTTACTTTTCTTATTTTTTGACTAATGAAGATAGAGATAATCAAAAATATTTTTATAAAATATTAAAAATTGAAATATAATATTTTCTTAAGTTTTTATCCACTTTAGAAGCGTTGATAAATTAATATAATATACTGTAATGCAATGCACTTCCATGAAAAAATCATCTTCTCAATTTGTTGACTTGAAGTAAAGTTGACAAATCAGCCTTGGACATCCTTTTCCAAGAATGGACATTTAAATGTCCAAACTTCGCCGTTTCATGTAGATAAATCTCACTTATGTTCACATTATTAGATTGCATTTACATTGTTGAAAATTTTTAGTTACAATTCATAAAATTACTAGAATTATTTTACTTATACTTACAACTTTTGTAATCTAGTATCTAAGCAGTTATAATTATTGTTATCTACATGAATAAAGTAATCTTATCTTATCTTATCGTGCAGATGGCAGTGATTTTCAATAATTATTGAGAAATTAATAGATTGCAATGTAATTCCATTATAATTGGCGGCCACCCAGTCACTAATATGACATACGAGTGTATGATTGAATTAATAAAATTATAAATTAAGTAATTGATTGAATTAATTAAGAATAGTAGCGAAAATATGAGTGTCGACTCATCTAGGTTCTAGGGTCACTGACCGTAGTTGAGAGAACGCGCTTCACAAGACGCGCATCAAAACGCGATGTTACCAGAACGCGCTTGGGCTCATATTACAAAACGCGCTTGACGAAAAGCCTAGTCTGACAGGGGCCTAATCGAGTTCGAAGTTATTTCAAAACATTTCCTCTTCTAAAGGATTAGGCTATGTAAAAATAGATCAAAACAATCCTACTTCTGAAGGATATCGTGAAAATAGATTGAGAAAATTATTCTTTCCATTTTCAATATTCTTTGATCATAGGGTTACAGTTTCTATTGATTTTTACTTATTTATTAATCAAAGTGATTTAATAATAGTTTTCGTGGAGGGTTATGTAGAGCAGAGTCCTGGTTTTTTGTTTAAATGTCAAACAACTGGACATCAAACAAAATAAACGATTGAAAGACTTCAACTTTTTTGGAGGCCAAGAATACATTACAGAGTGACCTTCACTAGGTTATCAATTTTGTCAATCCTCTTATCTTTTCTGCTGATTCTAGACCTTTTTCTTCCACTCCTCATCCTACTCTTTTTCCTTCATCTTCTTCTTCTCCTCCTTATTCTTCCTTTTCTTCTTCTTCTCCTTCCTCTTCTTCTTCCCCTTTTCCTCCATCTTCTTCTCCTCCTCCTCATTCTACATCTTCTCCTTCATTTTCCTTCTTTTCATTCTCATACATTCTCTCTTATCATCTTCTTCATCATTTTCACCTCTCTTTCCCTACCGCCTACCCACCGTTACAAGGTAAAAATAAATCAGATAGAAACAGATGCAAAGAAACACTGAGAAACTCAAGTTTCACACTAATCTTCAATTATATCCGCGTATCAGTTACGGTCAAAAAGTAACTGATATGATAACAGTTGAAAGTAACCGTTACTTTTTCATCAAACAGATCTGCTGTCGTGGAACAGTATTTCAATAAAATTGGATAGTGTTATGGTGGATAACATAATCATGCAAGGTATTTTCACCATCTTGTCTCCACTTTCATAAAATCTGTCAAATACAAGTATTCGCTGTGTGCATCTACCGTGTTGCGCTCTGGCGGATAATCGTATGAATCTACGAGGGTAGATTAACATGGGCAAGGATAGGCTTATGTACGTAAAAATTAGTTTATAATAATTGAAATAGAATTCCCTGTCGCTATTTTTCCTACTTATCGATTGTGGAATTATATTTAGAATGATAAAATTAACATACCGCATGTTCTTGAACATTATTATAATCTCCAATTCAAGTTTTGAAATCAACTTTGAAGGTTATGTTTGAAAACAAACTGAGCAGACGAAGTAGCTTATCCACAGCTGAGTTCATCCCACTGGTCAATATTCCGAAATGGATTATGGGCGCGAGACTTCAAATCAATCATATATGTTTTTAAACTGGATTTTTCACTCGATTAATTCAAAACTGTGATCCGATTTCTTTGTTGAATCACTTTACGTTTGGAAATATGGAAGGAATAGAAGCCGCAATTACTATTGTGAATTATTAATTTAATTAATTTATAATTAATTTAATTGTATAATTAATTTATACAATTAGGAATACTTCAATACTTTAAATGCATTTTAAATGCTTATTCCCTATCCTTTCCCATGTTAAACTAATCCGTTTCGTTCATTAAATTTGCGCGTGAGCGCAGGTGTCGATTTTATTATCCCCACCACCTACGTGCACACAGCGAATACAAATAATAATATTGTGTTTTACGTCAATTCTTGTATCTGGATTTTTAATAAATTCAATCAAATTTACCCAATGTCAAATGACGTTATTCAGAGTCGTTCTTTGTCTTACTTTTGACATCAATTAACGGCGGTTGAATTCAGAATTAAAATGGATTTTCTTGCAACTGTCCAGTGAATTACTCCCATAACGTTTGGTTGTTTGGTCCTGAGTCGAATTTATTCCGCCATTTAACTCTGTCTTTTCTAACAATAAAGATTGTGCAATACAGAAATAGGAAGCGGAGATTATTTGTCAACACCTCTTCTATTTCCTTCTCTTTCCTTCTCTTTCCTTTCTTCTATTTCTTCCTTCTCTCTCAACTGCAAAGAAGAAGAAGCAGGAGGAGAAAAATATGAGGGAGGAGGGAACAAGAAGAAGAGGAAGAAGAAGAAGAAGAAGAAGAAGAAGAAGAAGAAGAAGAAGAAGAGGAAGAAGAAGAAGAAGAAGAAGAAGAAGAAGAAGAAGAAGAAGAAGAAGAAGAAGGAAGAAGGAGAAGAAGAAGAAGAAGAAGAAGAAGAAGAAGAAGAAGAAGAAGAAGAAGAAGAAGAAGAAGAAGAAGAAGAAGAAGAAGAAGAAGAAGAAGAAGACGACGAAGAAGAAGAAGGATTTGAAGGAGGAGGAGAAGGAGAAGAAGAAGAGAGGGATAAGTAGTAGAACAACGAGGAGAAGAAGTAGAGAAAGGAGCAGGAGGAGGAGAAGAAAAAGAACGAGAGGAGAGAAGGAGAAAAAGAAGGGTAAGCTGAAATGAATACTCAACTGCAGAAAGTGGAGGTAGAAAGAGAAAAGGAAAGACAAGAACGGGAAAGTAAGAAAGCAAAATCAAAGCGAATAAAGATTAGTGTAGAATGTATTTTGAAAACGGAGGAAATAGCATGTTACGAACAAGAAAAATGTCAAGAACTATTAATAATGCATGAAACATTGAAAGTAAAATGTCAACTTCAAAATTGAATAGGTTATGAGCAAGCTCAAATAGATAAGAACAAGTTGAAAGGTTTTAACTAAACTTTTATGGCTTCTCCAAAATACAGGTACAGCATTGTTATCTAATAATCTTGTTATGTTGAGGTCGAAAATTATTTTTCGTCAAAAGTCACCTATTAACATTTTTTTCTTTCCTCATTTCCAAATATTATTCAACTTACTCAACGTCAATTATTCGACGTTGAAATCAGTTTAAAAAATTTGTAAATATTTTCAATGGAATGTTATCAATTGAACAATTTGTAATCGAATTTAATATTGGAAAAAAGACTAGAAGTTGTCATAACCACAAATTTATTAGAATATCGTGATACCTGTTTCAGTTGTTACACCATTATCAATGTCTGGTATGCAGACATTGAGTTTACATGACTCTATTTTTCTCTCCTTTTATTTGTCTTCTTCTTCGTCCCTCTTCTTCTTCATCATCATCATCATCATCATCATCATCATCATCATCATCATCATCATCATCATCATCATCATCATCATCATCATCATCATCATCATCATCATCATCATCATCATCATCTTCTTCTTCTTCTTCTTCTTCTTCTTCTTCTTCTTCTTCTTCTTCTTCTTCTCCTCCTCCTGCTTCTTCTCCTCCTTCTTTTTCTTCTCCTCCTTCTTCTTCTTCTCCTCCTTCTTCTTTCTCTCTTCTATATAACTCTTCTTCTTCCTCTTCTCCTTCTTATTCTTCCCTCCTTATTTTTCTTCTCCTTCTCCTCCTTCTACTTTCTCTTCTTCATCAATCTTCCTTCTTCTTCTTCTTCTTCTAGCCTCCTTATTTTTCTTCTCCTTCTCCTCCTCCTTCACCTCCATCATCACTGTTCTTCTTCTTCTCCCTTCTCCCTCTTCTTCTTCTTTGCATTATCCTAGCGCAAACTTTACCTTGCCCATCCATTCGAATGTTTCCATCTTTGCATCTTCTACATTTTTCAATATTTATGTATTCATTTATTGGCAAGATACATTACAATGTGGGAAGAATCAACATACATTACATTCGTTCAAAACTGTTACTTTCCCAAATTTTGATAAATTTTAAATAGTCAAGAGGTTATGTTGCTTATTTCCGTTCTATGATAATAAACAAGCAGCCAGTCCAAAATAAAAGCAATTCCACTCTGCCATCAGTTCCAGTTGATCATTAGGAGACGCATAACTGTGAATTTAATGAGACAACCAACATCATTATTAAAACTCGAATCCTGCTCTCATTTCTCATCTCGAAATCTGCATCTACAACCATATTTGTAAAGAGTGTCAAAAATCATCTTGAAGAAGCTGAAAGTACAGTATTAGGTTAGTTGCAGTGCATACTGAGCTTGCGGCTAAAGTCTTCAATAACAATGCAACAGTCTCTGTCTGCTTTGCATGTTATCTTTAAGCAATTTTAGATTATTTTCTTGTAATTTTAGTAAAAAGGAGTGCAACTAACCTCCAGCGGTCACCTATCAATAAAGCTGCCAAACCTCAGTTCATATTCCTCCAATCTTAAAAAAAAGTTACTTTTGTAAAAGTTTTGTAATAACAACGGGTTTCGAGTTATTTGAGGAACAACATTTTAAATTTTGTTTTATGAATTTGAAAAATTGTCATAATTTTTTTATTAGCTTTGTCTAGTTACAGTACCTATCTCTATTGAATTGATATTGAATGAAAATGCAGTTGATAATAGCCGAGCCTCGATCGACCTGAGAGAGTTTTGTCATTGACCCACTTAATGGCTTCACAAGCAATCTTTCCACCTTCCTAGACAACAATCAATCCAAACAACAGATTGTCTGAGAATTTTTCTGAAATTGTTTAACAAACATGAAACGTTGATTTGTTAGATTTTATCAATCACTGTGTTAGGCTAGGCGTACACCGGTTAGTCAAGATTAGTCACGTTTAGTCACAATAATTCACATAGTTGCTTATGAAGCAGCACACACCGATGCAATGACTAATCGTCGTGTGTTGCTTCATAAGCAACTATGTGAAGTACTGTGACTAAACGTGACTAATTTCGTCTTGTCTTGACTAACCGGTGTACGCCTAGCCTTAAGATTCTTGAATAAACATCTCAGATAAGAAATATCTGAAATCCGTTAGAAAGGAGACATTTTCCCCGTTATTTTCATTTTAATAACTTACCTATTAATTACTGCAAGCCATAATTCTGAGAGAAGTGATGTTTGGAAGAAAAACATATTTTCGCGATTTTTCAGTTTTATCAGACAAGTTTTATTACCTTTTAACCCTACGATCCTGGATCTCTTTCAACACTACAGAAATATCGAGGAGATAAAACCCAATACTATTTTTTCAATTTAAGTTGAAAAATTGTCGAAGGTATAAGATAACACAAGAAATCGTTACATTTTGAAGCCTAGAGTGAACGGACTTTAAATCTTTTATACGTTGTAAAAGCTATACGATAACAAGATGAAACGCTCCTCTTTTATCTCAAAA
This sequence comes from Laodelphax striatellus, assembly GCA_017141395.1. Classification (NCBI taxonomy): domain Eukaryota; kingdom Metazoa; phylum Arthropoda; class Insecta; order Hemiptera; family Delphacidae; genus Laodelphax; species Laodelphax striatellus. Next base: position 9,540,123 of record CM029537.1, on the reverse strand, counting down.
ATAAATTTCTAGTAATTTCTATTATCACTCCAGAAAATAACAGTCATTATCACTCCAGATTATCTTCTTAATACATAACCAGGATAATTCAGGCCTTCTCCGTTGTACCGACTTTCTCCACATCTGGCAGAAGAAACGCCGAGAAAATCCATAAAAAAACGCCATAGAAGTGAAATTGACTGCACTATTATCCTATTATTCGCATCCAGGTCCGGTTTTTGTTCTTTGTCTGTTATGTTTGGAGAAGCCAAATAAGATTGAAATTATAGCGGAGTTGATTTACACTACAGAAACTGTATTATCACAGTGTGGCCATTGATGTGAAAAGCTCCATAATATTATTAATCTTCCCGCCAACGACAGTATACTTTTGCCGAAGGTAGAGGAAGAGAAGGAGAGAGAGAAGGAGAAAGAGGAGGAGAGAGAGAAGGAGGAAGAGAATAAGAAAGAAGAGAAGGGGGAAGAGGAGGAGAAAAAGAGGAGAAAGAGAAAGTTAAGGAGGAAGTGAGGGAGAGAAGGAGGAGAAAGAGGAGGAGAAGGAGAAAGTGAAGGAGGAGAAAGAGAAGGTGAAAGAGGAAAAGGTAGAGGAAGAGAAGGATTAGATAAGATTGGATTACTTTATTCATGTAGATAACAATAATAATGACTGCTTAGATTCTAGATTACAGAAGTTGTAAGTATAAGTAATGTAATTTTCAATTTTATGAATATGACTTAACAATAAAAGTATTATATGCAATAAATTGTTAATAAATTGTCAATAAATTGTTATCTTCAATCTAAACAGCTGAATAACTGTTTAAAACAGAAGCCTATTATATACCACAGCCAAACTTCAACTTCATCAATACTTGCTAAGCATTCCTGATTTCAATTTTTTAATATTATTCAATGATAAATCATCATGTATTATTTAAAATTTTATTTAAAATTTCTTTTAACCAGATTATTCTCTAATTTCCAAATTCATTATTTCAAATAATCATAATATACTACAAGGACAAGGATACGAAGGACAATAACTTAATTGTCTCTCTAAGGACATGGAAAATATAATTTTTATACTTCAATGATAATTTATCATCAACAGATACAATTTCTTAATAGAAAATAGAATTTCTGTAGAATTTTCTAATCTCAATAGAGGTTGGAAATCTGATGCAGTATTCTTATTTCTGTAAGAAGTAATTGATTCTTTGATGAACTGGCCACTATATTAAAAGTATATTGGTTTACTGATCTAGTTCAAATAATAGAGAACCTATCAATAGCACGCTTTCTTCACCTTTTCATCAAAAGTCAATTGATATTTAATCTTTTCAATTTGAATACAACGATCACTAATTTATCGTAGTGCTATCACTATAATATAGGTAGGACTATCATAGTACTTTGATATCATGAATATCTCACATAATGTTATGTTTAGAATTGTTTATGTCTTCAAACATCGAATCAATTTCAATATCATGTGTCTTCAAATATCACAATAATCTTTGATATCATACTTTGGTATTATAAAAAATATCTTACAATAATGCTCTGAAATGTAATATGTAATGTTCAGTTTTCTATGTCTTCAAATTTAATACTACAGTATGAGGATAAATCGGAATAGGATATTATGATTAGATAATATTACTATCACAATTTTACTGATCATTGTAATTTGATATCATAAATATCTGGCAATAGCGTCCTGCTATGTAGTGTTATATTAATGATATTTTATAATTTTGAATTGAATGATACGTATAAGGATCGATGAAAAATTATATTATAATAGAATATTACAATATTTAATTATAATTAGGTTATATTCAACATCATAATACATTACTATCAATTTCAACAATGAATGTGGAAACTTAGAATATAGTGTCATCCTATAACTGTTTATGTAATATAAATAAGAAATACGTTATTTGATATGATTTTCATAGAACTATCTCAAGAATAGTTCAGATTATGGTATTATACCTACGTATCACTACAAACCATCAAATTCAAACTATCCATCGAATTCCATCAAACCTGTTGACTCAGATTCAACAGTTACCTTTATAAAAAATTAATATTTAGAATTTTTACTTAATTATTACGTTGTCCTGTAACAATATTAATGAATTGTATTCAACTATCAAAGATATAATATTCCTCTTTGCTTCAAAGACTTCAATAACAATATCTAAATGTTTCCTATCATATTATTGACTGACGAAGAAGAAAATGATTTTTTATGGTTGAAGGGAACCAATTTATAGGTTAATTAGAACGTCACAATTGTTGATCTGCGAAGATGTTTCAAATAAAAATGTTTTGAGAAAATTAACTTATTTTTTGTTAAATTGTTGTGATTGCTATCATGTTAGTATGTTTTTCATAAGCAATAAAGAAGTTATTAATAGTTGTTAGCGTATTTGAATTCTTTATCCATTTAGTAGAATCATGATTACAGTATAATCATTTTACGCAAGCTTTTCTTCAGACTTACAGCGATAAACTATGCTTATCGACTTGGAAAGGCTATTTAATTGTGTGGAATTTTGTGGAAAATTTTATTGTTTTGATTGTGCACTTATAGCTCAATATTGATCTATAGCATTCATTGAGGGATTTTTGATCTAAAAGAATTTTAGGGATTTTTAACCATTCTCAACCTCCTCCTCACTTCATCAACTTCTTCTTCTCCTCATCTTATTCCTCCCCTCCTCCTTCTCCTTCTCCTCTTATTTCTCCCCGCCTCCTCATCCTCCTTCTTCACGTCCTCCTCCTCCCACCCTTCTCCTCATCCTATTCCTCCTCCTCCAACTCCTCCTCCCCTTCCTCTTTTTTCTCCTCCTCCTGCTCCTCGTACTTCCTCCTCCCCTCTAGTCATCTTCTTTTTTTCTCTTTATTTTAAACCTCTGCTGTAAATTATCGACTCGGCTTCGCTTGTTTGGCAATTTTGTTAGTTTGCCGTCAATTTGCAATTCAATGCCTTTTTTCTAGCCTCTCTCTTAAAATTTCTCTTCTTTTTTATCTACTCTATTGTTGTATTCTCCACTTCACTTCGCTGCTTTGCAATGGCCGGGGAAAGGTGTTCTACTTTCCTTCTCATTTTCTCATTGTCGCCAAGACATTCTTCATTCTTGACCAAAACCATAGCCTCCTCTAATACATTAATGTATTAGAGGAGGCTATGCCAAAACACTCTTCATCAGTATGTACCTGTATTCCAACTTTTTAATATTATTCTATTCTGAAACTCACATTATTTTCCCCTATATAGAAAAATATGTCCAACTCACTCTTGAAAATTTCATTTACCTATAGCCTTTATTACAGAGAGTGTATAGTAACAGTGTGGCCATTATTGTGGAACCTAAAATAGTATTTCTTGTGTTTTGGTGCCCTACCAAATCACCTGTTAGCTCAATGCTATTTTATTGTACTATGAAATTTGGTGAAAAATTCTATTGGTTTTCGAGCAACTGTTAGGCAAGGCGTACACCGGTTAGTCAAGACAAGACAAGACGAAATTAGTCACGTTTAGTCACAGTAATTCACATAGTTGCTTATGAAGCAGTACACACCGATGCAATGACTAATCGGTGTGTGTTGTTTCATAAGAAACTATGTGAATCACTGTGACTAAACGTGACTAATTTCGTCTTGTCTTGTCTTGACTAACCGGTGTACGCCTAGCCATAGAAGTAGCTAGAACCTCTTATAAAAGGCACGATAATGACAATATTGATGTAATCCAAAGTCTGTTGACCTTCTATTACTATTGGGATGTCATTGTTCCTTCCTGCTTGTCAGCATAAATTTTTGATGAAACAGCTCTAAAAATAGCTATAAAATCGTTCCGTATCTGAAAATACCATCATGATGTTCAAAAAAGATTGCGCAAATACCGCAAACTCTCCAACTCTTTAACTATTCAAGCTGAAAGTTATTTGTTAGTAAGTTAATTTTTAGTGTCGTGTAGAATATGCAAAATATTGTATATTATAATTTATATATTATATAAATTTACATATTTGTAATTGTATAATTATGTGTATATCACTATTCGTTACTTTGTAATAAGAAACCACCATCATTTTATGAATTGGAACAAATTGAGTTTCAAAGTTCTGTAAAACAAGAACAAGGCAATCGCACACTAGTTTTACAATTTATCCTATTTTACTCCGTGCTATCATTGTCTAGTGTGTTTTTCAAAACACACAGACTTCTAAAATGTTATGGAGAAGGCACCAACCGCATAATAATGATCGCTTTCAGCCCAGATGTGGGAGAAGAAAAACCTTGGTTACAGAAAGCAGATAAAGGTCTATTGCCTGTTGTTTCTTCTTTTATACAGGGTGATTCGGGAGGAATCTGCCAAACTTCTCATACTGATTCCTGACACCAAAATGATGAAAAAGTTCCATTAAACATGGGTCCTAAAATGCTTCGCTTCCCCTCTAGACACCATTTTGTTTTTTTCACATATTATTTTTTTTCTAAATAACGGTTAATCATATGTTATTAAAACATTGCCTCAACTTTTACTTTTATTACAACTAGACAAAGCTAGAAAAAAATTATGACAATTTTTCAAATTCATAACACAAAATGGCAGCCATTTGTAATTTTGTTTCTTGAATAACTCGAAAACCGTTGATATTACAGAACATTCAAATGGCTGCCATTTTGTCTTATGAATTTGAAAAATAGTCATAATTATTCTGTAGCTTTGTCTAGTTGTCATAAAAGTTGGTGCAAGGTTTCAATGTCATATGTTTAACTATTATTTAAAAAAAAAACAATAAGTGAAAAAAAAAAACAAAATGGCGTCTAGAGGGGAAACGGAGCATTTTAGGAGTCATGTTTAATTAGGCTTACCATTTCTCCGGGATTAGCCCGGTAATGCCGGGATTAATATGTGTCTCAGGGGAAATCTCCGGGATTGATTTATCTCCGGGATTTTAAAAATATAGGGTGAAACAGGGAAAATTTGTCTACTAAATTGAAATATTCATACTGCTGCAGACTCAGAACTTGGTTGAGGCAGAGGAATTCATTTTATTTGTTGTTTGTTCTGTGCGATAAAAGCTGTAAGAGCTCAACATAAAAATAAATGCAAAACTTTCATGTGTAGAATTTTTTGAAAAAAATAAAGGGGATAAAGTGTTTTTGGGGAAGTGATCTCTTCAGAAACGTATTTAATGTAGAGTTTTCATTGAAAGAAGAAAAAACATTTTCAAGTTAAAGACAAATCAAATTTGAATAATTGCATTAATATTAACCAAAGCCTTGTTCAATTTTTATTCCTTTGAAAGTAGAATTTTGATGATTTTATTCCATTTTTCTCATTTAGTTTTATGAATATTTTTGTTTTAAAATTTTTCAAAAATAAAATACAGAGAAATAATATTCATTAATATTATGTAGTGAAGTTCAATAATGAAGTAAGGTAAAATTCAGTAAAGCTTGTTCAACTATTCAATACCCCTTCTCTAGTCTCTGGAAAATTGCCGGGATTGGGGTCGGAAAAATATGGTAAGCCTATGTTTAATGGAACTTTTTCATTATTTTAATGTCAGGGATCAGTATGAGAAGTTTGGCAGATTCCTCCTGAATCACCCTGTATAAAAGAAGAAACAACAGGCAACAGTCCTTTATCTGTACTTTCTGTGACCAAGGTTTTTTCGAGAATAAATCAAATTCACTCGGGAAACTGCTTTTAGCTGTTTCTGTGCCCATCCTAAATAAGGAATGATGTAGTTTGTTTATGTAACCATCAACTACCGCAGCCGAATGAGAAAACAATTGCAATTTCTTTTATTGTTATCCCCGTCTAGAAAGACAATGAAGCAGCTAACGTAGTTAAATTCAATTGCAGTGCATTCTAATTAATGAACTGTTATGTAATGACATTTTCTTCTACTGTCATTCTAAGATTAGACACTTCCGCGGTTTTTCTGTTTCCCTCTGTTTTAATCTCTTTCTTTATCCTTTTCTCAACAAGCTGGAAAGAACAGATGAGCTACCAAATAACGTACACTCAGATTCATTTAATTTGACGCTTGGCATTAGATACATAGAGAGATATCGTTTCTTGACGTTGCTGATGAACGTACAGTATACGATGGCAAAGAAATAATACCTCTCTATCTATCTATCTATTACAATCTAAGCCAATCGAATGCTAGATGAATCGAAATGAATCTGATTGTACCAAGTTCATCATTTTGTTTCACCTTTTTCTTTTAGCTCTATCTTTTCTTCTTTTTTCATATTCACTCTATTCTTCTTTATATCCTTCTCGTTTTTGCTCCTACACTACTTCTCATCTTTTTTCTTCTCCGGTTCATCTTATTCATTCTTTTTGTGTTCCTTACCCTCCTACTTCTTACTCTTCTCCTCCACCCCCTCCTCCTAATCCTCCTCCACCCCACATCCTCCTCTTCCTTCTTTCTCTTCTTCTTCTCTTTCTTCTCCGCCTCCTTCTTCTCCTCCTCCTCCATCCAATCAACCTCCACCTTCTCCTTCTTCTCCTTCTCTTTCAACTCCTTCTTCATCATCTTCTTCTTCTTTTTCTTCTTCTTCTTCTTCTTCTTCTTCTTCTTCTCCACTTACTCCTTCTTCTACTTCTTCTTCTTCTCCTCCTCCTTCTCTTAACTGCTTCTTCATCTTCTTCTTCTTTCTCTTCCTCTCTCTCTCTCCTCCTCGTCCTCCTCCTCCTCCTCCTCCTCTTCATACTCTTCTTCCTCCACCCCTTCTTCTCATTCTTCTTCTCCTCCTCCTGCTCCTCCTCCTTCTTCTTCTCCACCTCCTTCTTCTTCTTCTCCCCCTCCTCTCCATCCCTCTCGCAATATAATTTTCCATTCATTTATTGAATAGTTTTCCATTTTATTGAATAGAATGAAAATGCCGTAAACGATACTTTCTATGCCAGATGGAAATTTCTAGTTCAAGTTGAACATAATCAACAGCGTTCTATACTGATGAGAAAAGTGAAATGAATTGTGTGATGGAAAGTGAAACAAAATGAATATTCATGAATGAATAATAGTAATAATAGGTAAGATATGGCCTGATTTCGTTTTCGAAGCAATGGCGTTGCGTGTTATAGAGTGTTTTGCTATCTAGTTGGTCAGTGAGACCTTTTCTGGTCGAGAGATCTCGTGATAAGACAATTGAATAACTGAATTTAATCTGCAGATTATTCCAGATATAGACACTGTATACTGTTTCTGAAACTATATAGTCATTCAAGATAATATTATTGGAGATATAGTCATTCTAAACTATAAAGTAATTCAGTATAATATTATTGAAGACCTTGAAACAGTTTGATATTGAAGCGGAGAGCAATAGATAAGAATATTGCCAATTTATTTTTCTCGTCATGAACATAATCCATCTTCCTCCATCTCCTGCTTCATCTTCTTCTTCTCGTCATCTTCCTAATTCTTTTCTACTTCTACTCCTGCTTCTTCTTCTTCTCGTCCTCTTCGTAATTCTTTTCTTCTTCTTCTTTTCCGGCTTCTTCTCCTTTTCTGCTGCTTCTTCTTCTCCTCCTCCTTCTTCTCCCCTCCTCTTCTTGTTTCTTCTTCTTCCTCTTCTTCTCCTCCCACTTCTTCTTCTTCTCCTTCTCCTCTTCCTGTTTCTTCTTCTTCTTCTTCTTCTCCTCCTCTTCCTGTTTCTTCTTCTACTTCTTCCTTTTTTTGCTGCTGCTTCTTCTACTCCTCCTCTTTCTGTTTCTTCTTCTACTCCTTCTTCTTTTTCTGCTGCTTCTTCTACTCCACGTCTTCCTGTTTCTTCTTCTACTTCTTCTTCTTCTTTTTCTGCTGCTTCTTCTACTCCTCCTCTTCCTGTTTCTACTTCTTCTTTTTCTTCTCCTTCTCTTCCTGTTTCTTCTTCTTGTTCTTCTCCTGCTTCATCTTCTACTCCTCCTCTTTCTTCTTCTTCTTCTCCTTCTCTTCCTGTTTCTTCTTCTTATTCTTCACTTGCTTCATCTTCTACTCCTCCTCTTTCTTCTTCAGCTTCTTTTTCTTCTCCTCCGCCTACTCCTTCTTCTCCTGCTTCTTCTCTTACTTCACCTCTTTCTTCCTTCTCTTCTCCTTTTCCATTCTCCTATTTCTTTCGTTTCTGTTCTTCTTATTATTATTATTTTACTTCTCTTCACCTTCTCCTTTCCTACATGTTTTGCAGTTGACATGTAGACCAACAGACCAAAGTAAATAGAAAACAGTACATCTATTATGTCATACAATAATATCATAGATAACAGATTAGAATCCTATCCTTATCTATCTCTTAGAATCTCCTATCTCTTATCTATGATAATATACTTCTATTCTCTCTTGATTTGACTGGACTGGACCCAGTGTGTAGAGAGTAGAAACGACAACGGTTCACTTGAAAACTTTCAAAGTGGTTTCTAATCTGGTCCATCATCCAGATTGATTGTCAAGTCCATTACTCAATCAAGACGAATGGTCTGGGATTATCATGTTAGGCAGTAGACCCACATCTGCAAGGCGCCTTGCAGTGGGTCAACAATGATCAATAAATTCAAACGTTATTTTCCTTGTATAGTCGATTGTTCACTTCACTATAAGATAGAATAGAGGTATAGAAAAAACCAAAAAAGTATTAAAAAGATAATATTTGAGTAATTATGAAAGTATTGAAATGAAGTAGACTCTTAACTAGAGCTACAATCGATTGAAAACTCCACAATAATATTATGTACTGCTTTTAGAAAAACTCAACAAACTGATGCCCGGTTTTTCAGTCGCTCAATAGAAAGTTTATGGATCCAATGATCCAATAGCACTATTGAATCAATAACCATGTATTTTTAAATGCAAAAAAATATATTGAGTCAATCAGGTTATTGAACTACTGAAAACCGGGCATTAGTACATTATTTTTATGCCAACAGATGCACATGATAAATATTACGATATCTCACTACGTAATGGGTCAAGTACCATTAAACCCAGCAAAATCTAGTTAAACCGGCAAAAGTTTAGCAACAGGAAGATGAAAATAGCACCGCACTGAACACGGCCTTGGTTAGAACCGGATACTACTATTACACGGACGTACTTCCTGATCTTCATGCAGAATCTATACCTGTATCATGTAACGTGTTGCATGTAGAATATGTTACAGTATATCTATGTATGTATTGCGTATGTGGTTTGAACATACTCGCCTCAACACTGATCTCTTTCGGAATTTATCACTGCTTTAGTAGTGCTGGCTCCCACGCGAAAAAGTATGTCGTCAATTTTGGACTTGGGATTTAACATGGTTGGTGTACATAGTATACCATAGTATAGTTTCAGAACTCCCTACCAATATTCCAGGGCATTGTTCCTGGGTAAAAAGCATATCTAAATATCATATTCAAATTGTCCAGAAGTCCTTAGTTACTCACACAGCTGCCATTTTGTTTTTTTCACTTATTATTTTTTATCTCAATAATGGTGAAACATATGAAATTGAAACTCTGCACCAACATTTATGACAACTAGACTAAGCTACAGAAAAATTATGACAATTTTTAAAATCCATAAAACAAAATGGCGGCCATTTAAAATTTTGTTTCTTGAATAACTCGGAAACCGTTGATATTACGAGAATTTTACAAGTTTGCCGGATTAAATGCTCATTTGTACATTAGCTAGTACAGAATATTTTCTGTAACCCAGGAATCAGGGAAGGGGGCAAATGCCCCCCCCCCCCTGCCCTCCCCAAATGACGCCCCTGCGCTACACAAAATTATTTCTAGGCATTTTGTTGAGTAGGCTGACTTCTAAAAGTAGCCTTTTGTAGTAGGCTATGCTTCCTGGCTCATATTACATTCATTTTGACTTTTGCCCCTGAACTACTACTTATGAAGCAACACACACCGATTAGTCATTGCGTCGGTGTGTGCTGCTTCATGAGCAGCTATGTGAATTACTGTGACTAAACGTGACTAATGTCGTCTTGTCTTGACTAACCGGTGTACGCCTAGCCTTACACTGGCAAAAATGGTACATAGTCACTGCAGTTCTATACTGAGCACTTATAATAGAATCACTCTCACGCATTATTACGAAGTTTTCCCATGCCAATTCAACGAAAGAATTTTCGCACGCCAAACCAGTATTGTATCATGTTCATGATAATAATACATATGATCTCATTTACACTTTCACGTCATGTGAGTGACAATACCATTCACCAGTTTTTTGCTTGAATAGATTAGGTTATGCCTTTGGCTGTAGTCTGATTTTCTACAACATTCAAAAAAATTTACCTTTTTAAAAACTAAATCTTTTATAATATTATTGATGGTAATAAATGTTGTTGATCTACGACCGTGTTATAACGCAATCATTACAGTTTCATAATTGAAAACGAAACAGTAGCTTTTTCGAAATGTAACTTGAAACTAGCATCGTAATGACGATGTTATAAAACGGATTGAACATTATGAAACGTTCCTTGTTCATTAGTTGATAAATGGTTGGTTTGTTCCATTAAATAGAAATAGAATGGCAATAAATAAATCTGGATTTTTTTCTTAAAATTTTTAATTTTTAATTTTGAAGGCTCCTTCTACAGTAAATAATCGTACATTCCACATTCTATATTTGGAACAAGAAAAGAGTGAAAAAATTACGGAACAATAGGTGGAGAACAATAATGCGTGAGAAAGACGAGAACAATGGGTGCGAAGAATAGAGAGAGAAGGAGGATTAGGAGGAGAAGGCGGAGGAGGAAGAGGAAGAATAGGAGGAGGAGAAGAAAAGAGTACAAGGACCGAAGAAGAATTTGTTCTTTATAGTGACGTTGTAAACATTATATATATACTATCTATTATATTCTACTAGATGTATAGAACTAACTTTTATTATTATAGCTCTCACTTTTCTATGGTCCAGTATAAAACAATATTGCAACATAAGTGTCCTACAAGTTGCATGCAACATTGCTTTGCAACATTGTTGTACAACATTTTTAGCATTACGGTATCTTTTAATTGCTTCAAAGTGCTTCGTTCCTCAACTGTAGCCTACAGTATCAAAAGGTATTAATTAGTGTTAAAAAGCCTTACAAGAGACACTTCTTCTTCACTTTTACTTTCTCAGATGCATGTACAATAATAACAAAGAATGTTCATTAATGGATGGATATTTATATACATTTATCAATGTCTTTGCCTTTCAGAGGAGTCGTTAAGCCGTCGGTACCGTCTGCCTAAAAAGCAATCGTCAAACCTCACATTAACCACGCACAAGCCTAGAGCTCATTGTGTGCATCATCATAAAAAAAATATAATAGAAACAAAGAGTTCCCCTGAAGAAAATTTCCACAAGTTTTTAAAAGGATCTTCCATCAAAATAAACGAAATAAGAGGAAAATATAATATTAAAATAAAATAATATAATAGGCTATTGTTGTGAATTGTGTGATTAAAACAAAAATTGAAATATAAATTTATTCTGGTTTAATTTAATGTTCTCGAAATTTTTTGTTATCGAGATGGAGTTAATTTGTAAGTTTACTTGAAATTCACAGTTTGCGGTGTTTCAATTCGCCTAGTTTTAATTTTACTTCAGGGGGGGACCCAAGGGAGGGATAAATTGGGATGTATACCCCCCACTCCGAAATTCAAAAGTATGAAGAAAAAAGTTATTTATTCGAATATTTAGTTCCAGTTCGGCAATTCCAGTCTTTTTCTCCAATTACTACTTGTACGCTGAAGATGGGGCTCAGCGTCTCGAAACGCGTCCGACAAGCATGATCGTGAGTAGGTCTAGGCCTACTGTTTGAAATGTGAATGATTATTACATTGAATTCCTGCTACAATGGAATGGTAGACTTATATATACAGTAGGCCTATATAAAACATTCCTAGGTGGTGTATCTATATATACCCCACGAAAATAAATTATGCTCCCCCCACGAAAAAAATTCTGGGTCAATTTTCAGATCTTATGTCAAATTTTCTGAAAATATCGATGAAATTATAAAGTAGGACTACATACAGTGTAATTATAAAAAAAAACAAGGTGACATATCTATATCCCTCAACGAAATAAATTTCATCCCCCCTCCGGAAAAAAATGTGTCAATTTTTAGATCAGTAAGATTAGTTGGAAAATTCTGTAAAACTGCTGCAGCATTCATTGATTTGTCAGAATATGGTAAAAAAAATTTATAATTATATTTCTATAATTCTATTTCTATAATTTCTATAATTTTTATTTATTAATTATCATAATTTTCAATTATTATTTTCTCATTATTAACCCATTACGGAACTCATTACTACTCTTAACTTCTCTGCAAATGAAACTTAATTAACATAATTATTTTTACTAGAGAGAAACCGATCAAATATTGACATAATTATGACCAGGGAGGGTACAGGATTGAGTTTGGGGGAACGTCACTTTTAAAATTCTGGAATTAGGGGGGGGGGGACTTATTTTGGAAAACCCAGAACATGCTTGCAGAGAAGGAAGTAGGCCTACGGACCCGCAACTCCGGAAAATTTCAGAAGCCCATGAAAATGAAACCTTCACTCTATTTTTCTTGGCTCTGGTGATCTTCCAATCTTGTGCAAGAAGCAGTAATGATTTTTGGGGGGTCACGAACCCTACGACCCCCCACCGCCGTATATCCGCCCCTGATTATGACTAGAATACAACAAGAAATCTAAATTTATCCGGAAACTCCGGAAAATTTTAGAAGTCCATGAAAATGAAACCTTCACTCTATTTTTCTTAGCTCTGGGGAGCTTCCAATCTTGTACAAGAAGCACTAATGATTTTTGGGGGGTCACGAACCCTATGACCCCCCACCAATGTATATCCGCCCCTGATTATGACTAAATACAACAAAAAATCAAAATTTATTATCACCAAACCAAAATATTAAAGAAATATAAATAAAACTAAGAAAAACAGAATGAAACATACCTTCGAAAATAATTCCACAATTTTTGTAGCGCAAACTGCCACAGAAAACTGAAACACAGGCACTAGCATGTCACTATAGAGCACTGGACGAGTTCCTGAACCATAGAAAAACAACAGATTGGATATTCAACACAACAACAGATTGGATTGCAAGGATATTCTTGTGAACCAGATTATAGTTGAAACACTGCACTTAACTAACTTTTTAGAGTTAAAACCACACGCGCAACCGAACTAAACCAACTTTTAGTTGCGCCAAAAAGTTTACGAAAGTTTCACGTAACAACAAGAGCCTGCGTAGTAGCAACCTCCTCTTGGCGTTCGAAATTCACTTCTGTGAAAGCATTCAAGGATTTTGTGACGGAATGCGCTTAACAGAACAACGGTACTCCTCTGAAAAAGCCGTTCTGCGCATGCGTCAATTAGAGAACGCAGTGATGCTTCTCCCTCCAGTTTACAGGTGAGAAACCACAGAGTTGCTATTAGTTAGAATGAGGTGCAGCCTTGAAGGAGCAGACAGATTTGCTCGTCGTCCATTAACGGGCTGCCCAGAAGGTATTCGGAAGGTATTCTGAACTTGTAGATGATTGTATTTGAGGATTTTATGTTTCCAAAAAGAAAACTTTCATCAATTTCTTTCCTTTTCCCTTTCTCTTCCCTTTTCTACTTTCTCTTTCTCACTCACCTTCTCTCTCTCCCTCTCTCTCTCTCTGTTTCTCTCTTACTCCTCCTTCCCTCTCTTACTCCTCCTTCCCTCTCTTGCATCCTCACTCCTCTCATACTATTTCTCCTTTCCTCTCTTATTCTTCCTCCCTCTCTCTCTTCGCCCATCTCCTCAAACTCTCTCTCTTTCTCTTTCTCTTTTTGTTCCTTACCGACGCAGTGATCAATGAAAAATTGAATTTTATTATAAAAACAGCTGATATAAATGGAATAGCGGTGCAGCTCAGATGCATGGAAATTTATATTCTGTTGGAAAATTCCTATAGCAGGATTAATTTAACTTGTCAGAACAGCTGTTTCGGCTGTGAGTAAACAGTGATTTTGACACAATAATCCAAATGCTTAAAAGTCTTAAAGACCTTTAAATGTCTTTAAAAGACCTTTTTAAAGTAAAGAAGACATTTCAAAGAATGCCTTTTAAAAGACCTTTCCAATAATCTGCGAGATTCAGCATTTTTAGGTCAAGTATTGTGATATTGATTGTCGAAACAGCTGTTTCCTGACAAGATAAATTGATCCTGCTATACATTCGTTGTAGAGATAACCTGATCTTACACAGTATTGTGCTTTATAAAACCACAAGGAATAGATTAAGGGTTTCTTCAGAATTGAATGAAAATTTTGAGTCTTTCAGAGCCGCTTTCCCCAACGTTGCTTAAAGTAATAACAGCCGATGCTCAATTTTTTTCTATACTTTTTCTATTCTCCGAATGAGGCTCAAGCCACATGTATTGCTTAAGCAGCGTTGGGGGAAGCGGCCCTGAAAGACTCAACATTTTCATTCAGTTTTGAAGAAGCTGAGGCTGTAGGCTTTAGTGATGAGTCTCTACTTTTTTTTAATCATAAGTTGAAATAAGAAAATCTTGTGTGGTACACTCACATGACTTTCCTTGCCCATTTATTCATATTATTATTTCTGTGAAAAGCGATAAAGTACGGAAAATTCATAGAAATAATAGTCATTTAACGACCATAAACGATCATTCAACAATGGTCTTCAATTTTCTTGCTTCATAATTTCAACGTCGAATCATAATGAACAGTAATATTAGATTTTCTGACAAACTTTCAATAATTTAAAAATCATTGACTAAGGGCCGTATTCATAAACGTGAGATTCTCTTTTGTAAAATAAACTTTCTGTAAATGTGGTCTCGCTGTATTCATGAACGTTTATTAGTAAGATTTCCTTTTGTACGATTTATGAAAGTTCCTTTTTGAGAGATTTATTGCGTAAGATAAAATTTTAGCAAATAGTGGTGTTATGCTAAACAGATAGATCAGCTCTATTAGCTCTATAATAGCTCTAAGGCAGCTCGTACACCGGAGCAATAAGCAATAGGCAATAAGCAACATTTGGATCATAATTTATGATCATATTAAGATCGTCTACTCTATAGAAACAAATAGTCCAATGCACACCTAAATCAGCTGTTTCGGTGTGCATTGAACTATTGGTTTGTATAGAGTAGACAATCATATGATCCATATGTTGCTAGTTGCCTATTGCTTATTGCTCCGGTGTACGACCGGGGTAAGTACACCGGAGCAATAAGCAACAAGCAATAACCAATACGCAATGAGCAATATTATCGCCAATGTGTTTTTCCATTAGATTTCAACTGAACTCGCACACCGACGCAATACGATATCGCTATCGCCTCTATAGAGCAACATAATATGTATAGAGCAACATAATATAATATATAGAGGATATATTATATCGCTAGCAACACAACGTGTTGGTTGAAAAGCAACATATTGCCTATATAACATATGATATTTCATTAAATTTTTAGTACAGTAACCTAACTTTGAAAATTTTCGTTCATCAAGCGTTTTGTTTACAAAATGTCTGACAAAGCAGCATTTGATATCAAATTTGTACAGCTTGTTGAGCAGTATCAATTTATCTGTTCAGCATATCTGTAGAACAGTAGAAATATGTTGCCTGTTGCGTATTGCTCATTGCTTGTTGCTTGTTGCTTATTGCTCCGGTGTACGAGCTGCCTAATAGCTCTATTATCTCATAGCAAAGTAATCATTGATTTTGTATCAAAGAATTTCAAGTTTTGTATTAAAAAATAACATTTTATTGATAAAATTTGTACCTGTGTTCTAGAAGATTAGACTAATAATGAACAATTGAATGGTAAACTTGACAAATTTTTAATAAAATTCTACAGCTGATAATTATGTTTTGTGTAACAACGCCATTTTCTGAAATTACTTCTTACGAAAGAAAATCTCACGAAAGAAACGTTCATTTAAATTTTACGAAAGAAATATTCATGAATGCTGCCTCTTCTCAGTCACTGACCCTGATTACAGCGACTCTGATTTCACTTGCACACCATCTTGTGGTAAGAAATAAAACTAACACCAGCCTAGTTATGATCCTGCCTGCTAGATAGTGCTGGCTCCCATTCCAGCATCAATAAGCCTAGGCGTACACCGGTTAGTCAAGACAAGACAAGATGACATTAGTCACGTTTAGTCACAGTAATTCACATAGTTGCTTATGAAGCAGCACACACCGATGCAATGACTAATCGGTGTGTGTAGCCTCATAAGCAACTATGTGAAGTAATGTGACTAAACGTGACTAATCTCGTCTTATCTTGTCTTGACTAATTAGAGTACGCCTAGCCTAACAGGACTTCATTATTTCGTAGCTGATTAAATTCTATCAAAGACAATATCAACTTAAAATAACTGTACAATCTATAATATTAATTAGCTAAGCATTTTGGTTTTTTCCACGGTGTGTGAATACCATACATCCGACTGTAACGAAACTTTGCCTATTAGGCTACATCATTTTAACCCAAGGATGGTAATCAGCCATAAATCAAGGTCATAAAATTATTTTTGAGGGGGCTAAGCCCCCCAGGCCTCATGGAGTCAGCGCTAATGGTCAAACCAATCAGCTAAATGAAGCTTGCTCAATGCTCATCCTCGTGAACATCCTTGTATAATAAATTTCAAATTTCAATATTTACCTTGCATGAATCCATAAATCTGCGGCCACAAAAGAGCGTTTTTTCTTGCAGTGATAGTAGCTCTTCGCACTACTACTCACACCTGGAAACTGAAATCGTACGATCAGAGTTGCCGAGTTTCGGAAAGACCGTATCCGGGAGACTTCAGTTGCTTGTAATATTCACACTTCCGCATCTCTAGTTGCCAGTTGCCTATCGACTACAATCACATTATTTCTAATAATTAAATATTTTGAGAATTTTATAACTTATCTTCGATATTTTATCTCAATGAAGTTGAATTACTTCATTAGTTGATATTTACTTCAATGAAGTTGAAGTGACCAAAAAATGATGAAATACTACTTTTTAAAGCAAAGTATCCTACTTCCCAGTTTGTTTTGGTTAGGATATAACCTAACCCAACTTATCAGTACGAAAAAACTGTCAACATATCCTACAATTGCTTGGCAATCATGCAAAACGATTACTCGGCAACCAGCATGTAGGATGGCAGAGCAACTGAGTTGCGCTGATCGAGATTCCGATTCTAGAATCGCCTAGTATGAGCGTTTGGTAGTCTATTGGTATGGTACATGAACTAAGGTAATATTACGTGAGGTCTACTGTTCACATGAACTACGTACTGAACTATACTATGATACTATGATTCAAACTGCTTTAGGACTGAAACCCGCTTGGAATTAGTGGTGAACTGCTCTGGGCCCGTCCTAAAGCAGTTTAAATCAAAGTATAGTTTATTGACTGGAATTTGATTGAGAATTAGGTCGGCTGAAGATTAACAAGAATACTTGCTTTGCATGCACATGTGCGGTGAGATCAAAGTCTGTTAGGAGAAGGAGGAGTTAGTGGGGGTGGGGAAGGGGTATTGGGCTCTGTTTGTAGATAATCTGAGAGATGCTGAATTGATCAATGCGGCTTTGGTGACAATAATTGTTGAGGTGGCAATTGTTTGACAGTTGTTGTGACATGGGTTGATATCTGAAGTCGCCAGTTCCGTTTCTCCTTCTCCTCATCCTCTTCCTCCTCTTTCTCATCCATCTCCACCATCTCCTCCTCCTCCAATTCCTCCTCCACCACCACCTCCCCCGCAACCGACTCCTTCTCCTTCTACTCCTCCTCCTCCTACTTATCCTTCTCCTGCTCCGCCTCCTACTCCTCGTACTCCTCCGACTCCTCCTTCTCCCCCCCCCTCCTCCTCCTGTTACTCCTCCCCCCTACCACCTATTCCTTCTCCACCTCCTACTTCTCTGTTCAATAATTTGCGAAGGTAGGCTTTGAATATGTTGCCATCTATCTATAGTCTGTATCTATACTATTACATCTTCCTCCTCCTCCTCCTCCTTCTCCTCCTCCTTCTTTCCTCCTCCTCCTCCTCCTCCTCCTCCTCCTCCTCCTCCTCCTCCTCCTCCTCCTCCTCCTCCTCCTCCTCCTCCACCACCTACTTCTCTGTTCAAAAATTTGCGAAGGTAGGCTTTGAATCTGTTGATAACTGAAACTTCAATTCTAGGACAAGATTCCACACTACAAGTACAATTCAATAAAGCACTTCATTACAGTCTGTACCAATCAATTGTGCCCTAGTTCAAACTGCAGTGCCATCTATCTATAGTCTGTCTATACTATTAGGCTAGGCGTACACCGGTTAGTCAAGACAAGACAAGACGAGTTTAGTCACGTTTAGTCACAATAATTCACATAGTTGCTTATGAAGCAGCACACACCGATGCAATGACTAATCGGTGTGTGTTGCTTCATAAGCAACTATGTGAAGTACTGTGATTAACCGGTAGTGATGTCGTCTTGTCTTGACTTGACTAACCGGTGTACGCCTAGCCTTATACAAATCTGGTGTGATACACTCACAAGGCTTTCCATGCCTATTTATTCGTTCTGTTTGTTTGTCAATGGCTCAACAGCCCTATGTGGGCTTAGGCCTACCAGCTGGTTGCCAGTTTCACATCCACTTGACTGAATCAGCAGAGGTGAATGATCATTAACCAGAAAAGATGTAACGTGTGGTTAGCACATTGACATCTCAACCATAAGCTAGTCTTCGCAACCCAGTGATGGGAACAAAGCACTGCTGGATAACATTGTGCTATATAGTGCAATGCAACAATTTAATATGCCTCCAAATATAGGGAGTGACTGACTAGCCTTACTAACGATTAGCCAGGCTCCCAATAGAGGAGTTCGTAGTTCTGTAGTTCTGTAGTTCTGTAGTTCTGTAGTTCTGTGAAAAGCGGATAACGCTCTTCAAGTACGCGTAATTAATGGAAATAATAGGCATTAACGACCGTACGATGGTCCTCAGTTTTCTTGCTTCATAAATACAAAGTCAAATCATACTGAACAGAAATATTAGATTGTTCAACAATCTTTCAATCATTTGAAGATCATTGATTCAACCAAGCTTAGAAGGTCCCAACCATTGAAAAATTTGATAATAAAGTGAAAAACTGATAATAATTTTTTTTTGTGCGGCTCAGCAAAAAATGTAGCAAAGTTAATTTCAATTTAAGACCATCCACACATTTCTGAAACTTTAAGGGCCGGTTCATGAGCTCGGGATTTAGCTAAGCTAGACTAAAACGGGTGGCTACAGTAGCATCGACAAACGTTTGTCTCGACTGGTTAGTGGGTTAGGAGCATAGAGAGCCGAGTCTTAAGTACATAGTGTTGAGGCTAACGTTTGTCGATGGTACGGTGGCCACCCGTTTTAGTCTAGGACTTAGCTAAATCCCGAGCTCATGAACCGGCCCTAAAAATAACATTTGAAATACTTTAACATTTTAAAAACTTTTAAAAAATTCTGAAACTTCAAAAATAGCGATTGACGGATAAAACAACGGAGTGCCTGTTAACATGTTTTTTCCAAGGTATACTCAGGGCTCAAATAAGTTTAACAAAAATAAGTTTCACAAATCACTCACTATCACAAACGAATAAATATGTATGTTCCAAAGGATGTCCTAGAATTTTTGGCAAGGAATATAAAATCGACCTTACACTATCGAATCTCAGAGTTGACAATTCGCTTCTGCATGACTGAAAGCCAGAATAGATATGAATATCGGCGGATTCAGCGGCAGTGAATACAATACAATCTCAAAGATATATGTAAGCAGGAGAATTAGTGATGATAGCGTGAGCGGTTTGTATTGTCTGTGCCCGGCCAAGCTTGAATTGATAGGAAAATCGGCAATTTCGGTAATCGGTACGTTGCTCACTCACTCCCCTGGACTCCTCTCTGTTATTGACTATCTAGTATCTATCATCACAGTAAGGAGACGTATTTGGATCATGAACAATGAACTCACAACTTTAGTCTGAATGTATCAGGATCAAGAATGAAGATTGTATAGCACGATCCTTTTAACTTGTCAGAAATCAGCTGTTTCGGTAATAATTAAACAGTGATTTCGACACAATAATCAAAAGGCTTAAAGTTTTAAAGACCTTTAAAGTCTTTAAAAGACCTTTTTGAAGAAGACCTTTCAAAGAATAACTTTTTAAAAGACCTTTTCAATAATCTGCGAGATTCAGCATTTGTAGGTTAAGTATTGTACTGGTGGCCAACTAAAACATATGTTTTCTGACAAGTTGAGAGGATCCTGCTATAGGCTACATAAAACAGAGTGTTTCCAAAATAGACCGACAAACTTCGTGAGCGGTTTTCTGACATTGAAATTAAGAAAAAAGTTGCAGTAAACATGGGTCATAAAATGCTTTGTTTCCCCCCTAGTCCCATTTTGTTTTTTCACTTTTTTTTCTCCAGAATGGTTTGACTAATTTTGTTGAAATTTGGCATGGTCAAGGCCAAGATGAAGGTCTGCTGTAAATAAAGTTAAACAACCTTATTTGACGAAATATTACAAAATGGCGGGCAACAACAAGTTTTCGAGTTATTTCAATTTAAATTTTAAAATGCTACCATTTTTAAATATGTCGTCAGATAAGGTTGATTAATTTTTCTTTACAGCAGACCTTCATCTTGGCCTTGACCATAGCAAATTTCAACAAAATTAGTCAAACCATTCTGGAGAAAAAAAGGAGAAAGGGAATATACAAAATGGCGACTAGAGAGGGAACAAAGCATTTTTAGAACCCATGTTTAATGAAATTTTTCTCTTAATGTCAGGAAACCGATACAGGAACTTTTCATTTTAGAAACACTAAATATCTACATCTACAATACAATAGTATAGTAAATTATGTAATCTACTACAGATACTGTAAACATATTTTCAATATTTTTAAAAGGTTAAATCAAATGAAGGATCAAATGATTGGTTGTAATTACGCTGCTTATAAATCTGATGTTAAATCATGATGATGATGATGATGATGATGATGATGATGATGATGATGATGATGATGATGATGATGATGATGATGATGATGAGTAGGATTTTCAAATCAAACAATTGTAACATTTTGCTTTTGATTTTTTTACTAACAAATCTTTGTATAATCAACTGTAAATATTTTTGAATTTGTATTTGTAATAGATATAGGTATTTTAGAAACACTCTGTAGAAATACTCAACATCTACAATACAATAGTATAGTAAATTCCGTACTACTACAGATACTGTATAATCACAGTGTGGCCATTGGTGTTAAGAGGTCCATAACAGTGTCTTGGAAAATACTTTCCCGCCACCGCCATATTTATGCCAATATTTTGATGAAGGATCAAGGATTATGTGGTTGTAATTACGCTGTTCATAATTAGGCTGATGTTGTTGATGATGATGATGATGATGATGATGATGATGATGATGATGATGATGATAATGATGATGATAATGATGATTAAGGGGTTTGTGCGTCTCAGCTCAGCTTCTTCGTATAGGCTTCCTCCCTAAGCGGATTAACACAAGTTCTTAGTGAGGCCTCTTCCCGCATTTACTGGCTATCATTATGACCTTGCTCAAACCAAGCCAACGTTCATAGAACGCAGAACATTTTGTGTCCTCTCGTCGTAATTCTGTGGAGAAAATCAATGTTTAACACAGTTCAAACTAGAATTAAAACCGAGTTTAAACTTCATTTGAACAGAGTTGCCATTTGGGGGGTGGCAACCAAATGAAATTATTTACCCGGAGATTGGATAAATAATTTGAAATAGCGGGCCTGTTTATTAATTTTATAACTGACTACTACTAGAAGCAAGACTGAAATTGAAAAGTCTGAAAACATATCTTGTTAAAGTCTGAAAGTTTCAGTCGATAGACTGTTTGTGGATTTAGCGCATTGAATCAATAACGCATTGACAAATTTGTTATTGATTCAATAATTTTGAACGACGATGTATATGTAAGGTTTTTTCTAAATTTTGCATTTTAGGACAAATAGAGGAAAGAGAATGGATACAACAGATATGATAACACCATAAATTTATTTTGTATAAACATCGTCATATTATGGAATGATCATCAGCTGGGTCAGAATAAGATTTTTGCTGTAGTCATCCAGTGGCCAGTAGCATGAAAGCGTTGGCTTGTGGCGTATGTCGCGTATGTAAATAAATTAAAAATTAAAATAGATAAAGTCATTTGTTTTTATCTATTTGAGAAAAGTTCTTCTTCACTTTTTTGTGATCTTTTTTGCGGTTTTTCTAGAGTACGCTCTTTGAAATAATAGCCTACACTTTTTCTCCAGTATAATTATGCTCTCTTTGAAATATTCCTTTTTCTGGATCGGAAACGACCAAAAGTGGTAGCAAACCTACGGCAGTCTTTCTCGTGATTCGCGGGAAAAGGGAAGTACAGTGTGCGAATGTTGGCAACACTTGCTTGCATTCATTTAAGCCCAGCAACATGTGAGAGCGCGCCTCATTTCGTGTCGTGGAGTCGTGTGAATCGGTCGTGTTACACCAATAGCGAAAATAATACATCGTGTTTCGAAGATTCGTTGCCAATTCGCAAAACTGTATTTATTTCGAATAAAAGTCTATCAGATTGTGGTTACTTGAAACATTCTTGATTTAACGTGTGGTGGCGTAGTGGGAATTAAAGTTATCGGCAAATCCCCCCTCTTTATCATCAAGTCTGTAGTTTACAATACATTCTACGAGCAAAAAGACAGCATTTCTCGAATACAAAATAAACAAATAAAATTCTATCAGATTGTGGTTACTTGAAACATTCTTGATTTAACGTGTGGTGGCGTAGAGGGAATTGAAGTTATCGGCAAATCCCCCCTCTTTATCATCAAGTCTGTAGTTCACAATACATTCTACGAGCAAAAAGACAGCATTTCTCGAATACACAATAAACAAATACATTAAAATAATACGAATATTCATTTTGAAGTCAAACCTGAGATGATGGTTTAAGCCTTTCACAACACATTTTGTTCTACGAGCAAAAAGACAGTATTTCTCGAATACGCAGTAAACAAATGCATTAAAATAATACGAATATTCATTTTAAGTTAAACCTGAGATGATGGTTTAAGCCTTAAAACATTCTTGGTTTAAAGTGGAGTGGAGTTATTGGTAATTATACTAATTATACAACTAAGGCTAGGTGTACACCGGATAGTCAAGACAAGACAAGACGAGATTAGTCACGTTTAGTCACAGTACTTCACATAGTTGCTTATGAAGCAACATACACCGATTAGTCATTGCATTGGTGTGTGCTGCTCCATGAGCAGCTATGTGAATTACTGTGTCTAATTTCGTCTTGTCTTGTCTTGACTAAACGGTGTACGCCTAGCCTTGGGGCAGCTTTCCCCAACGCTGCTTACACAATACATCTGGCTTAAGCCTCATTCGGTGAATAGGGAAAGTATAGAAAAAAATTGAGCGTCAGCTGTTATTACTTAAGCAGCGTTGGGGAAAGCGGCCCTTATTATCATCTACAGAGACTGTATAATCACAGTGTGGTCATTGGTGTGAAAACATCCATAACAGTGTATTGGAACATTTTCTATCCTGCCGCCGTCATACTTTTGCCAAATTTTCTAATTTTGATATTAGATTACAGGCAAACATGAACCCATCAACTTCTTTGAGCTTCTTTTGAGAGAAACAACATAAAAAATAACCTTTTTAACATTTAAAACAGTCTCTCTACTTTTGGTATTGCTAAGGCTAAAAATGATGAAAACTTAGGCTAGGCGTACACCGGTTAGTCAAGAGTAGATAAGACGAGATTAGTCACGTTAAGTCACAGTAATTCACGTAGTTGCTTATGAAGCAGCATACACAGATGCAATGACTAATCGGTTTCTGTTGCTTCATAAGCAACTATGTGAAGTAGTGTGACTAAACGTGACTAATCTCGTCTTGTCTTGACTAACCGGTGTACGCCTGGCCATAGACAAAATAGCAACTATCTGTTGGAACAGTGCTTCAATGGGTTTTTATGGATGAGGATTCCACTTGGAATTTTAGAAATTGAGCGACGCTTTGCGCTGCACGGGGTGAACTCGTAACATATTATGATTTGCGTATCATTTCAATACAATCTTATGGGAATTGGCAAAATTATGGTGGATTTTCCCAAGCTCATCAATCCACTCTGTGATTAAACAGTCTCTTGCCCGGTTTTTCAGTCGTTCAAAAAACTTATTGAATCAATAACTTTTTTGCATTTGAAAACACATGGTTATTGATTCAATAGTGCTATTGGATCCATAAACTGTCTATTGAGCGACTGAAAAACCGAGCATCTGTATAGTATTATCACGCCATTATATTACAATTTTTTGATTTGGCGGTTGGTGAATGATTATTACCTAACGTTTTCATGATAACGGGTGATGGTAACATGGTAAGGGGCTCAGCCCTGTCCTAACATAACATCACATGATAGTCCATCATGACTTAACATATCGGCTTACAGAGCATAACATAACCAGTTGTCATAAAAACTGAAAAGTAATCGTCACAGTGTGGCCATTTGTGTGAAGCACTCCCTGAAAATAAGTGGAGATCATATTTTTTCCCGCCGCCGCCATACTTTTGTCAAATTTTTGAGTTTTGATGTAGGATTACAGGCAAACATAAACCCATTCACTCATTTGTCAAACTTATTTTGAGATAAACAACATCTAACTTTTCTACATAAAATATTCTTGGTATTGTTTTAAAAACTTAAATGATAAAACTAATACTGACAAAGGCAAAATGTAGGTAGAAGTGAATCTTATATCATAAAATACGATCTGCTTTTCATTCCAATGCAAATCTTATGGGAATTGGCAAAAGTATGGCGGATTTGTCGGAGCTAACCAATCAAAAGTATGACTGTAATGTCCACACTGTGACTATACACTCTCTGTAGTAATCGTCATCTCTCATCATCACCCCTCTCATTACCCACGCACAAGCCTCGAGCTCATGTGGGCATCAACCTCAGCAAGAAAAATATTGTAACAGAATTTGCGTTGCTTTTATGGTGCGTTTTAGAGAATAATTACATTCGTGGTGTTGTGTGTGTGATGCTCAATTAGAAAGTGTGGTTAGATCATTTTATATAGCAGCATGCATCATCATCTACTTACGAGTTTCTACACCGTAGTCTTCATTCTACCTGTCGCTAAAGGTGAGAATACTCTTCCATTATTATCTGTAATTATTATTATTATTTCAATCATTATTAAAAATAATTATTATTACTTCAAATAATAATAATTGCTTTATTCTATTATTTGTGTAAACAGTTGATGTATTTACATGGGCGGAGTGAGAGGATATTTCCTGGGGGAGGGAGGGACCTGGTTACCTGGGGGGCTTCTGACATAAATGTTTTGCTACAAACTATCATATAACTTCATTTATACAATTTTCTTACAATACCTACATTAATTTGGTGGGCCTATCCCCCCCAAGCCCCCCTTAAATCCACACTCATGATTGTGTCTTTTAAATAATCATAATTTTTATCGATTGTTGCAAAAAGCTGGAAGTTCAAACTTTGAAGATCGTAACTGAAACTAGCAAGAAAATAATGGATGCTGATAAAAATACTTTCATTTGATTAATACATTTATGAAAAAACATTTCAAATCCATGAATTATAGAAAGCAAAATAGTATTGATGACACCTTTGAGGTTTAATTGAATTCTTTCTAAAATCGTGTTTTGTTCCTTACACGTTTTGTTTGTTACAAGGATAAAACTCCTGCCAATTGATGTGCAGTAGCAATAGCTATAGCAGGAACCTTTCAAATTGTCATAAAACAGCTGATTGATGTACGCTCGTTTACTAACGTTAAATCAGCTGTTTTCTGACAAGTTAAAAGGATCCTGCTATAACTGCTGACAATCATAATGGAGTACTTCCACTCATCCAAAATACATCAAGCACCATCTGTTGGTGAAAACAGTAACTTACTTGCCTGACTGGTCGTCTGCTATTGGGCGAGAAGGCACGCCCACAAAGGGGAGGCGCCTTCTCCCACTACTCAGCTCCAACCAATGGCAGGCCAGCTGCGTAACGCGTATCAGAGGCGGCCATTTTTGTCAGTCATTTGCTTCTCTAAATTCTGAATACTCATGGTACTTTCCTGTTAACACGGCCTTTTTAATATCAAACGATTTGATATGAAATATTCTTTTCATTTCATTTTATTTTCTTTCCCGATCTGGGATTGTATTTTTCATGGCAATTAAATGATTTGATTTGGAATGATTCGATTTTTAACAATATATTTATAATTTATATCAATTATCAATTTATAAATAGTACAATTTTATTGAGCAATATTCTCAATAGGTACAAGTAG
Organism: Laodelphax striatellus; assembly: GCA_017141395.1. NCBI lineage: Eukaryota > Metazoa > Arthropoda > Insecta > Hemiptera > Delphacidae > Laodelphax > Laodelphax striatellus. Next base: position 9,513,686 of record CM029537.1, on the reverse strand, counting down.
ATGACCTAAGAAACATAAATAATTGAACAGAAGCAAATAATAATAATTATGTTTGATATGAAAGAGTACTGTCAAATAAATCTCATTCCTCTCTCTTTCTGTATTAGATACCAGCTGGTACATTGATGAATCAATGCATAAATATTGATAATCAATAAATTAATAGATTATGAAAATTGTCAAAATAATTGAATTGATTTGAATAATGGTTGTTTATAAAATGGGTAATTGTTTAGTATCTGAAGAAGAAGAAGAAGAAGAAAAACAAGAAGAAGAAGAAGAAAGACGAAGAAGAAGAAGAAGAAGAAGAAAAAGAAAGAAGAAGAAGAAGAAGAAGAAGAAGAAGAAGAAGAAGAAGAAGAAGAAGAAGAAGAAGAAGAAGAAGAAGAAGAAGAAGAAGAAGAAGAAGAAGAAGAAGAAGAAAGAAGAAGAAGGAAGAAGAAGAGAACAATGATGATGATTGGTAATCGAAAACGCATACCGAGATCAACTACAACTACTGAACTATAACGATGATGATCAACGGTAGCTCGCGCTTCCGCATCAGTTAGTTTGGAAATGAACTGGCGCCCAGTTCTAGTTAACCAAGGATATGGTTCAGTAACTACCAAATCCCAGACTCCCCCCCCCTTCACCCCCTTCTATTAAACACCCAGCCCGCCCACACTCCCTTCAGAGCTATTTCCCATCGACTACCCTATTTCTCGACCACTTGTATAAATATAGCAAGATGACGAGAGTGGAGCAGGGCTGGTCAAATATCATTCTTCCCTATTCCATCACCACCACCTCTTCCTCCTTCTTCTACTTCTCCTCCTTCCTCTTTCTTCTCCTCATCTTTCCTCCTCCTCCTCCTCATTTCATCTATTCCAAGTCCTCCTCCTCCTCCTCCTCCTTCTCCTCCCTTCTCCTCCTCTTCCTGCTCCTCCTCACCTTCTTCCCTCTTATTCTCCTCCTCCTCCTCCTCTCCTCCTCTCCTCCTCCTCTCTCCTCCTCTTCATCTCCTCTTCTTCCTCCTCATCTCCTCCTCCCTCCTCCTTCTTTTCCTCCTCCTCCCTTCCTCCTCCTCCTTCTCCTCCTCCTCCTTCCTCCTCCTCCTCCTCCTCCTCCTCCTCCTCCTTCTCCTCCTCCTTCAAGGAGAGTTGCTAAGGTGGGTTGTCATGGTCTCTAACAGGGGCTCCCTTTACTAAACATGGAGCTAATGAGAAACAATCAACCCCCAAGGCCTGATTGCGCTATGTAATTGGACCAAGAAATTCACCTTTCAAGCCCATAAACAGAATCATACTTCTTTATCATCTTTGTCTTTTATTTATTGATTTAAAGTTTATAATCTACAGTATAATATTAATTCAACGAAATTCCGGAGAAAGGTATTATAATAATAATTGAAGCTATATAAGAAAGCTACAATTATTATGGTCAACTCTAGATTCTCTAATTCAATTATTGAATTTCTTGTTTGAATGAATAAAGTTCATTATTTTATTTCAATTAGTTCTGAAAAACTCTGCAACAGCAAACATTGGCAACAGAACAAAATAGGAATAGAAACGTTATTAGCCAGGAGCCATCTAAAGCTGTGTTTTCACAATCTAATTTCTCATCCAATTCTACAGAATGTTTCTAAAATAGACCGACAAACTTCGTGAGCGGTTTCCTGACATTGAAACTCAGAAAAATGTTCCAGTAAACATGTGTCCTAAAATACTTTGTTTCCCCCCTAATCATCATTTGTCTTTTCACTTCTTATTTATTTTTCTTCAGAATTTTTCGACTAATTTTGTTGAAATTTGGCATGGTCATGGCCAAGATGAAGGTCTGCTTTAAAAAGAAAGGGAAGCAACAATATCTGACGAATTATTTCAAAATGGCGAGCATTTGGAATTTTTAAACGCAGAAATAACTCGTTGTTGCCCTCCATTTCGGAGGAAGAAGAAGGAGGAGAGTTATAAAGAGGAAGCGGGAGGAGGGGAGAAGTAGGAGAAGGAAGAGAAGAATGAGACGGTGGAGGAGGAGTAGGAGGAGAAGAGTAAGCGAGTTAGAGGAGTGGGGGTTGGAAGAGAACACAGGTGTTTCAAATTACACAAACTGAGTTATTGCCTTTGGATGGGCTTAGGAACCAACGTAATATCTGGCTGTAGTAGGAGGAGGAGAAGGAGAGGAGGAGGAGAGGAGGAGGAGGAGGAGAAGGAGGAGGAGGAGGAGGAGGAGGAGGAGGAGGAGGGAGGAGGAGGACGAAGGAGGAGGAGGGAGGAGCAGAGGAAGAGGGAGGAGGAGAGGAGGAGAAGGTTGAGGTGCAGTAGGAAGAGGAGGAGGAGGAGGAGGAGTATTAGGAGGAGTAGGAGGATAAAGAGGAGGAATAGGAAAGGGGAGAGGTGTTAACATTACAGAAAATTCACGAGACAAAAAAGTTACCAAATTTTCTGTAAAGTGAACGGTTTTCGTGAAATTTGCCATAAAAAATTCAAAATGGCCGCCATTTTGAAAATTTTTTATTTCATTTTCTAAAGTTGAGTCTTTATAGCATAAATATTCATGCCAAATTTCAGATCAATACAACATTTCGTTATTGAGATAAAAATTCCTAAGTTAAAAAAACAAAATGGCAGCTATAAGGATAACCGCTGAGTTTTGGACACTTCAAATACGACATTTGTAGTCTCCTATCATCCAAAGAAATTCTACTTTCAAGTGTAGAGCATCTTTGTCGATTTGCTAGGGAGTTCAGATCGGACGAGAATACACTGAAGAAAGTCCCTCACAAACCGGAGATAGATTTCAGCTTTCAGGTTTCCGCTGCGATGCAAAGGGAAAAATGTGGTTGGAATGTGAAGAAGAAAAAGAAGAAGAATAAGAAGAACAAGAATAACAACAAGGACATGATGAAGAAGAAGAGGGAGGAGAAGAAGAAAAGAGAAAGAAGTAGAAGAAGAAAAGAGAGAGAAGAAGAAGATGAAGGAGTAGAAGAAGAAGAACAAAAAGAAGAAAAAGACGAAGCAGAGGAAGAAGAAGAAGAAGAAGAAGAAGAAGATGAGACTCATCAATACTCATTACACAGTGAAAGATAATCAATCTCCACCAACAATGCAGCTCTAACCATAATCCAATAGTTTCGAGCATCTGCTGGAGTGCTGAGAGGAAAAACTCACAGCGTCTGTAATACAATTTCAGATTGAGTTAGTGAGAGCTCTTCAAGAAATCGAAATACGACGTGCTTGGCTCGATGAAAAGCGCGGGTACAGCGCTGATTGGGTGGGAGTAGCGCGGGAACAGCGGTGATTGGGCGAGGAAAGCGCGCGAATGCCAAGGATTGGCCGAAACGAGATTTTTCAATTTCTTGCCGTCTAACAGGATGAAAGCAGTCGTGACTGATGTTTTGTTGTCGCCAAATTGAAGTTTGCAGTTAACACTTGTTCTACAATATTTGTAAAGATGGTGGAGTTGAATTTTTCTGATGACGCGAGCATAGAGGAGGGGTGAGAGAGACATGTTTGTGGGTCAAGCGCTCAGAAACACCTACATGCCCAAGGTACAGCAGGATTCTTTCAAATTGTCAGAAACAGCTGATTGATGTACGCTCGTTTACTAACGTTAAGTCAGCTGTTTTCTGACAAGTTAAAAGAATCCTGCTATATGTGCCCAGTTCACTGGAAACGTTGTTAGATTCTCTAAGATATTGAAAATTACAGTATCTTACAAACGGTTTGACATATCGATGTGAGTTTTTCGCCATCCATTTACTCTTGGAAGACCTCCATTGGGAGCCTGGCTAATCGTTAGTAAGGCTAGTCAGTCACTCCCTATATTTCGAGGTATATTAAATTGTTGAATTGCACTTTAAAGCTGCTTAACACAATGTTACCCAGCAGTGCTTTGTTCCCATCACTTGGTTGCGAAGACTAGCTTATGGTTGAGATGTCAATGTGCTAACCTCACGTTACATCTTTTCTGGTTAATGGTTCATTCACCTCTGCTGATTCAGTCAAGTGGATGTGAAACTGGCAACCAGCTGGTAGGCCTAAGCCCACATAGGGCTGTTGAGCCATTGACAAACAAAAAAAATTTACTCTTGAAATTCTGTATTGATATCATGTGTAAGATGACCAATTTACCATTTTGAAAAATGAAGTTAGGTTCAATATGGCGGATCCGAGATGGTGGACAAGATTATTTTGAAGTCATAATAAAGTAGTATATTCAATTTTAGTACGATCCCGAATGTCACCTATCATCAAAATTACCTTCGTATAAGAAATATTGAGCCGTTTCCATAATTATTGTGGAAAAATGTGGACTATTTTACTGTTAAAGTCAGAATTAATCTCATATATTCAATTTTTTTTAGAAATAACCAACTACAGTAGTTATTAATAATAATCGGATTAATCTCAAGTAGAATTTGAGATGGAGTTAATCTCTGTGGAACTTCTCGCGAAGTTGAACTGAACATGTGGATCAGAATATGTAATGTGGCCCGCAGTTGGAAAGCAGTAACGCACTTTAACTGGTGATAAAACTCTTCCCAGCTCTGTAATGTTTCCCCAAACGAATGCTTCCCGCGTTTTTTTGGCGCGCTTTTTTTCTGGCGGGAACCGTGCTCCCACCATAGTCGGTCTCAAGGGTTCGCGCCGATATTATACAAGTCTGCCAACCGTTTTCTCGCGCAATAATGTTTGGTACGGGCGAAATTCAGCGCTTTCCAGTGAACGCTCCACGTTCTCGAGGTTTCTTTTTCTACTCTTCCACTATCTTTTCACTCTCTCTTTCTCACTCTTTTTCTTTCACACTCACTCACGGTTGAGTGTTTATGGGAAGGATGTCCTTGCATATCCTTCTCCAAGAATGGACATGTACATATTCAAACTCCGTCGTTTCATGTGGATACAGGACGATCATTTTACTGTTAGCGTATTGAATCTCATATCTATATTGTTTAATACAGCTATAGAGTATGAAATTATCTAGAAGTAAAGCTCTTATTCATATCGTTTGATTAGCTTCCATAGTATATGCTTTGTTAAGTGTATTATTGAAGATTGTATTATGGTACTTTCATTTTTGACGAGAATCATTGCTAAACTATACTGTCTAGAATTCAAGCTGACATTGTAGGCTAATCTACATGAATAAAGTGATTAAATCTTTAAGTGATTAAAGTGCTTAATCTAAATCTCTTACTCACTCACTCTCTCACTTCCATCATCTCTATCTCTCTCCCTCTCCATCATAATACCGTTAGCATATTGAATCTCATATCTGTTAATCCATATCATCAAATAAATTTTCATAGTTAATTTTTTTTCTTTAGTCGAAACGAATATTGAATACATGGTGTTCGTTTAGTCTGGCGAATAACTGTTATTTTGCTCGATTCAGTTGAGTGGAAGTTGCTCGCGGTCCGCCAAATTGAATAGATGTACCTGGATATTATCATTTTATTAGTGAGCTCTAAATCAAATTAGAGCTCGGATTACAGATTACTTTGAATACTTTCTACCTTAATTAATAACTGTAAACGTTGAAAAATTTTACAGCATTTGTATTAGTTTCGAGAAATTTAAACTAATTTATTCAATGCTATAATGTAAGATTGAACCAAATCTATAGTCCATCGGACAGTATCTATGTTGTCCATTCTAAGCAAATCTTTTGTTGGGAGAATTCTAAACTACCTGAAAGCCCGCTTAATTGGAACAATTGATTTTGTGAGCGTAGAAAACATCTCACAGCAAAGTCATTAGTGAAATAATGGCAAGACAGCATGATTGTATTCTCTCATCAGAAAGAAAATCCAAAAATGCGTCCCTTTTCCCTCACTTCTATTTAATAATCTCACAAATTTCGACGTGTGTAAACACACACACGCACGCGTGCACACTCAGTTTGCAATTTGCGAAGAAAAATTCATTAGTGTCATATTTGCTTTGATTAGAAGACCAGTCTCGACACTGAGCCTTCTAATAACATGGTCATGTATAACAAAGAATGAAAGAGTTTCATGATATTCTGCGTTCAACACTTTTTGTAGAAAATTGAAAATATTTTTCGTAACACATATTGTTTACAGCAGTTATTGAGTTTGCCATTATCTACATGATGATGAATTCAATCTCCTATCACCATCTAACATCAAAAGTGCCTTTTCCCTTTTTTCGGGATTCTTTTAAGCTTTTGGGGGGGAATGGACCTTTAGCGGAATGGATCACTTAAAAACCTTCCTTTGTATCAAGGTTTACATATACACTAAATAAACTTTACTGTACGTACGTATTTCATAGTACGTTTTAATTTTAAATGTTTATAACTTTTTTTTCTCACGTGTTATTTAAAGTTTATTCTTAATATTTTAAGTTTTATAGACAAGGGTCTGAGACCTGATTTTGATAAAACTAGGCTGAATCAAGCATCATACAAAAACCAAACGAATGAATGAATGAATGAATAAACTTTACTCTGTCCATGTGCGTGTACTCTATGGAGTAGTTGAAAGACATTTAAGAAACTTGAGTTGGGGTTTTGAAATGGTAGATGAACTATTTTATGCTCAACTACAACAATGACAAGTCCAGACATCCCTTCTACAGGAGGTCAGTAGATGCAATGATATAATTGATTAAATTATTATAATATAATAATAATAAATTTGGGAAGCGATTGTCCCAGTGGCAGAGGCGAGTCTAATCGGTGAGAAGAGACAGCGCCTACCACTCCCGTTGTAAAGATGACCGGCTCCTCTAAATACAAACATTTATGAGTTTCAAAATCGCTTCCCGGTGGTTCGTAGCCCACCTAAAGCTGTAGGTCCATTTATCTTTCATCATCATCATCCTTCCCATTACCCACGCACAAGCTTAGAGTTTGTGTGGGCATCATAACTAACAAAAATTCCAAGTTAAATGACAAATGGTCCAATAGTGACTAAGTTCAAGTCCAAGTCAAATAAGCCAGTAGTGTCCAAGTCAATCACGTAAAAATCATTCTTTTGAAATCATAGAATTTAATTGGCTTCCGTGCAACCGAATGCTAGTGCTCGTGGGTTTAACAAGTTAATGTTTCAACTGATTTATCATCTATTTCGTTTCACATTCAACTGGTTTATAATCTATTTCGTTTCAGATTCAACTGATTTATCATCTATTTCGTTTCAGATTCAACTGATTGATCAACTATTTCGTTTCAGTTGCAACTGATTTATCAACTAGAGAACAGTTTTGTCTCGTTGATCAACGCCCATTGGTTTGCAATCGAATAAATCCAGTAATTGGACTCCAGTCTCAAATTCGGCAGTCATATTGCGTTGCATAACTTGAAATAATGGCTCCAGTAAATCTCAATTTAACTGGATGTTGAATGAGTGACCGCTGAAACTATCCTGCTTTATCGCCTTGGGAATTTGTTTTACGACTGGTCCCGCTATTTTCTTGTACCCTAGTTGATTTGGAATTCTTCCATGCGGTACTGTTTTGGAAGAAATTTGTTTTGCAAAATATAGCTTGAGCTGTAGCCGTTTTGGGAAGAAAACTTGTATTCGCTGTGAGCATCCATGGTGACTTAATGATTATAAGGGCCTAAGATAAGGAACTGCAGCCGTTTTTATTTCCAGATATAAATTTCCCTATTTGCTGTGTGCACGTAGCTGGTGGGGACATCTAAATTGACCTTGGCCCTCACAGCGGATTTTTTGTGCGAAAAAATTGGGCATTCAACATGGGAAAGAATAGAGCTTAAACATTTAAAATGCATTTAATGTATTTTCGTATTCCTAATTGTTTAAATACCGTTCATAATTAACAGTAATTGCGTCTTCTCTTCTTTCCATATTTTCAAACATAATTTTTTCTGAGGATGATGCCCACATGAGCTCTAGGCTTGTTCGTTTGACTTTCAAAAGTTTTTAAAAGTTTTACCTGGAGCGCTTGTATCTATTGCTTGATGCATAATATATAATTATCATGAAACGTCCATTATCATTACAATATAACAATCATAAATAAATTATTTTATAATTTTTATAAAATATTCACAATTTTCTCGTTATTGGCTGTAAAAATGGCTGTCCATTTTTTGTGAAAAAAAATTCTCAATTTTTCGAATTCTCAGTAAAGCAGATGAAACATTTTAATTCTAAATACATGTTGAATCTCAAATATAGGTTTAGGGCATTGGTCAGCTGTGTCACTTCTTTACGTCATTATAGAAAGACAACTAGGGAAAAGTGGATTGTTTATTACACCGGTCAGTCAAGACAAGACACAGATTAGGTTGGTCACAGTATTACATGGCTTAGCAACACAAACCGATTAGTCATTGCATCGGTGTGAGTTTCATAAGCAACTATGTGATCAAACGTAATCTCGTCTTGTCTTGTCTTAACTAACCTACCTATACAACCTGTATACTAACTTGTAAATCCTCTAACCTTAGGTGCAACCCAAATGTATTGGCGCGTGACGATTGTGTGTCCGTAATAATTCGACTCACGTACGCGCACTGCCAAGCCGCAAAACAAGTAGTCGATATTGCAACAGGGGCAGTGATTAGAGGGGGAGTGGGCTGATGGGGGATTCTCGAAACTTTTTTAATTTTGAGAAAGTGGCAAACCTCGATGGTATAACTTTTCCAGATCGCCATTTTTTTCCCCCTCTCAGTGTGTTTTAGAGTGAGGTTTTTCATCCGATGATCATCGATCAGTGTTTGAGGTCATCCAAACGTCATCAGCGGTCACGTGAGGGGGGGTTAGAGGGGAAAGTTGTGAAGAACGGGGGGGGGGATATCCACTAATAGTTTCTAACAAATTTACGAACTGTGTAGTGATTGTTCCAGTTTTTTCCCCTGAAAAGTTGAGGGGCGGACTTCTAAATGCTTTTTGATGTGAATCAATTTTCATACGTGAGATTCAGATAGTATAGAGCATCCATTTTCTCAGTTTTTAGTCTTTGAAATGCAAAATTACAAAAATAATATCTATACATCATCGAAAAGTTGGAATATAACTGTAAAATCTCACGAAATTCTATCAGTTTTAGGCGTACACTGAGTTTTACACCGATGACTAATCTCTAATGTGAATTACTGTGACTAAATGTGTATAATCTCGTCTTGTCTTGTCTTGACTAACCGGTGTACGCCTAGCCTTACAGACGAAGAGACAGACGGAAGAAAGCGTGATTCAAAACTAGAAACTCATTGCCTTCGGTCAATTAATACTGTATTTTTATTGAAAAAATTGATACAGAAATTGGTCTGTAGTAATGAAAAAAAATAAATAACAGAAACGTTTTTTCCAACTGATTAGAAAAACAATTTTCTCATATTGTTGTTTCACTTCAACAAAACGCAGAGGTTCTCCTTTGTTAACAAGCCATCAATGTCGTACACCAAAACTCTAGTAAAACATAACACATAACAATACTGTCTGTTTTTCAATTAAGTTACGGCCCTCTGATCTCTACGTACAGCTTTGATGTGTGTGGCGGCCTGCTAATGAAATGGAGGAGGAGGAGGAGGAGGAGGAGGAGGAGGAGGAGGAGGAGGAGGAGGAGGAGGAGGAGGAGGAGGGGGAGGAGAAGGAGGGGATGATGAAAAGCGTTTGTCGATTAGGAGGAATGACGGCTTTGATGTCTGTGTAACGTAACCCGATCTCTAAGTTACCCCAGAATTTTTTCCAGCACGCAACAAAAGATCCCAGACAAAGACAATCGACAAAACAGAGGGAGGAAAGTTTAATTGAAAGCTACGCTAACCTGTTGCAGCTAGTGAAGTTAACCTCGATTGTTTGTTCATTTATTACTCAAATGTCCTCATTCCACTAGAAGATGAAGCAGTAAATCCGCCAAAGTGTAAGAGAGGACCTGCGAGTCCTAACTTCGCCTTATATTTTGAAAGACAATAAATAAATAAAGCTTGCTTCACACTATTCATACTCGAATAGATATAACTACAGTAACTATATAATAATAGTGTAATTTGAATGGGTTCATAACGTTCTAGAGAAATATTTTCTATTTCCGACACCGCCATACTTTTGCCATATTTTTTAATTTTATCTGGGATTACTGGCAAACATTCAGGCTAGGCGTACTCCGGTTAGTCAAGACAAGACGAGATTAATCACGTTTAGTCACAGTAATTCACATACTTGCTTATAAAGCAGCACACACCGATGCAATAACTAATCGGTGTGTGTTGCTTCATAAGCAACTATGTGAAGTACTGTGACTAATCTCGTCTTGACTTGTCTTGACTAACCGGTGTACGCCTAGCCTTGTACGTATTACGCCGATATGGAAGTTCTTTCAAATCAAAACCCCCTATTTAAATCTTTACATCTACTTTCACCTGAAAGCCTATTCATTCAAGTATTACGCCGTATTTGCAACATTAAATAAATAAATAAATTATAAATAAATACATTCTTTCAATTTATAGACTTTATGTTCAGTTTATTAGTATTTTTAATAAGAAAATACAGAATTCAAAATTACAATGTCTCTTTAATGTTGTCTCGAATTAGACTGTTTTATTAACAACGAAGTAGTCTCTTAGTAACTAGTCAACTATAAAATTATTTATTAATTTATATATTTAATTTGAGTTTGAATATTTTTCGAGACTGATAAGTTAAAAATTCAGTTTTAGACTTCTTAACCTAAATTATGTTTTTTCCATATTTCTCATTAGGAAAAATTGAATGATTCGGCGAGGCGGAACACCCGAAAGGGCTGTTTAGTTTGATACAGCCATTCACTGAAATTTCATCTGACAAAAGTTGAGGAAAAAACGTTCATTAATTCGGCCCTAAGGTTTATTCCGTTTCCTACACTAACGTTTCATTTCTATTAAATCACTACTTGTCTCCTCCCTTCTTTTGTTCTCGAAACAGAAACTTGAGATTCTCTTATCTGACACTTTTCCGTGACACTCTGTCATACATCAATGAAAAACCGACCTGGAAATCAATGCTTGCGGAAGGAAAGTCGTTTTTCACAGTGGCCGGAAAATGGGAAATCTTTTTGTCTGTTGTGCGGTTGGGTAAGTAGAGACATGTCGTTACAAGTTAGCGAAGAGTTCTGACTTCTGATGTGGAAGCCGTCACATTCAAGTGACACAGACAAATGTGTTTTGCATCTCACCAGAAATGGCGCAGTTTTTTCTTGCGTGCCTCGATAATTTCTGAATCGAAACTGTTACACATCTTACGACACCTGACATCGAAGTATCTTGAACAAGAATTTATTCTCAAATTTAATTTGAGCGTAAAAAGTTTTCATTGAGCATAATTATGAGCATATCAAATGAATAATAAATAATAATTTATTTATTCCTCTGCAGAAATAGTACAATGATTCAAACTTGAATATAGAGGAAAGCAAAATGATTCCAAAGTACACCATGAAAAAATAATTGCAAATATACTATTATGAAACAAAAAATACCGATATGATATACACTGAAAATCAATCTTGACAATAAAACATTAACAAAATTTCTGCAAAGAGAATAAGTAGGTAACTCCCGAGGAGTTGAAATGATTATCTAACTGCAATAATTGATCACACAAAATGAAACAATGACACAGTGAGCCAATGAAGCAATTAAACAATGAAATAGTGAAACAATGGAGCAAGCAAATTCAAATTTTCAAGTTATACAGAGTTGGAAGGAAATGAGATATTGCATAAGTTGTTGTTAAATTAGAGTTAACAAATTGAAAGTTACAATAATGCCATTTTAATAATATTCTAGACTTCTGGGTGCAAATATCTGACAACAGTTTAATAGCTAGTAAGAAATTCGATGAAGTGGTGAAAAATTACGCTGAGTGATTGAGTTTTTCTTAACTACTCTTGTTGATCAAATTTGATTGGAAAAATGATTGAGGTCTAAAAACGAAAAATTTATTTTCAGGCGTGGTTAATTATTGTCTTGTATTTCCATTATTTTCACTACTGATGAAATTACACTGACTTTAAAAAGTTTACTATTGAAAAGATTTTCAGTCTTGTAATTCTTCCTTGTGACAAATATTCTTCCGCCAGTTACCACCTGTTCTGCTTGTAGGTTGAAATGCAACAGGAAGCTGTCATTTAAGTGAGTTTTTATGGTAATTTGGTGTTTCACCACGAGTTTCCAAGGGTGTATGCGTGGTGGTATACTTGTGAAAGTGTCTGGGGATGTCACAGAAAGTATGGCACTTCCCTGTGCTGTGCACAAGACCGCAACAACATATAAATCCCAGCTGTCAAAAGTAGCTGTTGGAGACAGACGTGTTGTGGTGGAAGGGGGGGTTTGAGAGGTGGAGTCAAGACCTCTTTGCAGTGAAGAGTAGGATAACTTAGGTTTAGTTGAGTTATAATAAAGGAGAGGAGAAGACAGAGAAAAGAGAGAGGTATTACATTATTGTTGAGTTATAATAAAGGAGAAGGAGAGAGACAGATAGAGAAAGAGAGACAGAGAGGACAGAAGTAAGGTAGAACTGAAGTTGACAGAAAGATGCTATACAATGTTTTGTGTTCCTCACCTGGTGAGGAGAGATCTGAAGCATGTTTCATATAAAACTTTGAAGTCAAGAAATACAAAGCAAAGGCACGACTAAACGTCTAAAGTTGGGTTAATTAAGTAACACCACAGAGGAAAGATTACAACACAGAGAGTATCGCTTCTCTATGGTTAACTGTTGATAATCAACTGTCGATAACTAGAAATTCATCGACTTAAGAGCTTGAAAGGAAATCCGAAATAACAATTTATAAACATAAAATTTGAAGAATAAATATTGATGTTGTGGGATCCTTCCACAATAGAAAAACTTTTTAAATTGTCAAGCTCCAATTGGAAAAGAAGGAAGATAAAGGAGGAGGAGGCAAAACAGGCGGAGAAAGAGGAGGAGGAGGAGAAGAAGGGGTAGAAGGAGGAGATGAAGGAGGAAGAGTCAATTGAGGCGGAGGAGTCAATTGAGGAGAAGGAGTTTATTGAAAAGGAGGAGGAAGAAAAGGAGGAGAATGAGAAGGATAGGAAGTGAAGGAGGAAGAGGACGATAAGGACAAGGAGGAGGAGTAGAAAGACAGAAAGGGAAGGGAGAAAAGAAGGAGGAGGAGGTGCTGGAAGAGAATTTGTTGACTAGGAGTAATAGTAGGCAGTAGAGAAGAAGGAGAAAAAAGATGATTTGGAGAAGTGTGAGAAGGAGAAGAGAAGAAGAAGAAGAAGAAGAAGAAGAAGAAGAAGAAGAAGAAGAAGAAGAAGAAGAAGAAGAAAGAAGAAGAAGAAGAAGAAGAAGAAGAAGAAGAAGAAGAAGAAGAAGGAACAGAAAGTGGATAGGGAGAGGTGATTGAAGAATAAGAAGGGGTTGGATTGAGGATGAATAATATTGACGAAACAGAAAAAGAACACAGGGGAAGAAACAGGAACAATCAAAAAGTTTTAATCCGCAGTTTGCGTTGTCATAGTGAAGACTGCCACTCTTTCCAAGAAATAAAACACGATATTGTGGTTTTTGAATCTATGGGGGAATCTGTTAAAGATCTTTGTTGGAGACAAACAAATTGGAAAAAGTGAGGCGTTGAATTGGAGTGAGCAAGATGCAGATTTGGAAGAAAGAATAACTCCGATTGGAGAAAGAGATTCAAAGGAAGGTTCTGCACTACTGTCCTGAAGAAAGAACACGTACACACACACAGAGACATACTTGAAACTTACCATCAGAACAGTATCCAACACTTGTGAGTTCTCCTATCATTTTTCTAGATAAAATTAAATGCAGATTAAACAGGAGATTGGATTATTTACTTTGTCTCTAAGTATCTCTTAGAATAGCTATTTGTGCAACTCGTGTGTCTAAAGATAGTTCGTTCAAAGTTAGAAGGAGAAGGAGGAGAAGGAGAAGAAGGAGCAGTGGGAGTAGAAGGACGAGAAGGAGGAGTAGGAGGAGAAGGATGAGTAGGAGGAGAAGTACGAGGAGGAGGAGAAGGAGGAGGGAGGGAGAAGGAGAAGGAGGAGAAGGAGGAGAAGGAGGAGAAGGAGGAAGAAGGAGGAAGGAGGAAGAGAAGAAGGAGAAGGAGGAGAAGGAGGAGAAGATGAAGGATAAACGAGATACAATGTGGCGTAGATAGTTTGGCCTTAGATAATAGAAGAATAACTAGTTATAACTAATTTTCAGTTACTATCTATAGCTATGTTACTATGTTAAATTCCATTTTCCAAGCATGGAAAAACGGTTTCCTTTTCCCTTCAACTATACAGACACTGCCAGCATTGCGTTTTCTTTCTGGAGAGAAAAATATCACAGGTGCAGATAGTTGTTAGCTCTTTTCTCACCTCTTCGAATCATTACTCCTTAACTCTCTCTTTCTCTCTTTTCCACACCTAGATCTTTCCTCTTTCTCTCTTACTCTCTCTCGCTCTCTTCTCTCTTCCTCTCACAGATCATGACAGTTGTCGGATCTTTTCTCACCTCTTTGAATCGGTATGTTTTTCTCACTCTCTTTCCCACACAAAAACTTTCTCACTCCCTCTCAGCCCCTCTGTCTCTCTCACTCGCTCTATCTCTCTCTTTCTCTTGAACTTCTCTCTTCCAATCTCCCCCCCCACCACCTCCTAGCTCCCTCCATCTTTCTTCCAATGTCCTGCTATCACGACGTTTCTTCTGGAAATTTATCGTTACACTGACACCGTAAGTGGATTTCTTCCTATCAACGCTCCCAACACAGCTCCATGATCACCCATGAAAAACACAGGATAGCAAAGTTTACAGAGATTATGCTCTGGTCACACGTTGCCAGTCGACTGGCGCCAATTCGACTAGTTCCCAGGTTTATTAGGCTAGTAAAATTTTAAACTGCTAATTTTTTATTCGAAATTCGTTGTCAGTGACATTCATTTCATTTTACATCTAAAAAATAGTGATACTCGATTTTTTGAAATATTCGATGGCGAATTTCTCAAAATGAATCACAAATTGATGTTTACTGAAGAAATAGTTTACTGAAGGAACTATAGGCTTCTGAAAGTAGTTGAATGACAGAATTCAAAGAAAAATACTACTTCTGGTATTCACAATGAAGTAAACTTAATCTGTGTGGATGACAAGCTAAACTTTGTCTTGTAAAACTTGTAATTATAACTTTACAATCCACAAGTAAACTAATTCAAATTAGTTACAGAGACTAATATCGCTTTTGATAACGATTTTTTAATAAACTTACTACATTATAGCAGGATCCTTTTAACTTGTCAGAAAACAGCTGTTTCGAACATCAATATCACAATACTTAACCTACAAATGCTGAATCTCGCAGATTATTGAAAAGGTCTTTTAAAAATTTATTCTTTGAAAGGTCTTCTTTAAAAAGGTCTTTAAGACTTTCAAGCCTTTTGATTATTGTGTCGAAATCACTGTTTAATTATTACCGAAACAGCTGATTCTTGACAAGTTAAAAGGATCCTGCTATACAGTAGTTGGTTGGGGGTACGGAACTTTCACATTTCCTCTTACAATATTCAAAATTCTTCTAATTTTTGGTTTGAGTGACAATTGGTGACTGAGTAATATTTATTTTTATTTGAAATAAATATTTATATATTTATTCATATGCTACATAACGAAGTTGTGTGTAAGTGTTCAGGAATAGGCCTTCAAGTATTTTGGGTCAAGTCGAAGAGGGGGCTTGTATGTCTCAACTTCACCCACACCACTTTTGTAATGGAAAAAGTGAAAAAGGTCATCTATCTCTCTATCTATATTTGAAATATTTTTTATTCTTTTTAATTCGAAAAATAGCAGTTTCACAGCACTTTTGTAATGTAAAAAGTGAAAAAGGTCATCTATCTCTTAATCTATATTTGAAATATTTTTTAATTCTTTTTAATTCGAAAAATAGCAGTTTTAGGCGTGAGCCTGTTTGGTCCGGCCATCATTTGAACATTAGCGAATAAATAAATAACTATGTTCCATGCAATATACCTCAGAAGCTGTACCGTCTTGTCGGACTCTCTTATTTTTCGTAAATATATTATGAAGTAAGTGATGGTGCCCCCGCGTCTGAATACTCAGCGCACTGTAGAAGCTGTCATGGCGAGTGAAATAATAATCTAGGATGACATAACACAATTTTCAGAGGACAGAATCTGTCTGGGCATCACCCCCACCACTCATCCTCCCCACCACATCTCCTCATGACAGGGATCAGCCCCCTCACCATCTCTACGAGACACTTTCTCTTGTCAGTTTCATTTACGGCGTTCATTTTTCAGTGCAAATAATTATCCAACTTCCTCTCGCAGTATCTCTTTTCTGAAACTCTCACCTGCTCGAGAAACTTAGCATTATTTGTTTTTATATTTTCTGTTGAATCCTTCTTCTATTTCCTTTTCCATTCAGATCGAGACAAACGAATGGAAATAGAACAATGTGGAATGAAAATAGCAAGAAAATACAATTCTTTCATTATTCAAGCATTCCTATTTATTTTATTTGTTCTTGTAAATATCAATTATTAGAATAAAGAAAACAATCATTTCATTCCTATTTATTTCATTTGTTCTTGTAAATTATTAGAATAGAAAAAAACGATGTTGTCAAATTTGTCTAATTATGGAGAGGTTTCAAAATATAAACATAAACTCTACAAATTTTATTAAATATCAATTACGTTTCTTTGCTATGTTAGTTGCTTGAACCGCCATTGCTGTGATGTTTGTGGAAACCGCCCATTGTGGGAGGAGCTTATCTAGGCCAATGGCAGTCGTTCACCTGATAGGGCATTCAACTGACAATCACAGCGCTCGGTCACGAGTATAAATTCTGCTGCACTGTTCTTTAGTTTTCGTTTAACCAAAGACGATAGGAAACTATTATTCTATTATTCTAAGTATTCTAATTGTCTTTGGTTTAAGGCTAGGCGTACACCGGTTAGTCAAGACAAGACAAGACGAGTTTAGTCACAGTAATTCACATAGTTACTTATGAAGCAGCACACACCGATGCAATGACTAATCGGTGTGTGTTGCTTCATAAGCAACTATGTGAAGTATTGTGACTAAACGTGACTAATCTCGTCTTGTCTTGTCTTGATTAACCGCTGTACGCCCAACCTAATAGTCATTGATAATGGTTAAACAACCAAAACTGCAGTATCTCGTTGTTTTATTGAAGATGTGGTTTTGACAATTTCAAGTCTTCTTATCCAGTATATAAACATCTAGAAGTCGCAAGAGTATCATTCAACTTTCTCCAAATAAGATTCCTCTCCAAACTTAGTAAAAGAATTTATCGAAAAGTTTTCAAGTTGATCGGAAAATATTTAGGCTGCACTCCAGGTGAATGCCCTCGATTCTCAACTTTTCCAATATCTTGTAAAATAAATAGAGCTGGTATCGGAGATGGGAATGTCATTTGCTATTTCAATTCCTCTCAAAATTATTGATAAGTTTTCAGTAAGAGACTGGAATCTTGTTTGATTCGACCTGTCTTCCACATTCGTTACATTTAAAACTTATTGATGGATTTTTCCAGTGTCCATAAACTCAGCAAAATCAGAAAATAACATTGATAAAGTCCGTGGCGAAGCGTGGTATACTTCTTTGGTCATCGCCGTGTATATTTCCTATACCCGGCCACAGATAACGTAAATCAGATGACGTAAATACAGATTTACGTTATCTGTGACCCGGCGATGACCAAATAAGTATACCACGCTTCGCCACTAGATCAAGTGGAATATCTTTAATACTCTGACGAAATATTTCAATATGGCGGGCAACAACAAGTTTTCGTTTTTGAAAATTTCAAATGACCGCCATTTTGAAATATTTCGTTAGATAAGGTTGCTTCATTTCTTTACAGCAGACCTTCATCTTGGCCTTGACCATGCCAAATTTCAACAAAATTACTTAAACCATTCTGGAGAAAATAAAATAAAAAGTGTAAAAACAAAACGGTGACTAGGGGAGAAGAAAAAGCATTTTAGGCCCCATGTTTACTAGAACTTTTTTCTTAATTTCAATCTCAGGAAACCTCTCATGAAGTTTGTATGTCTATTTTAGAAACACCCTGTTATATTATTATTATTATATCAATGAATATTTGTGAAAGCAAACTAACTTGAAAACATCCGGAAGTCGGAAAGTTGATATCCGGTAATACAACAGGCTCAAAAATAGAATTGCCAACTTCAAGTTTTTATTTTTTCTGATGGCTTTTACACTTTTCCGCACCCCCTCCATCTTCTCATTCTTCTTTCTTGAGACGAGCAGTGCATTCAGTAGAGATAAGAAATCAAAAATGACAGTTGAAAACGAATTAATTATACAGATCGCTGGTTCTTCATTCATATTTTCACCCTTTATACAATTTGTAAATTCAATCTTGGAAAATAGGAAGTTAGATAGAGGAGAAGAAGTAGATGCATTGAATAGAATTTATGGAAAAATTAACTCTCTTGTCCAAAATTTCAGGCCTAATACCAGTCTAAAGGCCATTGGAAAAAGCATAGAATCCGGTTCTCCGCAGTTTACTACTAAGGTCGCAATTTTATAGAAGTAATAATTACAATATGACAAAATGAGATTCGATAATTTGACAATTTGATAAGATTTTGTATTGCTCCACTATATTTTTTACCCTGATGCTTTGCATATTTGCTTGGAAAAATCTTGAACCTTCAAATTCCCCTTTTTTCCCAGATTTTTCCAATTCTCCCCTTATCCTCTTCTCTCTTTCTCCCTTGTTCAGCCCAATACTTTCTTCCTATTCTCCACCACCTGTCACCTTATTTTGTTTTCCAATAACTGGAGCCGTTACATAAGCATGTGACTCTCAACAAGCTTTGCCTATCCAATGCTAAACATACAACCATATATATTACTATATATCCAACGGTATATGGAGCCAACTATACATGTGGCTGTATGTATATAGTAATACAGATAAGTAGAGTTGGCAAGGGTACGAATAAACTCAACTATATTAAAAAACTAGCTTCCCACCGGCTCAGTCGTATTTTGCGGACGATATTAAACATTTTCAGAGTTTTCTTTCCCTTCAAGAGCGAGAGACAGAGTAAAGCTCCTTCTTCCGCAGAATTTCGGGCTTCAACAATGGTAGACTTTATGAGATTTTTCCAGGAATCATTGATTCTCACGGACTGTAAGTCGAAGTTAGAAATTGTTTGCTATTCAAATAGCTATCTGATAGCTATAGTTTGAAAACTAAATTCAAATTTTTTCTATGGTATTTTAAAAACTTTTTTACTCTGAGGTATAGTTAGAATTTTTTTGCTATTCAAATAGCTATTTGATAGCTATAGTTTGAAAATGGAATTCCAATTTTTTATGGTGTTTTTATCATTTATTATTTTAATTGAGCTTATTTGCAGATAGTCAAAATACCAACTGTTATGAACTAAGAATTTTAGAAAATCGAATATTGATATTGTTTAGTAAGTAAAAAAGTATAAACCTTGTACTTGATATGAAGCTGTAATGAGTCTTTTTCCCCGGTTTTTTAGTCGCTCAATAGACAGTTTATGGATCCAATTGAATTACTATTGATCCACTATTGAATCAATAACCATGTGTTTTCAAATGCAAAAAAAGTTATTGATTTAATAAATTTATTGAACGACTGAAAACCCGGGCATTAATGACAATAATGTTTTTTTTACAGATGCCATAGCAAAATGTACTGTAAAAAAACGAACTGTATTTTTATTTGCGTTGATGAGTACCGCGCCCTGGTGTTGCTACAGTGAAGCTCCAGCCGTGAATTCTGACAATAATATTACATTTTTCACCTTGAGCAGCACACTCTGGATTCTGTGAATTTTTCATAATGAGAGACACTCAACACAGAATAAATAAGTTGAAGCTTCCAACTTCGGCAAAGAAGTCGTACAGACAGAATTGAGAAGGGAAAAATTGTTAGAATAGGTAAGTGGCATCGCAATGGGAAAATCAGAATGAGAGAATTATAAGAAGCCGTTTCATCAAACTTTAAATGATATTTCAGAGATTATCTTCCTTTCATTAATTCATATTCTCCTCCAACTCGTCCTCCTTCACCTCCTCCTCCACCTCCTCCTCCTCCTCCTCCTCCTCCTCCTCCTCCTCCTCCTCCTCCTCCCTCCTCCTCCTCCTCCTCCTCCTCCTCCTCCTCCTCCTCCTCCTCCTCCTCCTCCTCCTCCTCCTCCTCCTCCTCCTCCTCCTCCTCCCTCCTCCTCCTCCTCCTCCTCCCTCTTCTTCTTCTTCTTCTTCTTCTTCTTCTTCTTCTTCTCTCCCCTCCTCCTCCTCCTCCTCCTCTCCTTATCCTCCTCCTCCTACTCCTCACCTTTTTCACCTTCTCCTCCTTCTCCTTCTCCTACTCCTCCTGCCTCTCCACCTCCTCCTCTACCCTTGTTCTCCTTCTCCTCCTTCTACTCCTCCTCCTCCTTCTCCTACTCCTCTTCTTCCTCCTTCTCCTCTTCCTCATTCTCCTACTCCTCCTCCTCCTTCTCCTCTCTTCTTCTCCTCCTCTTCTCCTCCTCCTCCTCCTCCCTCTCCTACTCGTAATGTGAAAAACTTTGTCTTTCTGCGCAGGTTTCATCGCAGTTGTAATGATTCTCAACAGAGGCTTTCCGCTTCTTTCTTTCAGTTCGGCTTTTAATTACGATTCATCATTTTCGTTAATAGAACCGATGGAGAGATTTGAAGAGCTATTGAGAGAGAGAGCGAGAGAGAGAGTGAGAGGAATGAAAAAGAGGAGAGTATGCTCAGAGAGAGGACGCGAACTTGATCCAGATTTGCTGAGCTTCATTTGTGAAAATTTCAATGTCTGGAACACTATTTAAACTGCAAATAAGTACTAACAGAAGAACTAATAAACGATGCTTTTTTGTTTTATTGTCCAGTAACTTTAGTTAATAATGTAGGCTATATCTTTTTTACAACACCAATAGTATCCATGTGTTCAAATCGATCCATGTGATCAAAGGCTGTAATATTGGAGGCTATAGGTAGGCTAAGTCACGCCTCCAAATTCAACGAGTCATTTGATTGGCTAATGGGTTGAACAGTTGTCATTTTACGATTTCAACCAATCGGGAGCCAGCTGTACGAAAACGTCACATGACACCTGACAGTCCATCTCACATTCACGAGCTGCTTGCTTCTGATTGGTTGAAATCGTAAAATGGCGTCTGTTCAGCTCATTGGCCAATCAAACGGCTCTTTGAATTTTTGTAGGCGTTCTACGTCATCAGCATTGCCACTCCCACTTTTCTTAGTGCGTCCTGTTAGTTTCAGCTTTTTCCGCAATTCTTACAAATTCCAACCACTCAATCTGATTCACAATCTATTAATTCCTCGTTTCACGTTTTATTCCATAATTTATTTAAACAATCCATTATTTAAATTGCATCTGTTGGAAATATATATTCGAAAGATTGGGAAGAATTATTTTTAAACGTTATGGCGTGGTTTCACGATACACACTGACTGGTGTGCATTGCCTTTTGTTTGTATATAGTGGAAGATCATATGACCAACCTGCCTGCCAGTAACCTACACGTCTACTGGTATCGTGAAACCGCGCCATTATGGACAAGGTATGAACCTTGTATTCAGAATTCACCAAAATGACATGTGAAAACTATCAACTAATGAAAAGCTAGCATCATCTTCACAGGCTAGATAAAAAATTAAATATTTACTAAGCACTTTTAGTACAAACTAAAGTTTATTTGCCTATTCTACTTGGTAAATTTAATACTCGTTTTCCGGATTTGTTAGTACTGTATTTACTGGGGGTAGTATTTTCTAACATTCTGAATCACCATAGGCGTAGCGTGAGCCATGAATTTGGAGGGGCACAAATCAGAATTAGGGTAATATGGGCCGGAAAACATACTAAAAAACGGTGCTTTTAAAATTAAGTTGTTCTACTCAAAAAATGCTCAGAAATGATTTTGTGTAGAATTATATTTAATAAAACATAAATTCATACAATGTAGCAAATCTCAGGATTTTTTTTATAAAATGTTGGGGGGCACGCGCCCCCTGTGCCCCACTGGAGCGACGCATATGTATAATCACCTGAAGCCTAGTTATTACTCGAAAAAAAGTTAGTTTTAGCGAATACTAGGTTCTAATCCCCCCACCCATTATGTGAAAGCACAGTATAGCAGGATCCTTTTAACTTGTCAGAAATCAGCTGTGTCGGTAATAATTAAAAATTGATTTCGACACAATAATCAAAAGGCTTAAAAGTCTTGAAGACCTTTAAAGTCTTTAAAAGACCTTTTTAAAGAAGACCTTTCAAAGAATAACTTTTTAAAAGACCTTTTCAATAATCTGCGAGATTCAGCATTTGTAGGTTAAGTATTGTGATATTGCTTGTCGATCATATGTTTTCTGACAAGTTGAAAGGATCCTGCTATAGTCTAAAGAAGATAGTGCAAGTATGATCTCTCTTTTGGTATTTAACCCTGAGGTTGGTTTACAGCAGTGCGCCATTCTTCTCTCCTTTCTATCCTGGTGATAAAAAGAAATACAAGGATAATATCATCAAAAATAGCAATGAGTAGAAGAGCAAGGAATTAAAAGAGAACAAGGAAAGATTTCTAACGAAGCAAAAAAGAAATGGGAAAAGGAGGAAAGTTGCTAACATGAAGAACACCGACTTAACAAACCTCAACAGATGTAATCTCGGGTAAACTTCAATTTCCAGCGAGTTACTTCGCAGTTTCACGAACTCTCCCTACGCTGAGAGGTGGCTTTTTATTTGCGTCGGGAATCATGAGGTTGTAAGCGGTTTCTTATTGCTACCATCACGAATGGAGAAACTTTCTTCATCGAAATATTTCCCGTTCAAACTGGCGCAAGTTTGCTCTTGAATTGGGATCCTCTGGGAGTGTTATTTGCATTTTCGCATGCGAGTATTGTCGAAAGAAAAAAAGAAGCGAGAAATATTATTACGACTGGTCTCGAAAACTTACTGTTGTCACTAACATAACACTAACGTCACATATTTTATTTGTGGAACTGGAAATTAGTATTTTTAAAATTTTTATTTGAAGGAACAAGAGGAATGTAGACAAGAGAAAGGAGGAACAGAAAAAGAAAGGAGAGAGAAGAAGAAAAGAAGAAGAGAAAAAAGAAGAGGAGAAAAGAGAAGAGAAGAAGGAGGAGGAGGAGGAGAAGGAGAGAAGGAAGAAGAAGAAGAAGGAGGAGGAAGAAGGAGGAGAGGAGGAGGAGAGATGAAGAAGAAGAAGAAGAAGAAGAAGAAGAAGAAGAAGAAGAAGAAAGAAGAAGAGAAAGAAGAAGAAGAAGAAGAAGAAGAAGAAGAAGAAGAAGAAGAAGAAGAAGAAGAAGAAGAAGAAGAAGAAGAAGAAGAAGAAGAGAAGAGGAGAGGAGGAGGAGGAAGAAGAGGTGGCGGAGGCGGAGGAGGAGGTAAAGAAGAAGGGGAGGAGGAGGAGGAGAAGAAGAAGAATAAAAAGAAGAGGAATAGTAGAAGAAGAAGAAGAAGGAGAAGGAAAAGAAGAAGAAGTAAAAGAAGAGGAATAATATATTAGAGGAGAGAAGAGATATTAGTTAGGCGGCCACAAAATTAGGTGGCTGAGACATTTTGAGACAAGGTGGCTGTTGTCAAGTCTTGCCAGCTGGCTATTCAAATGGCGTTGTCAATTTGTGATCAAGAGCAAGCAATTTCCTACATTCCCTTGCTTAATATTAGTGACTTCACTAACTACAATTAAATATTTTCACTACAATACAGACCTACTAACAATTCTATGACTGAGCTGTATCTACATGAAACGGCGCAGTTTGAATATATAAATGTCCATTCTTGGAAAAGGAGGTACAAAGATATATTTTTCATACAATTAACACTTGACCGTGAAATAACACTTGGCAAAGAGAGAGGGAGAGGAAGTGAGAGTGAAAGAGAAACAGAGAGCCATGATAAAGAACAAGGAAGGAAATAATAAGATACAATGTGAGAATCCTCTTTTCAATTCACTAGAAGCAGCACTCGACGTTTCACCTCTTCCGGGAAATTTTCGAGCTTTTCCGGTCTGGATTTCCCAGCTTTTCGCATTCGGTCCATTTTTAATTTCCACACAGGAAAATATTCTACTTCATTTTATATTCAGCAACTCCTAGAATCTTTGTAAAATGCAACGATGAATGCTTTTTATAATATTTCTCGAGAGATTTAAAGTCGTTCAATTTGGAATTATATTTTTTCAAACTTTCAAAATTCTCTTTACCAACTGAAAATTTCCATAATCTGTGGACATTCTTGATTTTTTCAGCCATTCCCTTCAAGCACTTCAATTCCCAGTTCCAAGTTATCATTTGAATAAATATCAATTTTTGAAGTGAATAATTTCATTATTCACAGAAGTAACCATCAATTCCAAAATTAAAATTCTCAATTTTATCTTAGGCTAGGCGTACACCGGTTAGTCAAGACTAGACAAGACGACATTAGTCACAGTACTTCACATAGTTGCTTATGAAGCAACACACACCGATTAGTCTTTGCATCGGTGTGTGCTGCTTTATAAGCAGCTATGTGAATAATTGTGACTAATGTAGTCTTGTCTTGTCTTGACTAACCGGTGTACGCCTAGCCTTAGTATTCGTCTGTTCTATTTTATTGAAAAATACAAATAGGAAACTTGATAGAAGGTTCAAAAATGAAATAATTACTGAATGGATTCAATTGGAGTATTCTTATGGATCATATGCAACTGATATTAATAATGGCATCCATAAATAATCCAACTGGCGCCAGCCGACTGGCAACGTCTGATCAAGGCAGAAACAGAAATAAATCACCATTGTCTGTGGGCAACAATAACTGATCGCTGCCTTTTCAACAAGGTCCGCACTAATAAGCATTATGAATACTCAAACTGTGACATTCGTTTGCGTCCGACCAATTTGAACAGAAATTTGGTGACTAAGTCCTTGCCATTACTTGCAGGACTTAGTAGATTAGGGATGAACTTCCCTCAAGTGGGATGAAAGTCCGCCGCACAAGGGTGGCACAACTATTTGTTGAACCTCCAAACTAATAGTCATCCTGTCAGTTGCTGGAAAGCTCATTATTTTATGAACCGCCGAATATTAATGAAGCCATTTCGCCTATCAGTAACATAAACTTGCTGCTTTTTGTTACCAAAGATCTGTAGAGACGGGAAAAAAATATTATTGAGGGAAATCTGGGTGATCCAACAATTTTGAATGGTATTTCAAATTAGATTTCGAGGAAGCGGGGGGCCAGACTCATAGGGGC
Source organism: Laodelphax striatellus (assembly GCA_017141395.1). Taxonomy (NCBI): domain Eukaryota; kingdom Metazoa; phylum Arthropoda; class Insecta; order Hemiptera; family Delphacidae; genus Laodelphax; species Laodelphax striatellus. The sequence goes on along the minus strand of CM029537.1, from coordinate 9,488,410 downwards.
TTAATTCAGGATAGAAAAATTCAGAAGACTTGAAGATTTAAAATTGAGGAGATTTAAAAAAAAACAAAAGGAGCTTGGAGAGAAATACTTGTATATTTTTTTAAAAATATATAATTTGAAGTATTTGTCATTAAATTTTCTGGCGATATTATCAATATTTCTCTCCAAGCTCCTTTTTTTTTTGTTTTAAATGAAAACACTTCAAGTATTGACTAGCATATTACGGGAGTGCAGAATTTCTCCAATTACGTTGAATATGACTGTCTTGACTCTATTCGAGCGTGCACGTTGGCTTGAAGAATCAAAGTCGGCAATAACCGTTCAACGTAATTTCTGTATCAAGTACGGCAAACGGTCAAATGTAAAATGGTTTATTTTCAAAGTTCTTTTTGAAACACTCTATACAGCGTGTTTCTAAACTAGACCGACAAACTTCGTGAGCGGTTTTCTGACATTGAAATTAAGAAGAAGTTTCAGTAAACATGGGTCCTAAAATGCTTTGTTTCCCCCCTAGTCGCCATTTTGTTTTTCCACTTTTTATTTTTTTTCTCCAGAATGGTTTGACTAATTTTGTTGAAATTTGGCATGGTCAAAGCCAAGATGAAGGTCTGCTGTGAAAAAAATAAAGCAGTCTTATCTGTCAAAATATTTAAAAATGGCGGATGACAACAAGTTTTTGAGTTATTTCAATTTAACAGTTCAAATGACAAAATTATTGAGATCATTCTGGAAAAAAATAAAAAGTTAAAGAACAAAAAGTTGACTAGGGGGGAAACAAAGCATTTTAGGACCCATGTTAACTGTCAATGTTCTTTTTCAATGTCAGATAACCGCTCAAGAAGTTTGTTGGTCTATTTTAGAAACACCCTATGTATAAGGACGCCATTTATGATTAGGCTTTATTTCGACAGTCGCAATCTCAACAATCGCCGCATCAACATCAGGCCTGCCAACTTGATAATTGTTCAAGTTATGCCGGCGCTAAAACTGTTCCACGTTCCGCGGCTAGTGAATAACAGTAGTATCAAACCCGTTGCATTCAGCAGCCAAATTCCTTCTATGAGTGAGCCACTGAAAGCAACCATTCATTAGAAATGAATCATGACTACTCAATGTTTAGTGTTTACAATTGATTTGGAATGCAGAAGCACCCAGAAAGCTGTAGGCTTGGTATCACACCACAAATACAATACAAACTGATACTGTAACTGCTACCGATAACTGTTACTGTTAAAATATTGGCCTTAAACTGATACTGTAACTGCTACTGTTGAAGACGACAAGTATTGAAGGTTACATGCTAAAACATGGAAGGTGACATTTAAGGCTATGCGTACACCGGTTAGTCAAGACAAGACAAGACGAGATTAGTCACGTTTTCACAATTTGCTTTTGAGCAACACACCCCGATTGGTCATTGCACCGGTGTGTGCTCCTTCATACGCAACTATTTATTAAATGTGACTAGTGTCTTGTCTTGACTTTCTTTCGGTGTATAGAGTGTGTGTTAAAGGTTAATTAAACTGACATTGTAACTGCTACCGATAACTGCTACTGTTAAAAAATCGGCTTTAAAGTTTAAACGGATACTGTAGCTGCTTCCGATAACTGCTACTGCTACAATATCGGCTTCAAACTATTAGTCGGTTCTTGAATGGCCGAATAGCATTCAGATACAACTCGAAATAACTGGAATAATTTGAAACAAACCAAAGTGATTTGTGTCTAGCAGAGAAGTCTCGAACGATAGTTGCGCATTCTGGTGATGGAATTTGAAAGCTCTGTGTTGATATAATAGTTCACATTTTGCTGTATTACGGGTGGGACCAAAGCCGTGCTGAAACCGAGCAAAAACGTTTCGCCGGCTCTCAAATGATTCAAGTTTTCGACATTCATCTCGAACTTGAAAACCGTTTTCTAGCCGGCAAAACACACACTTTTCCCCCTATACTCTGTTCACGGAGTCTAGTGACGGCCAAAACAAGCTGTTTGCATTTAATTTTGTGCGTATAGAAGCGATGACTTACAGCTGCTTTCGATAAGTTTTCTGTCCAATTCCAGTTGACAATACGTTCACTCAAGGTCAGACTGGAATCACGCACTGCTGACAATATTATTTCAGTAGTTCTACTGTGAATCGGTCTAGCTGCTCCTAGCTAGACTCTGGCATGCACAGGTTTCCGTGGCGAAGCGTGGTATACTAAACCGGTCATCGCCGGGTATATGTCCTATAGGAAATATACCCGGCGATAACCGGTTAAGTATACCACGCTTCGCCATGGACAGGTTTATTTACATCGTCTCTCCTTTCCCTGAACAGACTATAGGTGCGAAATATACTATTTTAATTCACCAGAAACAATAAATACCAAATACAATCCCATCAATAAAATACAATATTAACAGACAGAACAAGAACTTCGTATGAACTGAATATTTTTAATGAATCTAGATTGGAAGACAATATGTTTTCAATTCACCATAAATAATAAATACAAATACAATTCCATTAATTATTATTTATTTAGCGTATGGCTTTTAATAGTGGGGAGACCTGAGTAGGGTTGTTCCACTTCACCAACATAACCAATTATCCCTTGATAGGGAACATGGTGAAAGTTTGTTCAAACATAAACATTTAAAAAATTATTTTTTGATTTTATAAAGTCCGAAAAATATATAACACTAAAACACAGCACAATAATACAATATTGAAATACAACATTAATGGAAAGATCAAGAACTTCTTATGAACTTAATTTTAATAAACTTTAATGTTTTCAATCTCATTTTTATGTGTAATATTAATCTTTAGCTGGCTCACTTCTGATTCGATTCTCAAACCTTGGTCCTCATCAGCGATAAAAATCCACACCTCTGTACTTTTTTGAACAATCTTCTTAGAAAAACATAATTTTACTAAATGAACACACCAAAGCTGGATAGAAACTTAACGTGATGGATAGAAAATTAACGGGATAGAAACTTTCAAACTTAACGTGAATAGGAGTCGTTCCAGTTTTCAAGAACGCAGTCTTGAACTTGGCAAGAGTGTTGCTGATACCGAAAGGACAGCAATTTCGTACATCAAACGCTTGAGTAAGATCCAGGAGCAGTTGGACTCTCACTCGGGTCTCTGCCGACAATTTGCATTGAAATAGCTCCTTGCTTTGCTAACGCCAAAGGCTCGTCTTGAAATGAGTCTCAGTGCTAAGGCAGTGAGTTATCTCCAGACTCAAATTACTGTTGCTTTTAGAAAATGTGTAAGGAGTTGATATAAACAATAATTTGTTTTCCCCCTTTTTTCAAACTGGTATTGAGCTCCTAAGGGCCGCTTTCCCCAACGCTGCTTAAGTAATAACAGCTGACGCTCAATTTTTTTCTATACTTTTCCTTTAGCAGGATCCATTTAACTTGTCACAAAACATATGATGGTGGTGAGAAAGAAAATGTTCCAATATACCGTTATGGATCTTTTCACATCAATGACCACACTTTGATTAAAAAGTCTCTTTAGAGATAATAAAGGCCGCTTTCAAGCCTTTTAATAACAGCTGTCGCTCAATTTTATTCTATACTTTTACTATTCACCGAATGAGGCTCAAGCCAGATGTATTGCTTAAGCAGCGTTGGGGAAAGCGGCCCTAACAGAGATATTTTTCAAACAAAACTAAAAGTTATCTATCATTTCTTCCCCAAGCTCGAGGTTGCTCTTTTGAGGAAGTATTCCTTTATTTTCTAATTGTATCATTGTGATTATTTTATTTTTGCTGTGTATTAGTGGCGAAGCGTGGTATACTTATTTGGTCATCGCCAGTTATATTTTCTATAGGAAATATACCCAGCGATGACTGAATAGGTTTACAACGCTTCGCCACGGCTGTGTATATTTTTGTAATTTATTGTATTTGTAATGTTATAAAGGAATAAATAAATTTATCAATGCTGAAATAGAAATATTTTACAGCGGTTGAATTCAAATCAACCAGGCCCCACAAATAATATTCCCCGTTAATTTTTCGACTACTTTACAAATTTCTCAACCAGTTAACCAGTTCTAACGCAAACCAGTTGATAGAGCGTCAACAATCCATCACTTTCTAGTTGAAAACCATTGGAGCCTCGCCTCGCTCATCCTTCAAGAACTGTCTCTGTGTGATTAAGAGATGTGGGGACAATTTGGGGGTTGTGTGTGATTCTACAAGGGGGTTGAAATTGTAAACAAGGGGGACAACAGGGGGTTGAACGGGGAATAGGGGGACTTTGTCGCGCTGCAAAAGGGTGGAATTAGGGGAAGGGTGTTTAGGGGGTGCAAATTAATTGTGGAAGGGGGGGGGAGAGGAAGCCGACATGTTTGAGGTGACATACAGCATGTGCGGCAACACATGTGCGTTGCTGTTCCGCCCTTTCTCCGTGATTTGACTTGTTTATGGGGAGTCGCACACGGGAGCATTCCTGTCAGCAGTGGCTGCTTTGCATTGCATACCTCCTGCCGATTATACGCTACTGGTAGGAAGGCTCATACCAGGCGCATAGTGGAGCAATTGTTATTGTGTGGTCTGTTAATACAATGAGACAAACAGTCATTGTTATTCTGTATTTGAACTGAGTATGCTTGAAGCAGCTTGAATTGTTAATTAATTATTTATTGTAATGCTATCACTTCCTTATTCTGTCCTGTTTTTCAATGTTATTTTTCTTGTTCTTGTTTTTTCTTCTCCTTCTTCTTCTTCTTCTTCTTCTTCTTCTTCTTCTTCTTTCTTCTTCTTGTTTCCCTCCTCCTCCTCCCTCCCTCCTCCTTTTTCTTGTTCTTGTTCTTGTTCTTCTCCTTCTTCTTGTTTGTTCTTCTTCTTCTTCTTCTTCTTCTTCTTCTTCTTCTTCTTCTTCTTCTTCTTTCTTCTTCTTCTTCTTCTTCTTCTTCTTCTTCTTCTTCTTCTTCTTCTCTTGCTCTTCTTCTTCTTCTTCTTCTTCTTCTTCTTCTTCTTCTTCTTCCTTCTTCTTCTTCTTCTTCTTTCTTCTTCTTCTCTTCTTCTTCTTCTTCTTCTTCTTCTTCTTCTTTCTTCTTCTTCTTCTTCTTCTTCTTCTTCTTCTTCTTCTTCTTCTTTCTTCTTCTTCTTCTTCTTCTTCTTCTTTCTTCTACGCCAAAACCATCAAACAATAAAAATGATTGGGCTTGAAATAAAAATGTTTTTTGGCCACGGTAGCGGTGGAAATCTACAGTGAACTACACTTAGTTTTCTGGGGTAGGACCTATGTTTTGAACAATAGACATTAATTGTGGGTGTTATTGCTTGTTCTTGTTCCCATTCTTCCTTCTTCTTACATTCTTGTTTGTTCTTGTTCTTCTTCTTCTTCTTTATTCTTCTTCTTCTTCTTCTTCTTTGTTTTCTTCTCCTTCTGTTTCTTCTTCTTCTTGTCTTCTTCTTCTCTTCATTTATTACTTCTTCTTCTTCTTGTTCTTCTTCTTCTTTAACTTCTTCTTCTTCTTCTTCTTCTTCCTTCTTCTTCTTCAACTATTTAGCTTCTTCTTCTTCTTCTCATATATTCTTCTTCTTCTGTCTTCTTCTTCATTCATTTCTTCCTTTAACAGTGTATTGCTTTGGCTTCTTCTTCTTCTTCTTCTTCTTCTTCTTCTACTTATATATCAACAATAAAATAATAATTGAAGCTTGAAATAAAAATGTACAATTGTACAATGGCAGTGGAATTACAGTGAACTCACTTAGTTTTTCTGGGGTAAGACCTATGTTTGAACTGATAGACATAATTGTACGTAGTGATTCTTTTTTCAATATAAGGTTTGAGGTGTAAAAGCTTGTTTCTTGAGGCTGATATCTACTACGAGCCTCTCCTGAATACATCAGTTCAAATCACTCTGGTTGTCATTAGATAGATAGAAAACAGAACAGTATTCTATCTACTGACGGATGCCTTGTTTTTTCTCAATTTTGACAGAATGAACATGAATGTTTTCATGATGCAAAACAAAAGTAAGTTAATGTATGTTAAATAAAGACGTGAGTAAGCTAAGAATTTTCAACAATATAAATATCAGATACCGTAATATATGATGATGTTCACATATTTGAGATTTATCTACACAGATAAATATGACTATGTTAACATATTCGAGATTTATGTACACGAAACGACAAAGTTTGAACATATAAATGTCCATTCTTGGAAAAAGATGACAAGGGCCGTGAGATAGAGAGAGAGAGAGACAGAAAGTGAGGGTGAGAGAGATCGAGTAAGAGTGAGGGAGGGTATAATAATTGTGTGTTGTAGTGGGGGTGGGGGTAGGGTTGATATGAGCAGTCGTTAGTACTTGCATGAATATGTATGGGGTGCGATTTTGGCCTGCTATCGCGCTCACATGGCCTATTAGTCAAATCACTCCAAATTGCTATTGTTATCCACGTATCAAACGCCCGGTGCTAAGTAAACCGACTGTGCCATAACCTCTCTTACTCTCTCTCTCGCTCTCTCTCATTTGAAAATTTAAGAAGAAAAAAGAGTGAAATTTTCGTTGCTTCCGCTCTTGTTATTTCTTGTAAAACTCTATTCATTTTGAATAGTCAAATTGTTTATTCATAATTTCCACTTTTTCAATTTTCAACCGACAAAATTGTAGTGATATTCTTCATGTATTGTGAAATGCAATAGGTCTTCTAGGATCTAGCATGTAAATAAAAATCAATCAATCACTCCTTCTGTATATTCTTGGTACCAAATTCTCAATACAAACATATTGTTGAAGAGAAGCTGATTATTTCAATGAACAACACTTATAAACCTTGAAATTCTGTATCGAAATCATGTATAACATGACCACCTTACCATTTTAGAAAAATGAACTGAGATTCAATATAGCGGACCATTGAATTGATTTGAGAGAATTCATTACAAGTAGTATTTTCAGAGTTTTATTACGATTTCAATGTCTACTAACATCAAATTACCTTCATATAAAATATTAAACCATTTTCATAATTTTCACCAAACTGTATAAGCACTGATGATGGTTGTACTTCAGATTTATGATCATTTCCTATACATATATATAAAATGATAATAATAATAATTCCGTGTAACCTGGCTGGCTGAGGTCTATATTTCCATACATATATTTTTTGTATTCGATCTTGGAACCTTTGGATTATCAGACAGGCGCTTATCGCTCTCGTGTTTATATATTGCGCTTATCGCCATTTCGTGTTATATATTTCAATGATAATATTGAAAATTTAATGGAAAGAAATAGAGCTAATTATTTTAATTCTCTTTAATAGTCATTCCTATTAGTAAGCTATAAAATTAATATAGTACAGCACTCGTCTTGTTAGTGAATCTCAATATTGTATTATGAAATGAGTTGAAAAAGTTTCCAACAATAATTTCTCTCATTATACTCTTACAAGAAATAGAGACACGCTTGTCAATACCAAGAAAATGGCTGCATTTGAAAACAAAATGGCGGAACCTACTGAGTCTACGATAAAGCTCTGTGATTGGATGAGACCTCCCACTCCCTCTTTCAACACTAGAAGAAGCTGGCCAATGGGGATTGAGCGTTGAAGCCTGTAACAGCTTGCTTGTTTACTTCTTCCTCCGATAGATAGCTACATGAATACTATTTATATACAGAGACTGTATACTAACAGTGTGGACATTAATAATTGATGTCACACTTCTCATTGGTTGGCTCAGTCAAATCCAGCCATACTTTTACCAATTCCCAAAAAGCTACTGTTTCGATTTCAATTATGAAACTGTAATGATTGCGTTATAACACGGTCGAAGATGAAGGTTTTTTAAATCTTTGTTATGTGTGATATGATGCATGAGTGTAGCAGGTTATGCCATGAAACCATGGTACTGTAATGTGTAATTCATAATAAATAAGTGTTTTTAAAATAGGCCTATCTTTGTCTTTCTCTTTCTTTTTAATATTTTGAATTGTTTATATCGTATATGTAACATTATTAGATATCTAACACAAGAATATCATAATATTAACCTTCAAGAAAAAGCTACCTTAATATTCAAAAGTCCAACAAAACGTAAGCCCATCAACCCCTGGGAATTTATTCTGCCTTTAAAATGAAATACATTTGCAAAAAGTAGAATCCTTTAAGGCTTGGCGTACACTCAGTTAGTCAAGGCAAGACAAGAACCCGAGATTAGTAACAATGGTACTTTGCATAGTTGCTTGTGCTTAGCCTTGCACACCGATTAGTCATTGCATCGGTGTATGCTGCTCATAAGCAGCTATAGTGAATTATTGTGACTAACTGTGACTTTAATATCCGTCTTGTCTTGTCTTCGGCTAACAATCTTACCTCTAGCCTAATGCTTTGGTGAGACCTCATACTATGACGAGTGAGTGAGGTTGAAGGAATCAGCTGTAGAAGGAATCAGGTATCCCAGATTGGAAGAGGCTCTTCGGGACTCTATCCTGATCACCCCATTCATGATTCGCTCACATCCTGCGGAAATGGAACGCATTCATACTTGTACCATCAAAGATCATCTCTGCCATTGATTGTGAGCTTTCATCACGACATTCTCTGAGCTGAGAAGTCAGTTGGAGGAGATTGCTCAACAGTTATGGAATGAGGAGAAGGTTGTCACACTGAAATCGAAATGATTTTTGAAATCCTGAATTCGATGCCTCTGTTAGGCTAGGCGTACACCGGTTAGTCAAGACAAGACGAGATTAGTCACGTTTAGTCACAGTAGTTCACATAGTTGCTTATGGTTGCAACACACACCGATTAGTCATTGCATCAGTGTGTGCTGCTTCATAAGCAACTATGTAAAGTACTGAGACTGAACGTGACTAATAAGTCTTGTCTTCGATTAACCAACTTTCGGTGTACGCCTGGCCTTCCCACATCAACTGGTCACGCCAGGAACTGGGCCAAATGATCCGCTATTTCCTACTCTTTTCAACGGATTGGAAAAGTATCTCTGTTTTAACAGATTGAAACTTCATTGACTTTAAACTTTATGACCGACAAGGCCAATAATACAGTAGATTACTGTAAAAAAATTAATTAAAAAAAAACTTCCACATTTTTAAGTATTTTTGAGAATTGACGTCGCACATATCTAATACGATGGTACTAAATCTGAATCTGAAATCAAAATTCCTCTATCACTAATTCTACGTGATTTACATTTCGTGAAATAGGCAATCTATATATAATTTCAACATTTTGTTGCAATCATTTTTCCACTCCGAATGGAAACTTTTTGTTGCCCAATAAATTTTTGGTTGTGACAAATTGCAATCGCTTTAATCACAAATCATAAATGGGTTTACCCTGAGCAAGCGAGGAGTCCAGTACCAGGGCGTACAACCAGTTAGTCAAGATAAGACCAAGACGTGATTAGTTCATAGTAGCTTTGAGAGTTGCTTATGAAGCAACACACACCGATTAGTCATTGCATCGGTGTGTGCTGCTTCATAAGCAACTATGAAGTTTACTGTGACTAAACGTGACTAATCTCGTCTTGTCTTGTCTTGACTAACCGGTGTACGCCTAGCCTAACTCTGGCTGGTGGGCTACACATCTAATAGATATTTAGCTCAATGGCGAAGACTTGGCACCAACTCTGGCTACAGTAACAGCTGTAAGCTGGCTTGCTAAAAACTCCCCCCAAACAGTCTGGGGCCAGCGCAGAAATTTATGCGCTGCAATTTAAATTCGAATTATCCCCGGCTGCAGCCTGAAATTGCTGGCGGACATTCGTCCCCAATTCAACAGTCAGTGTGAGAAATAGGTATTAGCGTTGATGCAACGAACCAGTTGAAACAACTGGTAATTTGACAACGGTTTAACTGGTTTCATTAGACTAACAAGGGCCGGTTCATGAGCTCGGGATTTAGCCAAGTCCTAGACTAAAACGGGTGGCCTCCTGTTGCATCGACAAACGTTAGCCTCGACACTAATGTACCAAGGGCTTTCTATACTCTAACTCACTAACCAGTCGAGACAAACGTTTGTCGATGCTACAGTAGCCACCCGTTTTAGTCTAAGACTTTGCTGAATCATGAGCTTATGAATCGGCCCCAAGTAAAGTTTTTTAAACCTTTCATGCATACTTTTAATGCGGACGAATTGCGGACAATTCAACAGTCAGTATGAGAAATTGGTTTGTGCTTACAGCAAACTAGTTAAATCAACTGGTTAATTTGTCAACGACTCAACTGTTTTTTATTAACACTATGGTAACTGTAAAATTCTTTCAATATTGAACCTAGTTAGTGGAGTGAACTGCAGCTCGAACTGTTTTAAAAAATAATGATTTTCAACTGTCCGCAATCCATCGTTTACAGTTCTTACTGTGAGTCCCAGACTGCGGTTAGAACTGTAAGTGGATAGGAACCCTATAATAACATTTTTTAAACTAGTGCAACTTATTAGAACACATATTATATAATAGGGAAACTGCTTTTCATTTATTTGACTAATCTCGTCTTGTCTTGTCTTGTCTGTTAGTAGGGAACTCCCCCTTTCCCATGAACCCTACTGTTCTTATTTCCTGAATCAATTATTTCAATACACTATGCATGTTGACTCAACTCTAACAATTGTTAGTTTATTGTTGTTAGTAACAATAATTGTTGTTAGCCAGAAGGTTTTTGATTAGTCAAATGTTTGATTACATTAAATTTTGAAAAATAACAATTATTGTTAGTTTGTTGTTAGTAACAATTATTGTTGTTAGCCAGAAGGTATCTATGTTTTTGATCAGTCAAATGGATTAAACTTTGCAAAATAATGTGAATTCTGTTAGTTGAGCTTTACGCAACAGAAAAACGTACGTTACCTAAACAGATGAACGTACAGTATAGCAGGATTCTTTTAACTTGTCAGAAAACAGCTGATTTAACGTTAGTAAACGAGCGTACATCAATCAGCTGTTTTCTGACAATTTAATAGAATCCTGCTATACTCAACAGATAATTCTCCCTCTTTCAGCTAGCTTGCTGTTTTCAAACTACAGACGATTTTTGTTAACATAACAGGAAAGCTGGAAAGGTCAAGCTAGTTTGGCGAATAATGCTTTTTACTGTACAGAAATTAGATCACTGATCCAATTTCCCGATCACAGAGACAAGGTTGCCTTTGTACTCACGCAAACAAAACAGTAGAATGTTACAACATATACCAACCACGTATAGCCTATATACCAACTACAACGGCTGTGTATTGTTGAAAATTTACTGTTATAAATCAAAAAGCCTCGAATAAAATTATTACACCGGTAGCCTCTATCCGTATTGAACATACATGCACTAATACAACATGTTTTTCTAGTTTGTGAAATGGAATAATTTATTTCTGAATAGGTATTGAAAAATGTTTTTTCATGAATCGAGTCCCACTATTTAAACTAAGGGCCGGTTCATGAGCTCGGGATTTAGCTAAGTCCTAGACTAAAACGGGTGGTCACCGTAGCATCGACAAACGTTATCCTCGACACTATGTGCTAAGGGCTCTCTATGCTGCTAACCCACTAACCTGTCGAGACAAACGTTTGTCGATGCTAAGGTAGCCACCTGTTTTAGTCTAGGACTTGGCTAAATCCCGAGCTCATGAACCGGCCCTAAGAGTATGGCTGAAATATAGCCGTAGGTAACATGGTATGGTAATATGACCATGGTATGGTAATAGAGGGCTGCAATACCATGAAGAAAGCTTATGCCAATGTTATGAACTCGGTGTATGCTTTCTCTATGGTAATAGAATAGAATAAAATTTATATAGAATAGAATATTTGTATAGAATAGAACAGAATATACTTTCTATTCTATTATATTCTATCCTGTTCTCATTCCTATTCCTATTCCTTTCTATTCTATCTCTATTCTATTCTATTCCATTCTATTCCATTCTATTCTATTCTATTCTATTCCATTCTCATTCTATTCTATTCTATTCTATTCTCATTCTATTCTATTCTGTTCTCTATCTCTATCTCATTCTATTCTATTCTATTCTATTCTATTCTATTCTGTTCCATTCTATTCTATTCTGATTCTGTTCCATTCTATTCTGTTCTATTCTATTCTATTCTATTCTATTCTATTCTATTCTGTTCTATTCTATTCTGTTCTATTCTATTCTATTCTATTCTATCTCATTCTATTCTATTCTGTTCTATTCTATTCTATTCTATTCTATTCTATTCTATTCATTCTATTCTGTTCTATTCTATTCTATTCTATTCTGTACCTATTCTATTCTATTATCCAAGTTGCGTCAAGAGGTGTTGGTTTCCAGAGTTTAAACAGAGTTTAGTGGACAAGAAGGCTTTCAAGTGAAGCATAGCTCTGATTTAGTGCAGAAGTGACTGTGGTTTTAGACGGCGCTGCACTATGGTGGTTGAGCCACGATCCCCCTCCCATTTTATTACCCCCACCAAACTCTCTCACAAACTTCCTCTCTCCAAACCTTGCTCTGTCTCTCACTCACTATCTCACATCCTCACTCACGCTCTCTCTCTTTCTCGCATCGTATTTTTGCTTTCATTCTATACTACGACAAAATTTCTTCATTTAATGTATACGAATAATTTTTAATTAACTCCATCATTATTGTACATTTTCTCTTGTTTATCATTCATCTTATCTTATTCATGTCACATACTATCTAGCTCTCACTTAAGGTTTTAGTTACAGTTATATGAATAATTTTATGGTTGAGTGTTGATGGGAAGGATGTCCTTGCACATCCTTCTCCAAGAATGGACATTTATATGTCCAAACTCCGCCATTTCATGTAGATACAAAATCAATTACTTTTATTTTCAATGACGTTCATTTAATAAAATATATCATACTATTATTAAGTTGTATTCAAAAATCTTGAATTGAAATTTATACCTATATATTTTCATTTAAAATCTTTCTTACTTCATGTTTTGTTCAGTTAATCTTATGCTGTAATTACTATTTTTAAATGACGATCATTGTAATGACTTTCATGACCTAGAATTTAAGCGACATATTTTGTAATCTGCGTGAATAAAGTGATTATTCTATTCTATTCTATTCTCTCTCTCTCTCTTTATTTAATAAGCTTACAAATAGTAATTACTTTTATTACTATTGTATTACATTTACTAAATGACGTTCATTGACATAACTCATTGAATTCTTGATCTAGAATTTAAGCTGACATTGTGTTGTATTCTACATGAATAATCTAATCTAATAATCTCTCTCTGAGATAATTATAACATTATCACACTGCATTCAGTACTTATATAGTTGAAATTATTAGCTTACAATTCATGAAATTGATATTACTTATACATCTTTTGTGATCAAGAACCAAAGCAGTTATATTTTGTTATCTACATGAATAGAGAAATCAAACCTAATCTCTCTCTCTCACTCTCTTTCTCTCTCTCTCCCAACCCAACCTTGCAATTATTTGAAACTTCCACTAGCACAAGACCGTTGCTTGACAAAGCTGCTGTGTCATCCTAGTCAACTTGGAGTAAGTGCGGTCGTGACTGTGTGCGGTTAACGCCCTCTGTTGTCAAGGTACTGAAGTTAGGAGCAGTAACCAACATTTAGAAAGCTATTCTGTTCAGAAAGCTGAGAAGAGGCACTTGTCAAAACAATGTTTCCGCTTGTATTGGGTAACAGATATTTGTATTGAGATTATTACAAATTAAAAATGTGAATGGGGAAAATGAAACTGCTTCGTTCCCGTGATAGTGAGTAAAGCCCGATCTAGACGCAACGATAAGTTTGTCAAACTTTTTGTTCAAACTTATCAGGATTATTTTAAATTGTCATAAAACAGCTGATTTAACGTCAGTAAACAAGCTTACATGAATCAGCTGTTTTCTGACAATTTGAATTAATCCTGCTATTTAGAAGGATCCATTTAACTTGTCAGAAAACAGCTGATTGATGTACGCTCGTTTACTAACGTTAAATCAGCTGTTCTATGACAATTTAAAATAATCCTGATAAGTTTGAACAAAACGTTTGACAAACTTATCGTTGCGTCTAGACCGGGCTTTACATTCATTATATTCTTCACATTCCCATTATGAATAATGAATAATTATAAATATTTATTACATAATATTGTTTTACATAATACAGTATTACATCATCGGAGCTCTCTGTGTCAAATGCTGTTGACCTCAGCGGCTCAGGCAAACAATGGAGTTGTTGTCGTCGAGGAGAATTGGATTCGAATCAGCTGAGTGTGCGTCTGAGTCGGTGGAATTGTTGGAAAGTTTTCCGGAGTGTGAAATAAAAGGAGAAATTAGTTGGGCTGTGAAAGTCAATATTGTTGAAATTGACTCACTGGAAATTGAGGTGCTAATAATACACATTATAATAAACATTTTAATTGGCTAAAGCAAGGCTACGGCGGTCTGAAACCACCTTAACGGTCACAGTGCCTTTCATAGATACATTTTCCTAGTAAAAAATGTAAAAGGGAGTTAAGTTAAGCTCATAAGTTGAGGGAGCTTATTAAATAAAATGATAATATACTAATAACTTTGGAGCTTACCAATAAGATGAAAATATCATTTATAGATATACGCTTTAATTCTAGATTTTTAAATACCGAAGGACTTGAATTCTTCTCATTCTTGTATGAACGTCATTGAAAATAGAAGTATTTGCAATATTCGATTCACTTGAGAAAAAATAACTATGGAAGCTTAGGCTAGGCGTACACCGGTTAGTCAAGACAAGACAAGACGAGATTACTCACGTTTAGTCACAGTAATTCTCATACTTGCTTATGAAGCAGCACACACTGATGCAATGACTAATCGGTGTGTGTTGCTTCATAAGCAACTATGTGAAGTACTGTGACTAATCTCGTCTTGTCTTGTCTTGACTAACCAGTGTACGCCTAGCCTTATTCGATGATGTGGATATAAAATTCAATATGCAAACGGTAATATGATGGTTTTGTATCTACATGAAACGGCGGAGTTTTGATATTATAAATGTTCATTCTTGGAGAAGGATATCTAAGGACATCCTTCCCATCAACTCTCAACCACAAAGAGAGAGGGAGATGAAAGAGATACAGGTAGTGAGTACAACAAGAAAAAACAAGGCAAAGATAGAAAAAATTCAGTAAAAACAAGTAAGGAAAAGAAAGTAAATGAGAAATAAAACGAATTAATGATTTTCATGCCAGCTGAAAAGAAGAAGGAAGCAACTAACAAAAGTTGAACAACCAAACAGAGGTAAGGGATGTAACATGGTAGGCAACGTTTGGCCCTTTGCGCTACAATATTTAAGGGCGTTTTAATTAGGAAAGGGAGAAAGTCGGACCGATTTATTCCCTCGCCAGTTGACAGTGTAATCAGGAGTTGGTCTCCCTTTCAAGGGAGGGGGAAACCGGGACCCGTTTTTTTCCCTCCACAGGGAATTTATGGTAGTTGAAGTTGTAGGTACACCGTTTGCTAGACCGAACAATAATAATTCGTAAACTAGAGAGTTGGCCATTTTGCAACCGCAAGAAGTTTGTGGCAAGTTTTGAGCAGCAGAAACCAGGTTTTGTTCATGATGTGAAGTGGCTGCAACTTTGTTTCGTAACAGTGATTGAAATTATCGCTTTTCTCTAAATTATTTGCTACCTATTAGGCAGCTCGTAAACCGGGTAAGAATAAGCAGCATTTGTGAGAGTATGTCTTTATAGAAACAGCAGTCCAATGCACACCCAAAGCAGCTGTTTCGGTGTGCATTGAACGCCGGTTTGCAGGCAGAGGATAACAATCATCTCGATCCATATGCCGCTATTGCCTATTGCTTAAATGATGCGATGTACGACCAGGCTTATACTTACTGAGAATAACGCGAACTGCCAGTTGCACTAAATAGCCTAAGGCTAGGCGTACACCGGTTAGTCAAGACAAGACAAGACGAGATGAGTCACGTTTAGTCACAGTACTTCACATAGCTGCAGCACACACCGATTAGTCTTTGCATCGGTGAGTGCTGCTTTCATACAAACTATGTGAATTATTGTGACTAAACGTGACTAATCTCGTCTCGTCTTGTCTTGTCTTGACTAACCGGTGTACGCCTAGCATAATAATGGAGCCGAAATACTGCACTCGACAAACATAAGTTACACAGTGCGGATTAGCCAAAATTATTACTCAAATTTGAGTATGACCGATTAGTCATTGCATCAGTGTGTGCTGCTTCATGAGCAACTATGTGAATTATTGTGACTAAACGTGACTAATCTCGTCTTGTCTTGTCTTGACTAACCGGTGTATGCCTAGTCATACACTACAGTGCCGATCGGCATACACAAACTCCTCAGTTGAGTACCAGTAAACTGTGACTGTATAATAACAGTGTGGGCATTGGAAGTCACACTTTTGATTGGTTAGCTCGGACAATTCGACCATTCTTTTGCCAACTCCCATAAGTTTTGCATTGGAATGATTGGCAAATCATATATTATGTTGAGTTATTCACTTCCTACCTACAATATTTGCCCTTGCCGTAGTATTAGTTTTCATCATTTTAAGCTTACACAATACCAAGAGTAGTGACAAAATTTTCAATGTTAGAAAGGATATTTATGATGTTGTTTCTCTCAAAATGAGTTTTAAAAATTAGTGAATAAGATTGAGTAATTTGGAATTGTTCGAGTTTTGTAGAAAGCCAAAACTAACAACAAGCAGTAGAAAGGTGGAAATGGCAATGCTAATGATTCGGAACAAAAATATAAAAGTTAAACAAGTTGGCTGATAAACGCCATTTTACGTTTTCGACCAATCCGAAGCTAGCTGCTTGTAAATGTCATGTGACGTTATCGTCCAGCTGGCTCCTGATTGGTTAAAATCGTAAAATGGCGATTGTTCAACCCATTGGCCAATCAGAAGGCTTGTAGAATTTGGAGGCGTGACCTACTACAGAGATTTAATTAAGGGCTCAATTGAATTTTATCGACATTTAAAAAAAAATTGCACAATACAACATTTTCTACATTAACTTACTCTTTCAACTGTTAATCTTTGGTTAGATATTTTTCAAACATTTATAAGTAACCGGAGCTTTTTCCATTTAGGTTTTTTATCAATTTTGAATAATAAATTGACTTGCAAGGCTTTGTATGAAAGAGAAGAGAACTGAAAATGGGCGGAATTTGTCGGAGGGCATGCACAGATGAGAGGCAGTCAACAGCTAACAAAATTCCAGCTGCTGCAACTACTGTAGGGCACATCAAAGTCCCAAGTGACCATCAGCTACGGACCGAAAAGGAAGCTGCTGGCGCACGGGTAATCGAAGCAAGTGCTTCAAATAAAAATCGACCCGGAACACTTGGACCATTTTATTGTGGCAGGGGGTGAAGAGAAGGGGGGGAGGAGGAAGAGGAGGAGGAGGAGGAGGACAAGGTGGAGGAAGAGGAAAAGAAGGAGGAGCAGGAGGATGAGGAGGTGGAGGAGCGAAACAAGGAGGAGTAGGTGAAGGTAAGGAAAACTGTAAAGGTTTCCCATCGGGGTGGTTCATAGACAAAGAGTAGAGTTAAAGACCAAGTGAAGGAAGAAGAGGAGCAGCAAAAGGAGGAGAAGCAGGAAAAGGAAGAGTAGACGGAGGAGAAGTAGTGAGAGGAAGAGGAGCAGCAAGAGCAGAAGGAGAAGGAGGAGGAGGAAGAAGGAGAGGTAGTGGTGGTGCATGAGGTGGATGTTGAGGAATAGAAGAAAGAGGAGGAGATGGTGGTGGAGGAGGAGGATTGAGGGATGTTAAGGAGGAGTTGGAGGAGGAAGGGGAAAAGGAGAAGGTAGTGGTGATGGAGGAGGTGGATGTTGAGGAGTAGAAGAAGAGGAGAGATGGTGGAGGAGAAGGAGGATTAAGAGATGTTAAGGAGGAGTTGGAGGAGGAATAAGAGGAGTGGGAAAATGGAGAGCGGGGAGTGGAGGAGGAGGAGTAGGAGAAGGAAGAGGAGGAGAAAGAGAAGGAGAGGAAGAAAAAGGGGAAGAAGGAGAAGAAGAAGAAGAAGAAAAGAGAAAGAAAATAAAAGAAGAAGAATTAGAAGAAAGAGGAGGAGGAAAAGAAGAAGAAGAAGAAGAAGAAGAAGAAGAAGAAGAAGAAGAAGAAGAAGAAGAAGAAAAAGAAAAGAAGAAAAAGGAGAAGAAGAAGGAGGAGGAAGAAGGAAAATAACAGTGAGGAGGTGGAGCAGGAAAAGAGGTAGGAGGAGAAGAGGGAGGAGTAGGAAAAGAGGGAGGAGGAGAAGAGGGTGGAGTGGGAATAGAGGAGGAGGAGGAGGAAGAGGAAGAGAAAGAGGAGGGAGGAGGAGGAAGAAGGAGGAGGAGGAGGATGAAAAGAGAGGAGGAAAGAGGGAGGAGGAGGAAAAGAGGAGGAGGGTAAGAGAGAGGTGAAGGAGTATGTGGGGGAGGAGAAGAAAGAGGAGGAGGAGGGAGGAGGAGGAACAGGTGTAGTAGGGGAAGGATGAGAAGTAGGGAAATGATGAGGAGCAGGAAAAGGTGGAGAAGGAGGGGGAGAAGAAAGAGGAGGAGAAGGAGGAGGAGAAGGAGGAGAGAGAGAAGGAGGAGGAGAAGGAGGAGGAAGAAGGAGGAGGAAGAGGAGAAGGAGGAGGAGAAGGAGGAGGAGAAGGAGGAGGAGGAGGAGGAGGAGAAGAAGGAGGAGAAGAAGGAGGAGATGAAAGCAGAGGAAGAGGCAGGGAGATGAGGCAGTTGAGGGAAAAGGGTTTCCCCATGGGTTGGTGCTCGGGGAAAGAGTGCAGTTTAGGTGCTCAGCAGGTGTGGGTTGCACATTATCGGCTGTTTATCCGGTCTCCGTCTGGTCTGGCTAGAAGCAGCGCGATGCTCATCAGCTTTTATAGCAATGCTGTGCCCTCACATTACTTACTGTGTATAGACTGGACAACTACAGGGGCAATTTCAAAAATAACACAAAAGCAAAAATAGGGCAGAAGCTTCAAGAATAACGCAGAAAAGTTATCCAAGTCTTTACACGCCTGGATTGCTATCGGATCTACTGCTTTTTCTTCTCCTTCTTCTTCTTCCTCTTCCTCTTCTTCTTCTTCTTCTTCTTCTTCTTCTTCTTCTTCTTCTCTTTTTCTTCTTTTTCTTCTTCTTCTTCTTCTTCTTCTTCTTCTTCTTCTTCTTCTTCTTCTTCTTCTTCTTCTTCCTCCTCTTCTTCTTCTTCTTCTTCTTCTTCTTCTTCTTCTTCTTCTTTCTTCTTCTTCTTCTTCTTCTTCTCTTGCTCTCCTATTAGTCTATCTTCGTCTTCTGTCTCTATTACTCTATCAATGGTAGAGTGTTTATGTGGAGTATGTCCTAGTATATCCCTCTCTAAGAATTCTTTTGCTTTTATTCTTCTTGTTTTCTTCTTCTTATTCTTCTTTCTCTTCTTATTCTCATTTTTTTTCTTTTTTTATCACACATAATTATTAAACAGCTGAAAAATTTAGCAAGACCACTTGTATTGGGAAAAAGTTGACTGCTGGACACTAATGGGGAATTGCCAGCCTTGTACATCCATTTATAGTTGACTAATACATCATATAGTTGTTAAGTCTTATATTACTAATAAATCACTTTGATTTCTTGATGTTTGACCTAATATTATTTTTGTACTTCAACAGGGCATTTGCACAATACTCAGAAGCCAAACTTCGTCTCTCCAATTGGGAACATAACGGCGCATATGGGGAAAGAGGCTGTCCTTACATGTGCCATAGAAAATCTCGGTAAACACAGGGTGAGTTCAGATTTTCAACTTTCCATATTTTTATCATTTTAGTTTCCTCTTAGGCTAGGCGTACACCGGTTAGTCAAGACAAGACAAGACGAGATTGGTCACGTTTAGTCACAATACTTTACAATCATAGTTGCTTATGAAGCAAAACACACCGATTAATCCTTGCATCGGTGTGTTCTGATTCATAAGCAACTATGTGAATTACCGTGACTAAACGTGACTAATCTTGTCTCTTGACTAACCAGTGTACGCCTAGCCTTAAGAGCCCTCTTATATAACGAATGTATCAATCAAACCTGCATTTTTTGAATGGCTGTGAAAAATAAACGGATGAATATTTCAAAATTGTATTGTTACTATCTCAATCTACATTAATTTAAAAAGCATTTAAGAGACAACATTCGAATTGTCATTCCCGATTGAGACATTCTTGTATGGGCGATTTCTGGAACTGCCCATTATTTCATGGAAAAATTTCTCCATTTCGGGATATCACCCGAAAATGATCGTGATATCCCGGAACGTTACAACGGGAGTGGTAGTCTCTTATCTCTTATCTCTTTGTCTCTTTGTCTCTCTGTCTCTTATCTAATCTCACCGATTAGACTCGACTCTGCCACTGGGACCAACCGGTTCTTAATATTAGGCCTAATTATTACAGTATTTTATTCATGGCGAATAATGTGTTATGGCCAACAGAATGGATACGCTTTGTAGCATGGGTCATTAATAGGAAAATATCAAACTTCCGCATAAGTTACGCTCATTACAAATAGAATTTTGTGTTGGCTAATAACTTTCATTTAATATTTCTATGCTAACGGGTGATGTTCTGTTGAATTCTTCCACATAAATACTGTATGTGACATGTGAAAAACACATTTAAAAAAGAAATGAACAGAACATCACCCGTTAAATTAGAGTTATTCGCCATCAGCCAAATTAAATAAATTATAATTTTATTCCACAGCCTACCAATTTTGTTTGCTCTAACAAAAAACTCTATTCTTAATGAGCATAACTTATCCGGAAGTTTGATAAATGTTACATTGTTTAATGAAAGTTATTCGCCATCCGCCAAATTAAATGAGAATTCCTATACTAAAACAATAGGGGTACGCACAATATCAATATCACGCTTAATATCAATCTCAGCACGCAATAGCCTACAACCCACTCTGTTGTTATCCTGTGTTTAGTCCCGTTTACCCGATTCCTGTACTGTGTTTAGCCGATGGAATAATTTATAGCCGATAAATCAGAGCCGGCCAGCTTCGAAGTTGAAAGTTCGCGCCAATATTGGTCGCCATCTTTGAAAGATAATGGCGTAACAATATAAAGGCAATTCACGGGTAATGGGGTGAAATATGACTGCCCGCATATATATGGGAGTTTCCCATTCCTTTGATAATGCAAGTATGTGAAGCTGGCGATTGATTTTAAAGCGTGGTATCGTTTTATTGGTTTCAAAGCTCAATTGAAGGTTAGTCTCTACTCTCAACTCTAATCTCTCTTGCTCTTTCTCACTCACTCTCTCTGTCTCTCTCCCCCCACTCCCACTCCCTCTCTTTCTCTCCTCTCTCTCATTCTCTCTCTATCTATCTACGTTTGAGTGTTGATGAGAAGGATGTCCCACTGAATGACTCAATCTACTCTGATGATTGTCCTTCTATCTACGGTTGTGTGTTGATAGGTCCCTGCATATCGTTCCCAAGAACGACACTTATACGTCTTAAATCCGCCGTTTCATGTAGATTCGAAACCATCATAATATAACGGTTAGCATATTGAATCTCATATCCATATCATCAAGTAAGCTTTTATGGTTTATTCTTTCTTTAATGAATCGAATATTGCAATTACTGTTATTTTCAATGACGTTCATTATAATTTCAACTATCATACTCTAGAATTCAAGTAGTTTTTAATAACAATAAGAGATTCATGAAATCGTATAATACAATTTAAGCTTATATCTATATTATCATTTATTAAGCTCCCTTATCTTATGTTTTGTCTAGTGAATCTAGTCAATTTAAATGACGTTCATTGTAATAACTATTATGATCTAGAATAGGTCTGCCCAATAGGTTATACTTTTGTAGTAGGCTAATTGAAATTTTTGGGAGGGGGGGATTTGATTGTTAGGAAGATGCAAGACCTGGGGCCTGTTTCAGAACATTTATAATTTTCTACCAAACAGAAGAAAGGTGGATACCAATTCATACTAATTTGTTGTTATCAGCCTAACGTAGTATCATTCTCTATAGAATCAATCTGTAGGGACATAGAATCTTCCTCTAACTTCTGAACAGTGGAGGATACAGAGGGGGTCATGACACTCCCCAAAAATCGTAAGTGTGCCTTGTAAATATATTATTCATAGGCCTAATTGTAAACAAGTACCTTTTAGAAAAACCATTTAAACTTTACTCTCAATTTAGGCTATAAATCATCTGTTAAAATGGTGTTCTTAAGATTCAAGATGTTTGGAAACTGTTACAAGGTGTATTCCTATTGGCCAACATAACAGAATGGTGACTTGCTGAAATACTGAGCTGTGATTGGTCGGTGGGAGGGGGATTGTCACGCCTACTTTTAACACTAGGTTTAGTTAATGGTGGCTGCAGTTAGTTCAAGAATTCACCGCTAGATAGTGACACCAACAGGGTTCTAAACTTGAAATGGCTGCCGGTCAGCTGATACAGTAATTGGATACTGCGTTGTGATTGGTCGGTGGAAGGGGGATAGTCACGCCTTCTTTCAACACAAGATGGAGCTAAATGGTGACTGCATTTAGTTCAAGAATTCACCACTAGATAGTGGCACCAACAGGGTTCCAACTTGAAATGGCTGCCGGTCAGCTGATATTGGAATACTGTGCTGTGATTGGTCGGTGGGAGGGGGATAGTCAAGCCTACTTTTAACACTGGGCGGAGCTGAATGGTGACTGTATTAATTTAGTTCGAGAATTTACCGCTAGGTAGTGGCACCAACCGGGTTCCAGACTTGAAATGATAATTATCTGATGAGCTTGTCATCATGAAAAACACTAGAGTGTGTTTATGGGAAGTATGTCCTAGTATGTCCCTCTCTAAGAATGGACATTAATATGGTCAAACTCCGCAGTTTCATGTAGATACAGCACATTCATATAATATTGTTCTATCATATAAATATAATCATATGATTGAATATATGAATATTGTATATTGAATCTTATATCCTTGTAATCGAATAATTTGCTAGGCGTACACCGGTTAGTCAAGACAAGACAAGACGAGATTAGTCACGTTTAGTCACAGTAATTCACATAGTTGCTTATGAAGCAACACACACCGATTAGTCATTGCATCGGTGTTTGCTGCTTCATAAGCAACTATGTGAATTACTGTGACTAAACGTGACTAATCTCATCTTGTCTTGTCTTGACTAACCGGTGTACGCCTAGCCTAAGTCTGTTTGTTTGTTCAATCAATCAAATAATTGATACCATAGATAACAGATCTATCTCTAGATCTAGATCTGATCTATCTCTAGATAACAGTACCTATCTCTTCTCTATGTTAATACTGAAATATTTCCAACTTTCAACCATCATAATATAGGATGTAAGCCAATATAATATTGTAATCTACACGAATAAAGTAAATGATCTAATCTAATCTCACGCTCTCTTTCTCTCTCTTTCTCAGTCCTTGCTCTTTCTCCCCCTCAACACAACAACCAGCAACATTCTAAACTCTCTTTTTTCCTTCTTTTTACCCGGGACGCAGCTTTAAAATAAACTTTTCCTGCTTTGTTCTGAAGACGGGCGACTCTTCTCTTTTATTGTCACACACTTGAACAGAGTTGGACTGTTACAAGTTCAGGTTGCTTGCAACTTGTGTCTCACGTATTTCAACATCACTCAAAGTATTTGATCTTGTATTCAAGATTACAAACCTTTAAGATTCGATCCACTTCGGGAGTGGAGAGTCCACTTTAGAAAGGAAGTTTGTATTCTTCAGTGCTGCTAAAGAATACAAACCAGATCAAATGCGTATTGAGGAATAATTAATATAGTTACGGCCAGTTGCAGAGACGAGCTGGTAATTTAACCAGGCTATGAATCGAGGACAGCAACAGAGTGGGATCGAAGAGAAACTGAACTAAATTTATTGTCTCTTTGAGTAGTTGTGAAGGTGATATTGTGGTAGTTATCCATGATGAATGAAAAGACAAGATGTTGTCAAACCACTGATTTATTAGAAAATCGAGATACCGGTTTCGGTTGTTACACCATTATCAACTCCAGTTTACCAAAGATTGATAGTATAGACCGGAAGAGGAATCTCGATTTTCTAGGAAAGAAGAGGTTTGACAACATCTTGTCTTTTCATTTATTAAATTTATTGTATTAAATTCAGAGCTGAATTTCAAATGAAGTGAATGATATTTGAGCTTCAATTATGAAACATCTAGAGAAAAAATTGAAATTTTGGCTTCGAGGTGCAAAAGATCAATATTTTTAGAAACTATATATGCAAAATTTCAGGCTTTGGATCTTTCACGTTTTTTTCGGAACTCAATCCACAAAATTAGCTTGTTCTCTGTTGACAAACACACTAAACACAACGACATCTCTTTTTATTTATTAGATAACGATGTATGATTAATGTAAACGAACATGGCCTTATCGTGATGAATGAGGAAACACCATCGGAGATGAGCCTAATTAAAGCATCACTATTTTTACAACATGGACTTAACAGGTAGTCTATGTTTTTTATCTCTTCGGTTATAACAATTTAAAGAGTATCAATTTTGATGTAATAAATCATTAACCCATAATAATGACCTTAATCAGAATTCCCACGCCTAGCCTATTCCATAATGAGGCAAGTGAAATATGTTTGAGGAACCAGAACATATTGAGAATTGAGTTTACGCATTGAGAAACGCATACAGCATTGCAGACCGCGGAGGTTATTGCTGCCTTCTGGTGAAAAGAAAGTGCTTGGGAATGGGGATTGATGGGTTGAGAGATACTAGAGAAACCTCAAAATGATTAAAGAAAATGGGAGGAAGAAAGATAGAGAAAGAGAGAGAGGGAGTGATAGAGAGGAAGTGAGAGTGAGTTAGAAAGAGAGAGAGATAGGGTAAGGGTGAGAGAGAAAGAGAGAGAAAAGGCGTAAGATTTTGAGAACAATAGGAGTCGATTGTAACCTAACCTACAGTACGAACCATCAAATTCATTCAAGAAAGGATCCTACCTCTAAATATCATTGAACTCATTCAAAGAATAGAAAATTGATAGGATTAATAGGTAAGAGATGAACGCGAATAGTGCTTTGAGGAGGAGGAGGAGAAGGAGGAAGGAGGAGGAGGAGGAGGAGGAGGAGGAGGAGGAGGAGGAGGAGGAGGAGGAGGAGGAGGAGGAGGAGGAGGAGTAAAATAAGAAGAAGAAGAAGAGGAGAAATAATAAGAATGAGAAAAAGAAGAAGCAGAAGATGAGAGAAGTGGCAATTCAAGACTTTTTTTTATCCTCGTATTTTCTCAGAGTAACTCCTCGGTTACTCAAGTACTCGGTTACTAAAGAGCAAGAACTAAAGAGCAAGAACTAAAGAGCAAGAAGAAAAGAGCAAAAAGGAAAGACCAAAAACTAAAGAGCAAGAACTAAAGAGCAAGAAGAAAAGAGCAAGAAGAAAAGAGCAAGAAGAAAAGAGCAAGAAGGAAAGAGCAAGAACTAAAGAGCAAGAAGGAAAGAGCAAGAACTGAAGAGCAAGAAGAAAAGAGCAAGAACTGAAGAGCAAGAACTAAAGAGCAAGAACTAAAGAGCAAGAACTAAAGAGAAAGAAGAAAGGAGCAAGAAGGAAAGAGCAAAAAGTAAAGAGCAAGAACTAGAGAGCAAGAATATTTTATTATTACTGGATTACTATTTTCTGAAATTTACGTGAAATTAGAAAGATTTAGCAGAAAAATAATTATTTTTTGTATAATATTGCTAATCAAGGGACGTCTGATTCAGATGCCATCCTAGGAAAATTCCACTCTATTATTATATTTTATGTTTCTCTCCCCAAAATGGATGGTAAGGCAACCCCTATAAGCTACCTCCAGTGCCCGGTGATATCATTATTGAACGCACCCACATGGGGTTGATAGACCTTTTTCAAAAAGAGAAACTACTCCTCCTGCTCCTCCTCTTTCTTCTCCTCCACCTCCTCCTCCTCCTCCTCCTCCTCCTCCTCAACATTAGGAATTATTTCAATTTCCAGAGCTTGTCAAGACGTTCGTGTCACACACTTTCGGCTGTGCAGGACATTCTGGTCGCAAGAGGAATTTGTTTACTAGCTTTGGATCCCACACACTTGTCCAATGTTCTTGAAGTGAATGCAATAAAAGAACAATGTCGGCTGGAACTCAGCCGTAAAGGTGATTCCCACTGCGGTTTTGTTTCTGTCGGTTTACGCCCTAGCCTAACTATTCTAAGGGCCGGTTCATGATACTTAGAATAGGAATTCAATTAGAATACAATACAATACAAATACAATTAGGGCCGGTTCATGAGCTCGAGATTTAGCCAAGTCCTAGACTAAAACGGGTGGCCACCGTAGCATCTACAAACGTAAGCCTCAAAACTATGTACTAAGGGCTCTCTATGCTGCTAACCCACTAACCTATCGAGACTTGTTGATGCTACCACGGTTGCCACCCGTTTTTAGTCTAGGACTAGGCTAAATCCCGAGCTCATGAACCGGCCCTAATTGTATTTGTATTGTATTGTTATTCTTATTCTACTATTCTAAGGAGCCGGTTAGCCACGTCCTAGACTAAAACGGGTGGCTACCGTAGCATCGACAAACGTTTGTCTCGACAGGTTAGTGGGTTAGCAGCATAGAGAGCCCTTAGTACATAGTGTGGAGGCTAACGTTTGTCGATGCTACGGTGGCCACCCGTTTTAGTCTAGGACTTGGCTAAATCCCGAGCTCATGAACCGGCCCTAATTGTATTTGTATTGTATTGTATTCTAATTGTATTCTTATTCTAAGTATTCTAATTGTGTTTGGTTGCAGGTAGGCTGGTTGCGAGCAGAGACGCAGACCATTCTGAGCATGCATGACAAGCTGGTTAGCAACAACCCGCGCTACGCGCTCTCTAACGACGGCAACATGTACTGGCACTTGCACCTGCGCCGCATCCGAGAGGAGGACCGCGGCTGCTACATGTGTCAGGTCAACACCAAGGTCATGATCAGTCAGATCGGCTGTGTCGACGTTCTAGGTGAGTGAGTGAATGCCGTCACAGCAACATTACTAGACTAATGCCTGGTTGTTTGTACGTCTATTAAATTTAACCGGGCGATAAATCTGTTGTAATTTTGTCTCTTGTTCGCTTTTTTATCCCATGAAACTAATACATCCCTACAACCTTCCTGCCTATTTCAGCACCCCCCAAAATAAAATCCTAGCTACGCCCTCGCATATTATCATTTAGCAATAATGTTTTAGCAATAATCTTATCAAGTTAATTTCGTGTGTATTTCTAATCCATTTTATTGATTCTCCCCTATTTTATTTCATTTTAAAAAGTATCTAGAATTTCATTCAACTTTCATTATTTTAACTTATTTGTAAAAATCTTATTGATGTTGTGGAACTAAATGATGAAATAAAACACTAGAAGATATGATAATTAATTGGACGAAATTCCTAATTAATGCCATATAATATTCTGAAGACTTCTGCTACTGCAAATATTGACAACAGAATAATAGCTAGTAAGGAAATTCGATGAATGCTGCTGCACAAAAAACTTTTTTTTTAAACTAGAAGATGAAGTAAATTGCACTATTATTTCTATTATTCACAGCACTGGACCGCGGTTTCGTGGCTGCACCAGTCACATTTTCAACAGTACTCTTGAAAATGAGTATTGTTGAAAATCTCTAAAATGAGAAGGTACTGTTGAAAATGTGACTGGTTGAGCCATGAAACTGCGGTCCAGTGTTGTTAATAATAAAACAGACTATTGCCTGGTTGTTCGTACGTCTATTAAATTTAACCGGGCGATAAATCGGGGACGCAACATAATGGGATCGACGACAAACTGAACTAATTTGAAATTTAAAATCCAAGTGAAATATTGTTAACGGAACAATATATTTCAGCTAAATAACTAGCAAAATCAACTGCATTAACATTCTCTAATAAATTACATGTTCATTCGAAATGAACTAGCTCCGAAAATTGCATCAAGCCACAATATTACAGACTTTTGGTTGGTAAAACTGAAACTTGTACTTTCACATCTGATAAAATTTTAACCACATGTTGATATATATATCTGATGTCTATGTAAAAAAATTTAACCGCTAGAAAAATTCAATCCCTCAATCAGCACCGATTAATTTAACCCTGTTTTTAACGGAGTATAGCAGGATGCAATTAACTTGTCATAAGTCAGCTGATCGACGAGCATATGATCACAATACTTAACCTACAAATGCTGAATCTCGCAGATTATTGAAAAGGTCTTTTAAAAAGTTATTCTATGAAAGGTCTTCTTCAAAAAGGTCTTTTAAAGACTTTAAAGGCATTTAAGACTTTCAAGCCTTTTGATTATTGTGTCGAAATCACTGTTTAATTATTACTGGATCAGCTGACTTATGACAAGTTAATTGAATTCTGCTGTAGAAATGTTTCAACATTTCGAAATGTGTGCACAACCAGCTGATATTTGAAAAAATTATGCCATTAGTATTTTTCACTTCCAGATACCTTCTGCCTCATTGTGCAATGTCAAACTCGGAGTGCAATTCATAAATTTTTTCTAAAGAATATAATTTTGTAATAACATTTAATAAAAATGTTGAGAAAAATGTTGTAGTTTTGCAAATAAAATCAATGCAATTCAAGGCTTCCCAACACTATTTTGTCTTAATTCTTCATTAATTTCAAGTTAGTTCAGTTTGTCGACGATCCCATTATGTTGCGTCCCCGATTTATCGCCCGGTTAAATTTAATAGACGTACGAACAACCAGGCAAAAGTAATTCTATTATTAACAGCGCTGGACCGCAGTTTCGTGGCTGAACCCTTAGACCATGTATAGAATAGACACGGTCTTCCCTATCTTCACATAAGAAGTCTTTTGCCTGGTTGTTCGTACGTCTATTAAATTTAACCGGGCGATAAATCGGGGACGCAACATAATGGGATCGTCGACAAACTGAACTAACTTGAAATGAAGAATTATCCAACTTCCTCTCGCAGTATATCTTTTCTGAAACTCTCACCTGCTCGAGGAACTTAGCGTTATTTGTTTTTATATTTTCTGTTGAATCCTTCTCCTATTTTCTTCTCGATTCAGATCGAGACAAACAAATGAAAAGAGAACAATGTGGAATAAAAATAGCAAGAACATACAATCCTTTCATTCTTCAAGCATTCCTATTTATTTCATTTGTAAATATCAATTACCTTTCTTTGCTATGTTAGTTGCTTGAACCGCCATTGCTGTGATGTTTGTGGAAACCGCCCATTGTGGGAGGAGCTTATCTAAGCCAATGGCAGTCGTTCACCTGATAGGCCATTCAACTGACAATCACAGCGCTCGGTCACGAGTATAAATTCTGCTGCACTGTTCTTTAGTTTTTAATTAGGAATTTCGTCCAATTAATTATCATATCTTCCAGTGTTTTATTTCATCATTTAGTTCCACAACATCAATAAGATTCTAAAAAATAAGTTAAAATCAATTAAGTTAAATGAAATTCTAGATACTTTTTAAAATCAAATAAAATAGGGGAGAATCAATAAAATGGATTAAAAATACACACACAATTAACTTGATAAGATGAACAATCAGAAACATTATTGCTAAATGATAATATGCAAGGGCGTAGCTAGGATTTTATTTTGGGGGGTGCTGAAATAGGCAGGAAGGTTATAGGGATGTAATAGTTTCATGGGATAAAAAAGCGAACAAGAGACAAAATTACAACAAATGTCAATTTCAGGGGGTGCCCCTTAATAATATGCCTATGATAAAGTGGGTATAAAAAAGGTGGGTGAAATTCCACCAACCCTAGTAATAGAGGTTGTGCGAGGGACCCTAGTAATCAAGGGTTGAATTTGAACTGTCTGTCTGTATGTAAATGGTTCTACGGTCAAACGCGTCACAGTATAAATCTGTTATATTATTGTATGTCACTCAATTTATTCAGTGTCGCATATTGCATTGTATTCTATATTTAGACTACTCAAAAGTTGAACATGTACAAACCCTAGACGGGTGATTTAAATTTTAACAGAGCTACTAAACTAAAATGACAGAGTGACTTGTTGCAAAAGTAGCCTTAATAAACTAAACTTCTATGCTTACAGTATTATTAGTCTGGTATTATTATAATAGCAGAGATCGCGGTCAGACGAACTTATCATTGAAATTTCATTTAATGTTTGTAAATTATTTGTTTTCTTTTTGATTTGGCAATGGATTTGAGTGTGGAATGGAGTGATAAACGGAGGAGAGGGAGAAGAAGAGAGAAAAAAGAGAATAACGAGAAATAAGAAGAGCAGCCACAAGAGAAACAATAAGAAGAAGAGGAGGAGGAAGAAGAAGAAGAAGAAGAAGAAGAAGAAGAAGAACAAGAAAGAAGAAGAAGAATCTCTCCTGATCGGTCAACAGTTAGCAACGCAGCTGGTTCTGAATACGGCCAGAAGATAGCAGTAGCTGCTATGACGACAAGTTACTAAGCTACTCCCACCGACATACCAGCAAGCTCCGCCTACTCCCCTCCTGGCTGGTCGACAGCTTGGAACGTAGTTAACTCTGTATCTGGCCAGTAGATAGCAGTAGCTGCTGGGTCATGTACTAAAGGTGATTCCTTATCAGCTGTTATTTCAATGTTATTAATTAATTATAGATGGAATCTAATGGAAAGTTTAATATGGCTTGATACAGTTCAGAAATCAGATAATCACTGAACAAAGAAGAAGAAGAAGAAGAAGAAGAAGAAGAAGAGGAGGAGGAGGATTTAGATTTATTACTTTATTCATGTATAATAAAATATAATTTACATTAGCTTATAAATTATGCTATGAGTAGATATAGAGCAAAAGTATACTGATGATATAATAATTGTGAGTTATCTAGATGAAAAGGCGAAGTTTGGACACATGAATGTCCATTCTTGGGAAAGGAGATACAAAGAAATCCTTTCCATCAACACTTGACCTTGAAAAATTATTCCTGTACCGGGAATCGAACCCGGGCCTTCTGGGTGAGAGCCAGATATCCTAGCGACTAGACCATACCGGAGGAAGAAGAAGAAAAAGAAGAAGGAGGAGGAGGGAGGAGGAGGTGAAAAGGGGGAGAGAAGGAACTACTCTGAGAGAAAAAACATATAAACGAAGATCTAGAACAATCATTTTCCTACTTCTTTCCCCTCTTCTTCTTGTTTCGCTTCTTTTTCCTCTTCTTCTTCTTCTTCTTCGTCTTCACCAGAATGATAATGTTGCAGTTGTCATTTTAGCCTATTTCCATGTAATGTCTACCCCTCTATCATTATTGACTGAATTCAATTTCAAAAAATAACCGCAGTAAGCAGTCAGCAAATGCTCCAAAACAAATCTCCATGTATCCTTCAATTCAAATTGTAATTATCGTTTGCTTTTTTTTAGTAAACCAATTTTGCCACACCCATCCCTTTCCCCAGCATATGATCCCTGGATCTTTTCGAATATTATTGGAGCACAAAAATGCATCATAACATGATCGGATTCGTGTTTAATTGCATTTTAATGACGAAACAATCATTGTAGTGGGCGTGGGGGAAGCTGTACGTTATTATGTATAAAAAAAATCGCCAACTGATTGCCTTCAAAAGCGTCGGCGCAGAATGATCCAAATAGCCGTAGCCCGTCAGTCATATTTATTGTACAGTCGGTTTTTTTAGGATGGCGCCTCAATCAAACGAGCTTAGTGGTGGTAGGGTGCTAACAGACACATGTTTGTTCTTCTTCTTCTTTTCTTCTTTTTCTCTCCATCCATTCTCCTTCTTCTTCTTCTTCTTCTTCTCCATCTCCATCTTTATCTCCATCTCCTTCTTCTTCTCCATCTCCTTCTTCTTCCTCTTCTTCTTTTACTTCTTCCTCCTCCTCTTCTTCTACTTTTTCCTCCTCTTCTTCTTCTTTTACTTCTTCTTCTACTTCTTCCTCCTCGTCTTCTTCTTCTCCTTCCTCCTCTTGTTTCTCTTCTTCTTCTTCTCTATCTTGTCCATCTTCTCCTCCTTCTTCTTCTTCTTCTTCTTCTTCTTCTTAGTTTTAGTTTTAGTTTTCACTACATCCCAAACATCTATAATCAAAGCAGACAGAGGATGGGTCAATATTTTGATTACTATAAAATAACACCATATTTTGGATTTTCATATGACTAAAACCAAATCAGACAAATTAACTGACCTCAATATTACAGATAACTATAAGCAGTCAAGTTATAAAACTCATTTACCGTATAAATGTCATTTATCTTCTTCTTCTTCTTCTTCTTCTTCTTCTTCTTCTTCTTCTTCTTCTCTTCTTCTTCTTCTTCTCCGTCTTATTCTTCTTCCCCGTCTTCTTCTTCTTCTTCTACTTCTTTTTCTCCATCTTCTTCTTCACCAACGTTAACGTCGGAGTAGTCATTTTAGCCTACATCCATGTAAAAAATTATATAATTCTTTGCCATTAATTGTTAAGGATCTTCCATCTACTGCCTTCAAAGACAAAGTTAAAAATATTCTACTGAATGAGTGTTTGTATAAAGTGGCAGAATTTTATGAAATTGATTTTCAAGGATATATCTGAATGATGTCATAATATCTCTAATTGTTGTTTTTTTAAATATTTTTATAGTTTCGAGTGAGATTTTGTGTACTACATTTTTTATATAATCTATAATTATATTATATGACGTTGACCATGCATTGTAATATGTTACATGTCAATAAATGAATTTCTATTTCTATTTCTAATAATGTCCATCCCTTTAACTGAATTTCATTTCAAAAAATAATAATATTATTAACAATAGGTTTGCTCGCTCACCAGCCGGCACTGTTGTCTGTTGCAGTGCCACCCGACATAGTGTACGAGGAGACCAGCAGCGACCTGGCAGTACTGGAGGGAGACAATGCGACCCTGGAGTGCAAGGCGGTTGGCAACCCTGAGCCTCGCATCACTTGGCGCAAAGAAGACGGCTCCAGTCTCACCTTCAGGCGCTCGCTGCGAGACGTCATCATTCACAGTGGTGAGCTGTATAGCAGGATTATTTTAAATTGTCACAAAACAGCTGATTGATGTACGCTCGTTTACTGTCGTTAAATCAGCTGTTTTCTGACAAGTTAAAATGATCCTGCTATAGTTGCTTTCCAAAGTTATTAGATTACAGGTTGAACCATTCCTAATTAATTCTTTTTGAATCCACAAGCTTTTGTAGTGGGGGGACTGATTCAGGTGACGTCATTTTGATCATTTATTCTGATAATATCAGCTGTTGATAATTGACTGATATTTGGCGGACCGCGAGTGTGACGTTACATGAATCAAGAAATCAGACTTCCCCCTCCACTTTGCGTCTTACACCAACGATGGTTTAACCTTCTCTCTAATAAACTTGGTTGCTTTCAACTTAGGGCCGGTTTCTCCAACGTCAGTTAAACCAATTTTTAGTTTAAACTTGAGTTTTACCACTCACTAGAAACTTTTTTGTCAGAAAGTCCGATGTTCGAACAGCTGACCATTTGATTCAATGTCAGCATCATTGCATCAAATGGTCAGCTGTTCGGACATCGAATTTTCTGACAATAAAGTTTCTAGTGAGTGGTAAAACCTAAGTTTAAACTAAACTGTCGTTGGAGAAACCGGCCCTCAGTGGCGTAACTAACGCCAATGCAACCAAGGCGGTACATTGGGGCGCAGACCTTGGGGGAAGCAAAAAACAGATATTCTGGAAAAGTTTCAGGAAAAAAATACGTTGAAGCAAAGCACCCTATTTCTTACATTACCCTTAACTGTTGCAAGTAGTGAAAGGTCTTTTTCTAAACTAAAACTGATACCTAAAATGATAATATTATATGGCATTAATTAGGAATTTCGTTCAATTAATTATTATAAAATGATAAACTAAAAAAGAAATACCTACTTAAGGAAATCTATGTCCAATACTAGACTGTTTGATCTTAGGCTACGCGTACACCGGTTAGTCAAGACAAGACAAGACGAGATCTGTCACGTTTATCAGTTTATTTTAGAATCACTCTGTATATAAATCTTACTAAATAATACATATTTGGTTATGGTGCTTTTCATTCTTAGGCTAGGCGTACACCGGTTAGTCAAGACAAGACAAGACGAGATTAGTCACAGTACTTCACATAGTTGCTTATGAAGCAACACACACCGATTAGTGTGTGCTGCTCCAAAAGCAACTATGTGAATTACTGGGACTAAACGTGACTAATCTCGTCTTGTCTTGTCTTGACTAACCGGTGTACGCCCAGCCTAACTGTTGCAAGTAGTGAAAGGTCTTTTTCTAAACTAGAAATAATAAAGAAATAACTACTTAAGGGAATCTATGTCCAATACTAGACTGTGTGATCTAAGGCTAGGCGTACACCGATTAGTCAAGACAAGACAAGACGAGATCAGTCACGTTTAGTCACAGTAATTCACATAGCTGCTTATGAAGCAGCACACACTGATGCAATGACTAATAGGTGTGTGTTGCTTTGTAAGCAACTGTGTGAAGTACTGTGACTAAACGTGACTAATGTCGTCTTGTCAAGTCTTGACTAACCGATAATGCCCAAACTGTAGCTTAGCACACCGGTTAGTCAAGACAAGACAAGACGAGATTAGTCACAGTACTTCACATAGTTGCTTATGAAGCAACACACACCGATTAGTCATTGCATCGGTGTGTGCTGCTTCATAAGCAGCTATGTGAATCACTGTGACTAAACGTGACTAATCTCGTCTTGTCTTGTCTTGACTAACCGGTGTACGCCTAGCCTTAGTGTAATTAGTAGACCTATTGAACATGGGTGAGCCCGGTCTTTAGATGTAGAAAAGTTAGCAAGACGGTTCCTAGAAACAAAGAGCCGTAGGGGCTTTGTCAGGGAATAGGAATTAACGTACAGTGTATTCTAGTATCTGTGTTTCAAAAATCAAGAACTTTTGATCGCTTTCAAGTAATTCGGTTAATGATTGTCTCTGTTTTATGTTAGACAGTTACAGCGGGGACAAATTGACACTGTAGTACAGTGTATTCTAGTATCTGTGTTTCAAAAATCAAGAACTTTTGATCGCTTTCAAGTAATTCGGTTAATGATTGTCTCTGTTTTTTGTTAGACAGTTACAGCGGGGACAAATTGACACTGTTGCGAGTTGACAGGAAGCAGATGGGCGCTTATCTGTGTATTGCCAGCAACGAGGTGCCTCCAGCTGTAAGCAAACGCATCATTCTAAGTGTCAACTGTAAGTGACCAATAAATTGACATTTTTACAATTTTTTCTATATTTGGGACTGTCAGACCCAGCCCGTCCGTTTACTTAGGCTAGGCGTACACCGGTTAGTCAAGACAAGACAAGACGAGAGGACATTAATCACGTTTAGTGACAGTTCTTCACATAGTTGCTCATGAAGCAGCACACACTGATGCAATGACTAATCGGTGTGTGTTGATTCATAAGCAGCTATGTGAAGTACTGTGACTAAACGTGACTAATCTCGTCTTGTCTTGACTAACCGGTGTACGCCTAGCCTTAACGTTTTTTTCGCCCGTCCGTTTTAGGGCTAGAGGACTGTGATGACGTCACTATCTCGACTTTCTCACCTAGGGCTCTATAAATACTTTATAAAGTCTCTATAAATACTTTATAAAGTCTTTATAGAGCCTTATTCTCACCAATCCACTCCACTCCGACCCACCTTTCGTTCTATACACCTTGGGTCCAAGCCCACACCCCTGAGCTGATTTTTTTCAATTAATCATTTATTCAATAATTTACAAAGAATAGTACAATAGGCTTTTGTCCAAAAACTGTTCCTCTTCCAATTCATACAAACAATCCTAATCCAGGTAATGTCATATTGACTCACTTGAATCACCAATCGAAAACTTTTATTACTTTTTGCATTATAACTTTCTTGCAGTGGTGATTCGAAGTTATTCGATGTTAGAATTTTAACATATCACGAGAATGAAACGTGAGTTCAATGGACAAAGGTAGATCAAAATGGCTTAGTGCTTATGAAACCTGACTTTTAATGGTTTCACTCTTATAAGGACAGCTTAAAGTAGAACTATTTTATAAGAGGCAGATGAATCCATAGAAAAGCGTCTTCTCTCCAACACTACAGGCCGTCTTTGTGAATAACGTTCTTTTCGTGAGATTAAATTTCAGAAAAAGCGATCTTGCAATAAAACACGTGGAATTATTAATGTAATATTATTGTTATAATGTAAATACAAATTAAATAACAAATTTTATCCAAGAAATTTCCATTACTTACAGTTACTAAACCTGATCTGTCTGTTTAGCGTGAGATCGCCTTTTTTGAAATTTTATCTCATGAAAGAAAATCTTAGAAAATCTAGAAAGGAATATTCTTGAATAATCCACAGTTTTATTATGTTTTATATGTTTTTTTAACCGGTGGAGACAGACAGGCGTGCAGGTGCGTCTGTGCGCGTAACAAACAAAACATGAGTGTCTGTTTCCCCCCCCCCTACGCTCGTTTCATTCAGGTGCTAGCCTGAAACCCCCTACATTTTTAGAGGATTATTAATTTTATTGAGTATCTAAATTTCATCTAAGACATTCTAGGACTGTCTTATTAATTAATTGTATGTATTAATTTGATCCAATACAATAAGGGCCGGTTCATGAGCTCGGGATTTAGCCAAGTCCTAGACTAAAACGGGTGGCTACCGTAGCCTCAACAAACGTTTGTCTCGACAGGTTAGCAGCATAGAGAGCCCTTAGTACATATAGTGTCGAGGCTAACGTTTGTCGATGCTACGGTAGCCTCCCGTTTTAGTCTAGGACTTGGCTAAATCCCGAGCTCATGAACCGGCCCTAATAATCTTAGGCAGCTCGTACACTGGAGCAATAAGCAATAGGCAATAAGCAACATTTGGATCATATGATCGTCTAAACTCTATAGAAACAAATAGTCCAATGCACACCTAAAGCAGCTGTTTCGGTGTACATTGAACTATTGGTTTGTATAAAGTAGACAATCATATGATCCATAAGTTGCTATAGTTGCCTATTGCTAATTGCTCCGGTGTACGACTTAAAAAAATCGTTTCAAAAATAAATTATTGTTCAAAAAGTCAATAGATAGATTTCATTTCCAACTGCAGTACTTTCTCCACCATCTATGATAATCATAAATGCGTTGATATTGCTCAGCTGTACAAATTTGATATTAAACTAAAATTTAATGGAATATCATATGTTATTCAGGCAATATGTTGACCGACACGTTGTCGATAGCGATATCGTATTGCTTCGGTGTACGAGTTCAGTTGAAATCTAATGGAAAAACAGTTGCGTATCGCTTATTGCTTGTTGCTTATTGCTCCGGTGTACGAGCCCACTAAAGCAACTATTGGTTTGCTTTAGAGTAGACAATCATATGATCCATATGTTGCTATAGTTGCCTATTGCTTATTGCTCCGGTGTACGACCGGGGTTAAATATAAAGTTGGTTTTGTTTCGATTGCAGTTGCTCCAGGAATAAGAGTACCCAATCAGCTGTTGGGATCTCCTCTTGGCTCTGACGTCCATCTTGAATGTCTTGTTGAAGCTTTTCCAAACACAATTAACTATTGGATAAAGAATAGGAGCGAGATGCTTCTCGATGGGTAAGACCACTCCATAAGGCTAAGCGTACACCGGTTAGTCAAGACAAGACAAGACGACATTAGTCACGTTTAGTCACAGTAATTCACATGGCTGCTTATGAAGCAGCACACACCGATGCAATGACTAATCGGTGTGTGTTGCTTCATAAGCAACTATGTGAAGTACTGTGACTAATCTCGTCTTGTCTTGACTAACTGGTGTACGCCTAGCCTTATACTCGATTAAAAACTTAATAGTCCTTAAGAAATGTTGAAAAAATTAGTCCTTAAAAATTGTCGTGTAGAAAATATAAAAGAAAATTGAAAATTAGTCCTTGAGAAAATATATTTTAATAGTCCTTTGAAATATTATAATTGTCTTACAAAAAAACATTTGGATGCGATCAAAAGCAACAAATAATTTGTCATTTGTTGCTGGATTTACTCAAACTACAGTTTTGAACTCAAAATAAACCCTTTTGAATAGTTTATCGAGTTTATTGTGTCTTTTTCCACTGATAAAATTACACTGACTTCAAAACACTTTTAGAAGTCTTAGTTGAGATTATCTCAACAAATAAGGTTTTAATCGAATTGTAATTAAATTTACTAAAATAAGTTATTCTTGTAAAATTTTCGTAATATCAACGATTTCCGAGTTATTCAAGAAACAAAATTTAAAATAGCCGCCATTTTGTTCTATGAATTTGAAAAATTGTCATAATTGTTTTGTAGCTTTGTCTAGTTGTCATAAATGTTGGTGCAAAGTTTCAATTCCATATGTTCCACCATTATTGAAATAAAAAATAATTAGTGAAAAAACATAATGGCAGATGTGTGAGTAACTAAGGACTTCTGGACAATTTAAATAATTATTATATTTAGATAATATGGTTTTTACCCTGGACAGTTTAAATATGATATTTAGATATGGTTTTTACCCAGGAACAATGCCCTAGAATATTGGTAGGGAGTTCTGAAACACTCTGTATATGATTGTAATTTTTTTCCAGAGCCAAGTATAAAATCAACGAGGTCAAGTCCAACTTCAAAGTGGTTATGAGAATGGTTATTTTGAAATTTTCGTATTCTGACATTGGTACCTACCATTGTGTGTCTACCAACTCTTTAGGAAAAGCTGAAGGCACCCTACGCTTGTATGGTAAGAAAAACTATCTTATTTTGGTTATCTAATGGTCGTTTTCACACAAAGGAACGACGCCGATACGATAGAACATTTTCTGTAGGCTACTACAGAGAGTGTATAGTAACAGTGTGGACATTGCATGTCACAATTTTGATTGGTTAGCTCCGACATATCCACCATACTCTAGCCAATTCCCATATAATATTTGCATTGGAATGAGAAGCAAATAGTATTTTATGATAGTTTATTCACTTCCAGCCAGTATTAGTTTTCATCATTTCCAGCTTTTAAAGCAATACTAAGAGTAGAGAGACTATTTTTAATGGTAGAAAACTTAGTCTTGATGTTGTTTCTCTCAAAATAAGTTTGAGAAATAAGTGAATGGGTTTATGTTTGCCTGTAATCCCATATATTTGCCTGTAATCCACTTATTTTTATGTAGTCCTTCACACAAATGGCCACACTGTGACTATACACTCTCTGTACTATATAATATTTGCATTGGAATGAGAAGCAAATAGAATTTTATGATAAGTGATTCACTTCTAACCGACATTTTGCCTTTGCCAGTATTAGTTCTAATCATTTTAAGCTTCAAAAGCAATACCAAGAGTAGAGAGACTATTTTTAATGTTAGAAAAGTTAGTTATGTCGTTTTATTTCTCTTGAAATAAGTTTGACAAATAGAATGAGTGAATGGGTTCATGTTTGCCTGTAATCCCATATCAAAATTCAAAAATTTGGCAAAAGTATGGCGACGGCGGGAAAAAATGATCTCCACATATTGTTGTATGGAGTGCTTCACACAAATGGCCACACTGTTACTATACACTCTCTGTACTCTATACTGTACTATACAAACAAATACACCAATTTGCATTGTTCTATTCTTGTGAATGTCTTGATCCATACGAACTGAAAATTTCTTACTGTAAGAAAATGTGATTTGATCAATTCAACAAATTATCATCGTTAGGCTACTATTCACTAGAGGCGGCCCTATATGAAGGCAAAAAACGCGGCGCCTGGGGCCCCGCGTTTTTCA
The DNA here is from genome assembly GCA_017141395.1 of Laodelphax striatellus. Taxonomy (NCBI): domain Eukaryota; kingdom Metazoa; phylum Arthropoda; class Insecta; order Hemiptera; family Delphacidae; genus Laodelphax; species Laodelphax striatellus. The sequence goes on along the minus strand of CM029537.1, from coordinate 9,448,591 downwards.
GGGGCCCCCGCACAGCCGTGAACTACGGCTTGGAAAATGAAATAACGCTAGTTTAGCAATAGGAAAAAAATGAAAATAATATAATAAACTTTGCATCATGAACTTTGCCTTGGGCCCCGCAATTTCTAGGGCCGCCACTGCTATTCACACTGGAAGCATGGGGATATTTTTTAACTTGTGTTTGAGTTGAGAATCCACTGAGGGCCACATTTACAATTCTTGCAACACCAGTAAAATCTGCAGACTCTTTCAGGAAGGTAAACCGAGAACCAGTTGCTAGCAAAACTTTTGACTCCGATTCATACTGAAAATACTTACTCCTGGGTCTCACAGACCCAGCCCGTCCGTTCTAAGGCTAGTGGTACGCCAACATTAGATAATTTTATTGGATTATTATTACTATACATTTATTATAAGCATTTATTATGTTTATCTATTCCTTTTTCTCTATTTATTTTTTCAGAAATCAAGCTTTATCACAATACTGAGTCCAATGAAACTGATGAGCTTGCAGCTTATATGGGAGGTGAGTTTCAAAAAAATTATAATATTTCAATAAAAATTAATAATTTCAAAAAAAAAGTAAGTTATGAATAATATTCTTTATTTCTTATACCTTAAAATCTAAGATGTTGTGAGAGTATGTTGAATTTTGAATGCTGATATTTTATGGTTGTTGAAATCTTTTAAGGCTATAGGTAGGTAGATGTTTTATCAGAACATGGGCTATGTAGTAAGAATTAGTAAAGAAAATGGTTTTGTTTACTCTTGGCATTTGAATATTGTTGTGTGCTGCTCTCCTTGTTGCGTGGTCATGAGTAGAAGTCTTGAATATGTTAGCATGTTTCTTGAATATGTATGTTGCCTAACATCAAGAACCTCCATCTCCTCGAAAACCGCTTCGGACGAGTAGTCCCGACGCCTTAAAAGTGCATCATAATGTGGAATAGGTTTCATGCACTGGTTTTTAAACACATGTCACTCCAAATTTCATTGTATTGTGTAATTTCGACAATAAAATTTCTGATTTCTGAAAATCGATTTAAGTTTATGTGAACTAGAATCCAAGCAGAAATATTTTGTTATAAAGTGATCTAATCTAAAAATGTCTAACCAATGTGAATGGGTTTCAGATGCGGCGAATAGAAAGAAAGGACACAGCCCGGACCTCAATGAAGCCAGCAACCATGCTTCATCATTATCATCAATTGAACTTCCATCTTTGATCTCCATTCTGCTTGCTCTTGGGCTAAATATCATCCACATTCCAACACTGATCGAGCATAGGATAGCTGGTTGAGATCGGATTTGAAAACAGATAATTCAATTTTAAACCACCAAATACAGAGTGATTCAAAAAGAATACCACAACTTTAAAAATGTGTATTCAATGAAAGAAACATAATAGAACCTCCTGTTCTGCATCAATACAAAGAGTATTTAAAGGAGTTTTTTTCCACTCAAACAAGTTCAGAGATTTTCAATATGACCCCCTCCAGACACTCGAGCAATATCAACCCAAAACCTCCCTCAAACTCGTTCCACACTCTCTGTAGCATATCAGGCGTTACAGTTTGGTAAGCTGCTGTTATTTCTTGTTACAAATCAAGAATATCCATCCACCATTGATGATTTGAAACAAGAAATAACAGCAGCTATCCAAACTGTTACGCCTCATATGCTACAGAGAGTGTGGAACGAGTTTGAGGGAGGTTTTGGGTTGATATTGCTCGAGTGTCTGGAGGGGATGATATTGAACATCTCTGCACTTGTTTGTGAGTGAAAATAAACTTTTTTAAATACTCTTTGTAATGATGTATAACAGAAGGTTCTATTATGGTTCTTTCATTAAATACACATTTTTAAAGTTGTGGTATTCTTTTTGAATCACTCTGTAGAATATTTTAATGTATCGATTACCCATAACTATCGAAAATCGATCTGTATCATATGAGTGTGTAAATGTGAATGGCGTATTCTAGAGCAAGGTTAAATAATGTGCAAATGAAGATAAATGACAAGTAATTCCTTACTTGAAAGGACTTACTAAACGACAAGTAATTCCTTATTCATTGTGTCCTAGATGAACATTACCTTACAATAATCGATACACACTCATACGATACAGATCGATCTTCGATAGTGAAGGAAAATCGATACATTACAAATTCATTCACGGAAACAAGGGTCAACAAAAAACATCGGTGTTTATAAGAGTGTTACCATATTAATGTGCTACCTACCATGCTTCTGTATAGTTTGCTCAAATCTTAGAATTCTATCAGCAACAGACTGTTGGAATCTCTAAAGCCGAATGTACGCAATCTAATTTTACAAACAATTTATTGATAGTAAGTTCTTCCTTGTGAAGTGTGTGGTACTCTTTAATTCCTTTACTATTTCTATTAAAGTTTTTCAGAAACTCTGAAAGGGTACCTGCTTTGAAAATGCGGCAGCCCTACTTTTAAATTAAACTTAATTTGATTCAAGGAATGGTATACGGTAATAGGAAAGACTGTAGGCCAATACCGGGTTATCGTAAAAGAATGGTGCGGTTTCAAAAGAATTGGTGCGATTTTCTGACAAACATTTGACGCGAATCAGTTCATGATTCCTGTCAAATTTAGGTTGTTTGGCTTGAACACTGGTTTCAATAAAAAGTCAATCTTCGCACCATTCTTTCATGATAACCCTGTATTATAATTAAATTTTGTATCCCTGGAAATTAGGGATGATAAAGGGCCCTATTTATGACGTACCTTTTGTAAGATAAAATTTCAAAAAATGGTAGTATCACGCTAAACAGACAGCTGTAATGTTTCATGATGGAAAATTGTAAAGTTTTATTCAATATTAACAATAATTGTTTATTGGTTATTTTCTGAGTTACCACCAAGGTTTAAAGAATGAAAGGTGGGTCGGAAAGTGGGAAAGTCATCATAGTGACGTCACTGCAGTCCCAAACTCAAATGCAAAGCTAGTGGCTAAATGACTGCAGTGACTATGACAACTTTCCCTCCACCAGTGGTGGCCCTAGAAATTGCGGGCCCCAAGGCAAAGTTCAATAGCGGGGCTCTCTTAATACCTGAAATAAACCTAAACTGGCGATATTTCATTTTCCAAGCCGTGGTTCACGGCTGTGCGGTACCCCTGAAAAACGCGAGCCCCCAGGCGCCGCCTTTTTCCGCCTACATATAGGGCCGCCTCTGCGCTCCACTCCGACCCACCTTTCATTCTATAGTGCGATTCACGTCAAGAAGTCAGCATTGCTTAGATGGGAGTTTGCTATCCTTGTTCAGCACAAGGCAGTTGCTGATGTCTCTATCCTATTCGCACTGTGCATAGTTGCCATTGTTGTCGCACACAGTCCCAACAAACACGTTTGGTGCAGTTTTCTCTTTCTCTCTCAATGAAACTTGGCATCAATGCTCCTCATATAAACAATGCTGACTTCTTGACGTGAATCGCACTATATACACCTTGAGTTACTACAGCTGATCTGCCTATCTAGCTATCACCTGATTAGCTGTCTATCAGCTGATCTATCAGTTTAGCGTGAGATTGCCATTTTCTCAAATTTTATCTTACAAAAGGAACGTTCTTGAAAACTGAGTCATCAGACTGATTATGTTTTAATGAGTTCTCCACAATAAATTACGTTTTTCCTGGTAACCAAAGAAATAATTATAAAATAATAAATTTATGTAAAAAAATTTAATATCACATTTTGTATGCTCATCAATATTGATTTAAGTTCGAAATCAATGTTGTAGAATATGTGATAAGAACTAACGTTATTAATCATTAAGTAGTAGATTGAAGCTATCGATATTTTTGTAAACAATTTTTTTATAACGTTAATATAATATTTCTATAGCCTGTTGGTTCAATATCCACGATTATGATGAATAGGGCATTATTTTTTCATTAGCAGTGTTAAAGTTAGAATTGACGGATTTTCGGAAATGTATATAAAAATTGTGATCTCTTTTTTCATCGTTTGATGTTGATTTTCAATGTAGCTCTAAAATGAATCGATTCTGCGGTTTCCCAAAAACGTCCTTTTCCTTTCATTCATAAGCAAAAAGATGAGATTTGAGATTTTTAGGGTGGGTTTATGAGCTCGGGATTTACTAGTCCACCAAGTTTATCTTTTAGGCTAGGCGTATACACCGGTTAGTCAAGACAAGACAAGACGAGATTAGTCACGTTCAGTCACAGTAATTCACATAGTTGCTTATGAAGCAGCACACACTGATGCAATGACTAATCGGTGTGTGCTGCTTCATAAGCAACTATGTGAATTACTGTGACTGAACGTGACTAATCTCGTCTTGTCTTGTCTTGACTAACCGGTGTACGCCTAGCCTTAGAAAGGAATGCGCCAAAATGATTTTAATTTAATAGATTAATCAGCTGTATATTAATACCCTGTTCATTGAAATTAAAAAGTGTTATGTTTGTTATTACTGTATAATATGTATATAATATGTAAATATTTTAAAATGTAACAGTTTTGTAAATGTCAATAAATTGTTAATTTTCAGAATAAAGAAACTAATTTTAAAGGCTTATTATTGTTTCTATATTGCCCTATGTTGAACATATTAATGTATAGCTAATCAGATTCATTTAATTTGACTCTTGGCCAGTGGTGACGATAAGGGCCCCGCGGACCCCGAGGCGTGGGGGCGCCCCCTGCCGATGGGGGCCCCCTCAACGAGTGAGGAAAAATAATAAACATTTCAAATATTAAATAATCGAAATATAGATTTATTTATGTAAATCTAGAACCATAGTGTAGCAAAAGTAAAATAATTAAATAAGTTCTAAATATTATATCTATTTGAATAACTACTATGGATCTCTCTCCATATACAATACAAATAGGCATTTTGAAATAGAAATTCTTAGTAGTTGGCTCCTTTCCTATTATTATTGTTTCCGGTGAAATGAGTCACTCAACCTCTCAACGGCCGAGAGTAGATAAGAAATTTTCAGAGAGGATTTTTTAGTAATGCCAAACATTTAGCCCAGTCATGGGGCATAGCTTGCAACATGAAAAATAAACAAAAGCGAATTGTAAAACGCTTCTTCGATGAGTTATGACGTATGGATCACAGGATTGACAACACTTCAATCATTTGAAGTGAAAGTTTTCAATGCAGCACTATCTATAATGCAGCACTACCACGCAGTATCTATACTTTTTGAATCTAAACATTGAACGAGATGTAAGAAAGCGCAGCAAAAACGCACTGTCAATGTGCTGCCATGAGACTCTTCTAAAATAAAAAACAATCCTGAGTAGAAAAAATGAAAGAAGTAGCCAAATCAGTCATTTCCTATTTCCAATCATTCCAGATCCTTCATTGAGCGAACGCAGACAGGTTTAGCAGCAGAGTTCACCCTCGTGAAAATCCGACCATTTCTAAACCAGACAAATTCAAATTTGCCTGACTTTTGCATCGTTTTTGCAGCCTTGAACAGGACCCGATTTTGTGGAGACATAGTCTCGTTGACAAAGACACTTTTTTCATTACCCGGCCACCCAATCTCAGAAAGTACTAGCTTGCCTTTAACTTCTTATAAACATGCCGCCTGGTTTTTGCCCCCCCCCCCAAGGTTTTGGTGAAATGACGCCACTGATTAGACACCAAGCCAAATTAACTTTTAGGAACCCAAACAACAATAATATAATTTAGTAGGACTGTAATTAGTGCAATTATTACACTCATAATAGCTTATTTCATTATTTAAAAAAATATTGTAATTTTACAACACCCTTTTAATGGAATTGATGAACAAATAGGCTTATCCTATCCAAAAACGTCCTTCCAGAGCCTTATTTCTTATAATAGCCTACTCGAATTGAGATTCGATTTCGGTTCAATTATTTCATAGTTTTTACTCCATATAGAAGATCTGAATGTGTTGATTATTTAAATTCTGATTGAATAATTGATTTAACGAGCGATTTCTTCAAAAAAGTTGACGCTAATCACCACTTTCTCAATTTGAAACCAGCCGCGAAATTAATATCACAGATAGATACAGTAGCGCCATCTCTGAGTGTAAAAAGAAACTCGGTGATCGTAGCGATGCTATCTATGTGTTTCTGTGGAGTCAGTTTCAAATGTTCTGTGATTTTCATGCTAATTTGAGATTTTCACTGCTTTCCATTTTGGTTTAAACTTGAAAAAGGTCGATTAATATGTAAATACATCTGATAAATCGATCTAGGTATGTTTCAAGAACGTATCTCGAGTAATTTTTGAGTAACAATTATTTTATTGCAAAAAATCTATAGGATATATTGTTTTTTTCACGATTACTCGGGAAATGTTTCATTTAAATGCTTGTAACAATTTTTGAACGATTCTTCAGGTGAAAATGCATCGAATCAGTTATTTTTTCAGCCTTTCTAACATCATAAAAATTCCCTTATCTAACATCATAAAAAAATAAAATAATCAATTCTGACAACTTTGATGGTGTGTAACTCAGTAACGTATGGTTTTCGGGTATGGGTTCATTTTAATCTATGGAAGTTGAAAAAAAATTAATTTAATAAAGTTGAAATGAAAAATACTACACAAAGAGAACAGAAATTTTAATTAATTTGAATCTTTTCCGAAATTCTACCTCAAGTTATGAAACAAACCTGAAAACCTTAAATGCTAAGTGTACCATCAGCCATTTGAGTGAAGAATATACATTTGAAAACGAGTCAATCATCACTTCAAAAATCAATAGTGGTTGTGGGCTTCAAAAAGAAAGGAAGAATGTTATGGTTAACGTGAATGTAGATAAATACTATATACAGTAATTATATAATATCTAGTTATTCCTAACGCCAATATTTAGCTACCGTACATCCATTTATATTTGCCAATATCTAGCTATTCCTGACGAACTGTATTCTTCATTGATGTAGTTTCGTTGTTATCCAGTGGATTTAAATTTGAAACGTTTTTATAATTAATTTTTTCTGTAAGGTTAGAGAAAGGTCTTGTTCATAAGGAAGAAGCCATACTGGATGCTGTTATCTTGGCACGTAATTATTAGCACGTATTGTAAATACGATAAAAATTGAAATTAAGTGATTGCCTCTAGATTGAAATCTATTGTAGCCTAGTAGGGAATAATGTAATCCATGGCAGGACTAATTTATTTAATTTGGCGAAAAACAGCTGTTTCGGTGATCAGCATCACAATACTCAACTCACAAAATGCTGAATCTCGCAGATTATTGAAAGATCTTTTAAAAAGGTATTCTTTGAAAAGCCTTCTTTAAAAAGGTCTTTTAAAGACTTCAAGGGTTTTTAAGACTCTTAAGCATTTGAATTATTATGTCAAAGCTGCGTGAAACTGTTTACTGATTGCCAAAACAATTGTTTTTCGCCAAATTAAATTATTCCTGCTTGTATATATTGTATATAATGCAATATAATATGTCAATGTCATCTTTATTTTGCACATGTAGGAGTGAATTATTTGTTTTCCTTTTTCGGCAATAAAGTGAATTGGATTGGAAAGAAATCGTGTAGGAAATTGGTGGTCAAATTAATAATAACTTATTTGTGTCTTACGTTTTTCTTGTATTGTGTAATCAATTGTTTCTCATTTCTTACTGTAATGCTTTCTATGAGTATATTAAGTGATATTTTATCATGTACTTGTACCCATACCCATGAATTTATTTGTCTATTTGAAATAAAAATATTTACAAGAGAGACCGTTCATTTATTCAACCTTGACGAATATGAATTAATTGTGGGCAGAATACAGCTCCTGCTGCAGAATTTGGAATTTCTCAATAAATAAATTTAAATTTTTATAGAAAATTATCTAGCCTAATTCGGTTGATTTGCTAATGATTTTTAATCATTCCAGTCCTCTTAATGGTGATATTTAGGCTGAAAATGTATAAATTGACAAAACCAACAGAATTGGATAAATATAATATAAATCAGTTGAGTTTTTCCAGTCGGTTGCAGTTTGATAATATTCAAACAGCCCGCCACGTAAATTAGATGTGAGCGCCTTCATTTCATCAAGGATAGGCAACCAGCAATACACGAATGGATAAAATTCCTGCCAAATTTGCGATTATCGACTTTAACTTCGATTTTTAATCCTTGGTCTCGAGCAAATCTGTCTAAAAAATAAAAGCTGCTTCCAGCGCTAATAGTTCTGTACACGAAAATTCTACCAGGCAACCAGGAGCGACGAAGAGATACACTGGACTCTTTCGTTTCACCAAGGAGGAAAGAAATGTATTCTTTACTCCATGTGTTGCACCGAATTGCCGCCAAAAATTCAAATGTACGCTTATCAGATTTATCAACCAACGACATTTTCAATCAGCTGACATTCTTTATTTCAGTTCCAGATATCAGAATCTTGATTTATGGCGGTAAATTCAAACTTTTGAAGTCCTCGACAGTGAGGCAGTTTCAAATGTTCAGTGCATTTTCATGCTAATTTGACTTTTTCACGGCTCTCCACTTCGTTTTGAACTTGAAAAAGATCTATTTATATGTAAATCCATCTGATAAATCGATCAAGAACGTATCTCAAGCAGTTTTCGAGTAAAAATTCTTTTATTTCAAAAAACTCAGGATATATTGTTTTTTCGTGATTACTCGGGAAATGTTTCATTTACATGCTTGTAACCATTTTTAAACGATTCTTCAGATGAAAATGCATCAAAGGAGTTATTTTTTCAGCCTTAATTCTCTTATCTAACTTCATAAAAAAATGAAATAATAATCAATTTTGACAACTTTGACGGCGTGTAACTCAGTAATGCATGGTTTTCGGGTATGGGTTTATCAGATGTTCCTATCCTAGAATTCGATGAAGAACAAGTTTACATAAGGTCATTGTAATTTATGGAAGTTGAAAAAAAATTTTGATTATATTTTTTCAAAATAGGAGGAGGAGGAGGAGGAGAAGGATGAGAGAGGATAAGGAGGAGGATGAGGAGGAAGAGGAAGAAGAGTAGGAGGATGAGGAGGAGGAGGAAGAAGAAGAGGAGGAGGAGTGGAAGGAGGAAAGGAAGGAGAGAAGAAGATACTAATGAACCGGGTGTAGATAATATGAAAATATACTATAATAATAAAAGAAGAACAATAACAACACAAATAACAAATCTAATAATAATTTATTTTGATAAATACAATAAGAGTAGGGCACAACCACAAGTTAAAAAAAACCTTCAATCTACATTCAATAGCTATAACAATACTTTGTGGAGTTACAATAGAATTGAAATTCCAATACTATAAAAATTACACTAACTTTGGTGTCAAACATGTGAATCACTTTGAAAGCGTTGCCAATTATTTTATAATTTACAAGATTATCCATAATATTAAGTTTATCCCAGCGACCACATAATACAAATACATCATACATTTGTATTATCTGGTCGCTGGTTTATCCATTATTATATTACAATATAGTAATTTATGTAAAGTGAGCTAAAAAGAGATACAGTATGTCTACTGTACTGCTCGAGCCTAAGCTCCGTGTCCCTGGGAGGAATGCAATACGTAATTGAAAACCGGTTTTTGTAGTGTATTCTATAGCACTCTTCGCCTCTCCTCTTCAGCCGTCAGGGACACGGAGCTTAGACTCGAACAGTATATAGAGCAATAACTGTTGGCTAAGGCTAGGCGTACACCGGTTAGTCAAGACAAGACAAGACGAGATTAGTCACGTTTAGTCACAGTACTTCACATAGTTGCTTATGAAGCAACACACACCGATTAGTCATTGCATCGGTGTGTGCTGCTTCATAAGCAACTATGTGAAGTACTGTGACTAAACGTGACTAATCTCGTCTTGTCTTGACTAACCGGTGTACGCCTAGCATAAGATCAAAGTGTAACTACGAAATACTTTCAAATAAATGAGACAATGGCAAAAATACTAATGTAATATTAATGAAAATAATTGAAAACTATTTGGACTCAGCTTCAAATTTATACTAGCTTAATTGTACATTTATTGCATTTTGTATCTGCAAATACTATCAAGATTGCAGGTATAGTAAGAATAAATTCTATGGGATTAGGCAGTAGTCTTTATGTTATTTTGTAATCTTTAAACATATAGCACCTTCATTTCTTTAGATAAAATTACGTTTGATGTTTCATTTGAAAGATTATATTATTCTTCAGGGAGTGGTCTTTTATTTTAAATTTTTCAATAAAAAAACAGCAAATATAAATAAAATATTTTGAAATTTTATTGTTTTTTCAAAAAGGAATATTTAAAATTCGAAAAAGACCACCCCCTAAAGAATAATATTCTCTTTCAAATGACACATCAAACGTAATTTTATGTAAAAAATGACGGTGCTATATGTTTCAAAAGATTACAAAAAATAACATTGTTCTTATGGGACATAATCTAATTTGACCGACTACTACTGCCCCCTCTTAAGAGAGAATCTTTGAGGTAAATTTCTTGAGAGATTATTTACTAAAAATATTATGACAATTGAAAATATTACTGTCTACATGCTTATAATAAACAATAATACGACAAATAATGCTTATAATAAACTACTAAGGGAAATATTGCATATGTCTGTTCACCGGAACAATTATGTATTTTTTATATACAGATATATTTAAAATAGAATTATCAAGTACAAATGAATGTGTGAGATCAAAAAGGAAAACATTCCACTCAAAGTACTTTTTGGCAAACTGAAAAAAAACGGTTTTACCACTAAAAACTATTGGTCAATGTGATGATTAATAAAATTATTATATTCATGTAGATATAAGAATAATAAAATTATTCCACTGAGGTAACTAAAGACTAGAAGCTTAGGTTGGAATTTGAATTTTTTATCATCATCATTATGCTTAGTACTCTACATTATAAATCGAATGGAACTAAATTTAAGAAAATTACAAATTACCTTTACCTTAACAAAGCCAATAATAACAAGACATGGGGGGAGTTAGAGGATATTTCCTGGGGGTAGGGGGGGTGGTTCGTTCTGACATAAATATTTTGCTACAAACTGTTATACAACTACATTTACTACAATAAATTGGGGGAGCTTAGCCCCCAAGCCCCCCTTAAATTCGCCCATGTAACAAGACGTAATCAAGGAACAAGAACAACAATTGATTTCTTATATCTCTATAATAATTATATTATAGTAATATTATAATTATTATTATCTTCTAGCTTATAGCAGTCGAAATTATTTCAATTTATCATTCAATTATTATTTATATTATTTAATTATTAACTTATCATTTATAAATGAGTTTTTTTGACTTTGGTAAAGTTTTTTAAACAATATTATCGTCTAATATTTGGTAAATAAGGCATGCATTCGACAAAAGACATCGGATTGGTGTATTTATTTACATCATACATCGAGAATACGTTATCATCCTAATTATGTAGAATGAATTGTGTGCGTTCCTCAGTTCAGTAGGTTCCTGATGGAGGGAAGTTCGGCTTATTTCATTTTTCTCTTCCAAAAGTTCGGTTTCAATTTCTTCACACGAGCATTGTACATATGCCGCATCATGGTATACATACCTAAAATAGATATATTGCAAATACAGTATTTGTTCATGGACACAACAATATGCACTCAAACGATAATTTTCAAATTACTGTAAAGGACAAGTGACGAACATTAAAGATAGTGAAATATCATGGAGGCAAATAAGTCAAATCATCATATAATTTGAGGCCCGATTCCACCAGGTTAAAGTATCCAGTTTTAGTAACAATGGCGCAATCGACGTTGCTGTTTTTCTTTTTTTTCCGTAATACTGTTTTATTTATTTCTTAGGTTACTGTAGCTATTTATTGATCTTCAATTGTGTTTTCTGTTTGAATCGCCATTTTGTAATGTTTGAATGAACCGCTAATCGGGGAGGAGCTTGTCTAGGCCAATGGCAGCCGTTCACGGTCATTGGCTAGAGCGTCTACCAATAGCGGTGCTTTACCGTTAGTATAAATACTGCTGCTCTGTACGTTAAGTTTCAGTTTACCAGAGATTGATAATGGTGTAACAACCGAAACCGGTATCTCGATTTTCTAATAAATCAGTGGTTTGACAACATCTTGTCTTTTCATTTATTATGGATAACTACCACAATATCACCTTCACAACTACTCAAAGAGTCTTTTGTATGAATTCAGTCATTGGTGAATAATAATAATAATTCCGTGTAACCTGGCTGGCTCAGGTCTGGAGTCGGAGTTTTCAGATCACTCCTGATCAGTACAGGGTCTCTGACGTGACTTTTTAAGGCAGTCGGGTATAAATGGTTCTTGTTAACAGAAGAATGGTTAATTTTTTCTGTTACTTACCAGGAAAGAACAGAAACAGAAGATACAGTTTCATCACAGTGGGACAATGAAACGTGAAATTCCAGGCATTGGGCAAAGACAATGTGAATCTGTTCGTCTCCTCGAAATATGGAATATTTCTGAAAAAAATGAGTACGTCTCAATTCAAGATTACAATAACATACCATACTATAAAACATACGGAGTTTTTCTCAAGGTTATAGATACTTCTAGGGTTATGAATAAAAAATGTTCAGGACCATGTATAGCAGGGTCCGTTTAACTTGTCATAAAATATATGAGCGACGAGCATATGATCAATACTTAAGGTCTTTAATCAGATGACATAAATAAACCTGTACGTCCGAGAGTCTAGCTAGGAGCAGCTAGACCAATTCACAGTAGAACTACTGAAATAATATTATTATTATCTGCTGTACGTAATTCCAGTCTGACCTTGAATGAACGTATTGTGAACTGGAATTGGACAGCCAAGTTATTGAAAGCATATAAAGCACACAAATGCAAACAGCTTGTTTTGGCCGTCTCTCGACTCTCCGTGAACAGAGTATAGTTAGTTCTTCTTTTTGCTACTAGATCGCTCAAGCTGCCGGTTCGGTGTATAGAGGAGTTCGTAGTAACAGTGTGGCCATTTGTGTGAAGCACTCCATAACAGTATGTGGAGATCATTTCTTTTCCCGCCGCCACCATACTTTTGCCAAATTTTTAAATTTTGATATTTGAATTTCATGATTATTATATAATTATGAGAACCGTATTATGATTTTGTGATATGATTATGATTATTATGATTTTGTGATTGTATTGATTGAATAAAATTGAATTGAATATTTCTAAATTTCAATCACATTCTACATAATGTCTCCCCACCAAACAAAAGCCATACATATTTTAATATAATGAATAATTCTATTAACTGCGAGTTTATTTCAATGATTCAATATTTTAAAATTACAATGATATTCTAATTATTGTATATTTTACTAACCTTAGGATTATGATGCCTTCACAAAGAATACCCAAGGGATAGAGCGGGATCCACACAGAGTATCTCAGCCATGTTAGAAAACTTACATTCAGTTTGAAGATTTGAGCAATATAATATGGATACCTGCAAAATCAACCAAGTATAAGCAACCAGTCTAGGAAAAATTAATATTATAAATAGACGGATAAGAGAAAAACAACAAACTTTAACATATTGTATTAGGGAAGCGGTTGTCCCAGTGGTAGCAGGCGAGTCTAATCGGTGGGATTAGATAGGAGACGGCGCCTACCACTCCTGTTGTAACGGTAACCGGTAAAATTGAGACTTTTATCGTTCATTCCTCATGATTGTCCACGATAACTTCAAAATGTAAGACCTTATCAAAATCTTCTCAATGAGATCTTTCAAATGAGACGTGAATGAACAAAATCGGTTGAGAAACCACGGAGGAGTTCTGATTCCAAAAAAACAAGTTCGCCTATTTTATATAAAGATCATAACAAAACTCTTGATCTCCAGTGACGTCACTACTATCAGCTTGCTATAGCAGGATTCCTTTAAATTGTCAGAAAACAGCTGATTGATGTACGCTCGTTTACTAACGTTAAATCAGCTGTTTTGTGACAAGTTAAAATAATCCTGCTATACTGCGCATCATCCTCGAGAACACTACCTTGTATTCTATTTATCTTGGATTCTACTATTTTGAAACCTATGACACCTATAAAAGAATGGTGCGGTTTCAAAAGAATTGATGCGATTTTCTGACAAACATTTGACGCGGATAAGTTCATGATTCCTGTCTAATTTAGGTTGTTTGGCTTCAACGCTGGTTTCTATAAAAAATCAATCTTCGCACCATTCTTTTATGATAACTCTGTATAATTCTTACCGGACTATCTCGATGATGGACCAGATGAGGAATAAATAGAAAACAACTGGTTTGCTCTGCATTCTGGGTTCAGCGTCGATCATCACAAACAAAATGGCCGCTCGTCCAGTCACCTACAACCACCAAAAACATACTAAATTCATGTTCATTGCAGAACAGAGTTGTTACTACAATAATTACTCTGCAATTGGATGTTATTCTCAAAAAATCGTAAAAATAACTATAGTCTGGCAACAGACAAAAGAGCCTCCAAAATAAGAACTCTACTGCGCAGAGAGAGCGCACGTTATGCAATGCAGCAGTTTATCTCACTCGCTCACTAGAGTAGTGGTACTATGTGATACTGTATCACTTAATTGATACGATGCGCGAAGGTTCTTTTGTCTGTTGCCAGACTATAATTATTACTGCCATTATTAATTGAATCCAATCAAATAATTATTGATTTTAGAAAAACATTACAAGTTACATGAAATATATTCGTTTTTGGTGGAAATTACAAGATAAAGGATGAAGTTGGATTAGTTTCTCTTCTTTTATTACTTGGTAGATAACTACGAAAAAGCATTATGACAGAAATTCTTGATTGAAATTTGAAACACTCAAATTAAATTTTCAAAAAATTCAAAAACAACAATTTATTTATTATTTATTCAAGAAAGTATAGCACGATCCTTTTAACTTGTCAGAAATCAGCTGTTCCGGTAATAATTAAACAGTGATTTCGACACAATAATCAAAAGGCTTAAATACCTTTAAAGTCTTTAAAAGACCTTTTTAAAGAAGACCTTTCAAAGAATAACTTTTAAAAAGACCTTTTCAATAATCTGCGAGATTCAGCATTTGTAGGTTAAGTATTGTGATATTGCTCGTCGAAACATATGTTTTCTGACAAGTTAAAAGGATCCTGCTATACAATCAACTCATAGGATTAAAACACTGACAAAAAGTCCAACTGTCTTCTTTTCCTAATGTTTTGTTATTTTGAAATTAAATACTTGATATCAATCATGCACTAACCTGAGCAAACGCGATGCAGGTGGACCCTGTAGTATAGCCGAATAAGGGATGCATCACTTCTAGAAATTGTATCAACTGACAGAATTTCATGACTGTACCAACTGCATCATAGGTACCCGGCATAGAATCTAGAACATTATTACATAGAACATCTATAGAACACTTTCTAACAATAGAAAAAAACTGTTCAATTTGAAAGTATGAAATATTCAATCACTTAGGCTAGGCGTACACCGGTTAGTCAAGACGAGATTAGTCACGTTTAGTCACAGTACTTCACATAGCTGCTTATGAAGCAACACACACCGATTAGTCATTCAGTTTTTGCTGCCAAGCAGCTATGGAATTGACTAAACGTGACTAATGTCATCCTGTCTTGTCTTGACTAACCGGTGAACGCCTAGCCCAAGTCGACAAACATTGAGCAAATTTCAATTAAAAACCTTCAATTGAAAAAATTTGATAAGTTATAGTAAAATGTCAAGGTACCTGCAGCAAAAACTCTAGCAATGTTTATCTCCAATTTGAGACCATCCACACATTTAGAGCTTTTAAAAATAGCGACTGAAGGAGTTAACTGCGCAATAATTTTCATGTTTTTTTCAAAGTTATTAAGACCTCTTAAGGGGTTTGTCTATATTATTATCTACATATATACAATGTATGAATATTGTATATGACCAGTGGCGACCATTGAGTAGGCTATTAATTGTAAATTAATAATATCAATATAATAATCAAAAATACAAATAAAAAAATGTAATAGTATAAATATACATAATATAATATTGTATATAAGTGTAATTGTAATATATAAATATATTGTAAATGAATATTTCTTACCTACATTTTCCTTTGCGTACCTAACTGACATCACCACGAATATGTAAATGTAGAATACAAACTGACTCAAGTTGTATAGTACAAGATAGACTTTTTTCATGTCCTCTGAAACAAAATTGATGTCTATTATAGAAAGAACAGGTGGTGAAACTTAGATAGTACAAATATCAATAAAAATAAAATGATTAGTGAAGAAAATTGAAAAGGCATTCATAGTATATTTATATATTTTTATATTTTATATAGGAGGGAGATATTATACATACTGACAATGTTCATTAGGCAGCTCGTACACCGAAGCAATAAGCAATAGGCAACTAGCAACATATGGATCATATGATCGTCTACTCTATTCGAACAAATAGTTCAATGTAGGCTACACTGAAACAGCTGCTTCAGGTGTGCATTGGACTATTTGTTTGTATAGAGTAGACAATCATATGATCCATATGTTGCTAGTTGCCTATTGCTTATTGCTCCGGTGTACGAGCTGCCTAATGAACATTGCCAGTATCCTTTGAGCATTATTACTCAAGCAGCACAGTTAAGCCTGGTTTTCATTAGTAGAGTTAGTGGTAGAGTTTCCTGGGCGAGTACTAACTATCTTGTGAAAACGTTCATAGTAGAGTAGAGTGATGGTAGAGTACTTGTTTTGGTAGAGAGATAGCACCGGAAGTACTCTACCACTTGCCTTCCCACCACTGCTTTCGTCTCTACTCTACCACCACTATCCTAATGAAAACAGTCTGAGCAGTAGAGTAGAGCTAGTAGAGAAGAGTCATTTAAGGTTAGATCTGTTTAGACAACACACTTACCTACTTTTCAATTGTGGTGAAAACAGCTACTCGACCAAGTAAGTAGAGTAGAGTTAGTACGGTAGAGTTAGTATGCTAGTTACTCTACCACTAACTCTACTAATGAAAACCAGGCTTTAGTGAAATTACTTTCTAATAATGGTAGGCAGCACACCTTTTCTGTAGCCGAACTCATCCTTCTTCAGTTTCTCGTATAATCCGGGATAATCGCCGTGTATGTCTCGCAAACGTTTATTGGCGTTTATTTCAGGCAGATCGTCATCCTCGTCTTCCTCAGTCTGCCACCGTTCGAAGTCAACCTGCGAAAAGATAGAAGAAAATAGAAAGTGGAAGACTAGAAAAAGAGGAAAACACTCGAGGATTGAAGAAATATGAAGAGACAAAGAAGAAACCGAAAAAAAGAAGGAAAGGCAAGATAAAAAGGAAAAAGATAAGTGAGGAAAACGAGATTTAACAAAAAAATAAGGGATGTTATCCGGGGTTTAAAAAAATGGGGGTTTATTTCGAGTAAATTTTGAGTGAATTGGTGACAACACACGAA
Source organism: Laodelphax striatellus (assembly GCA_017141395.1). NCBI lineage: Eukaryota > Metazoa > Arthropoda > Insecta > Hemiptera > Delphacidae > Laodelphax > Laodelphax striatellus. Next base: position 9,431,129 of record CM029537.1, on the reverse strand, counting down.
CATCTGTGTTGTCACCAATTCACTTCCATGTATTTCTACAACAAAATATCTTTTTTATTTATTAAGTTAACTGTTCTAATTAATAAATTTATTAAAGCGAATGATGAAAATACCCCTATTTTGCTGATCAGTTTTAATCACAGCCATTCTTCTCCCACTTTCACTCCCCGTGATAGAACAACTTGTATATTTTCATGATCATACTATATCTATTATTACTTCAATTACCATTTCAACGTCAAAAAGTACGTTGCAACGGACGCACTTTGTGCGCTCGTGTGGCCCTAGCCTAATTGAACATGAGCAGCAGAAAATAAGACAAAGTTTTAAAAACGAACCTTCAACCAGGCTGGCTTCTGGTTGTGCTTGGTGAGGCGAGGCCACTGCTCGTCTAGCTCCTTGCGCAGTATGATTTCCACCGACCTGTCAGTGATCTTGGTTTGGTGTTCGACATTCTAGAAAAAAAACACACATTTCAATATTAGAATTAAATATTTTACATATACAGAATGTTTCAAAAATAATCATCCGATTTTAAAGGTTTATAATTTCAAAACTAATTATATTAAGCAAAGGGAAGAATATATAAGGCAGTAGTGAGACCTGCACTGATCTATGGCAGTGAGACTTGGGCAGTCAAGAAATCGCAGGAGAAGATGGATGTGGCAGAGATGAGAATGCTGAGATGGATGCTTGGGAAGACAAAAAGGGACAGGATCAAAAATGAAAGGATAAGAGAGATGGCGGGGGTGGTGGAGTGTTCAAAGAAGGTCCAGGAAAGGAGGTTGCAGTGGTATGGTCATGTTGTGAGGAGGGAACAGGACTACGTTGGAAAGCGAGTGAGTAGAATGCAGGTGGAGGGGTGTAGTAGACCAGTGGGGAGACCAAGGAGGAGATGGAGAGACTGTGTTGCAGGGGACATGAGGGAAAAGGAGCTGACAGATGAAGAAGCCGGGGAGAGAATGGTGTGGAGAAGGAAGATACGGAATAGCGACCCCGAATAGGGAAAAGCTAAAGGAAAAGAAGAAGAAGATAATTTCAAAACTAATACTCATATGGACATGGGGTTAATTTCATATTAAAGGACAACTAATAAAGTTTTTTTTTACATACCATTTATAGGTGCTCAATATGGCCCCCTTTAGATGCACAGCATATGTCTATAAAATACTGAAATTCGTCCCACACCTTAGCTAGCATGTCTTGAGTGATTGATTCGATGGCTGCTCTAATGCGGTTCTTCAGTTCAACCAATGTTGTTGGAAGGGGAGGGATATAAACATTGTCTTTTACAAACCCTCACAAAAAGAAATCCCAAACAGTAAGGTCCGGTGACCTTGGAGGCCAGTGACTTAACGCGGAATCATTAGGTCCAGTACGGCGGATCCATCTTTGATAAACATTTTTAAATCTCTCACATGAAGATTCCAGTGGTGGGGCACCGTCCTGTTGGTATACCACACTGGAATCTTCATGTGAGAGAGTTAAAATATTTCATCAATCCATCCTCAAGACATGCTAGCTAAGGTGTGGGACGAATTTCAGTATTTTATAGACATATGCTGTGCATCTAAAGGGGACCATATTGAGCACCTATAAATGGTATGTAAAAAAACTTTATTAGTTGTCCTTTAATATGAAATTAACCCCATGTCCATATGAGTATTAGTTTTGAAATTATAAACCTTTAAAATCGGATGATTCTTTTTGAAACACCCTGCATTTTGATAGAAATATGTTCAACAACAATTTCTAAAAATAATAAATTATTTAGTTTCTGCTCTATTGAAGTACGGTACTAAGTTTTTTTTTTTAGTAGAGTTGTTTAAATTAGCATTCACTACATAGTTACGAATGTTTTGATATAGCAGGATAACTAGTCAGAAAACAGCTGATTTAACGTTAGTAAACGAGCGTACATCAATCAGCTGTTTCTGACAATTTAAAAGAATCCTGCTATACGCTTTTGTTTCTCCTCTCTTGAAGAATTTCTGTTTTTGAGAAAAGGAAAATCACTCACCACTTTGCTAACCACATCTTTGTAGAAATTCAGTCTGAAATGATAGTAGGTCGCGCCATGGGCGCCTACTCCCTCGGCCCCCATTTCAATGCCATATGGTTGGATGTTGATGATTTTCTCCTATAAATAAATAATTGCTCGATTTTTCATCGTTCAAACTATTATCAATCAATCGTTCAATCTACATCACTTACATTAAATTATTCAATTGCCCAATCTTATATATTAAAATAATTTTGGGTCCAACTTCGTGGAGAAGATTGAGTGGACCGATTTTGATGCGGTTTGCGCCAAAAGAAATACAGTATAAAGAATTTTGCAGGCTCTATTTGTTTTTCGTAATAATTATTCTAAATGGGAGATATTTGATAAAAATATGAAAAAGTAATTTGAGTTTGTGTCTGCAAGATGAAGTTTTAAATAATTTGTATGACGTAAGACAGTGGTTCTGATTTGCATGAATCAGTGAAATAAATGAATGTTAATTTTGTAAATGAATTATACATCTTTACAAAGTCAGTCAGTTGCATGAAATGATTCCGCCAGTAAATTCAAGTTCAAAAGATTATATTAAAAAAAACTTTTGGTGCATTCCTTTCTACTGTGCTTCCACTACTGCGAGATTTGATGTGAAATCTAGACAAAACTTACACTTATACCAGTCTGTTGAAATGATATTTTATTCTCAAACGATACAGGATATACAGTAGGTCTACTGAGCTAGCAAGCAGCGCTTTGCACTGCACTGGGTAGACTCGTTATATCATTAGTTTTAGTGCAGGTGTCAATCACATGATATAATTATGTTAATAAAACCTCTACATAGTAAATTCCAACAATGTAACATTTTGATTTTGCAACAATAATACATTGTATTATTGCTGCAGTTTGTATTATTAGTATTTATTGTATTGTTAGTTTGTATTATTGGTAGATTGTTAAATAATTTGGATTTTTTAAAATTAGATTTTTCATTTGATTGAGAAATTAATCATTTCTCTTTCCCTGGACACCCTGATATGAGAATGAACAGAGAATAGCATATTACCTTGACATCTTTCAAATCAACCTTCAAGAAGACATTTTGCAAATCTTGGGCCCAATAAACGAATGGGCTTGGTGTTCCGACAGTCATGTTTGTTATGAGCTTATCCAGTTTTGCTGGAAACCAAGAATAGATCGACTTTAATCCATTTCTCTTATACAAGTCATAGATGAACAATAAGTTGAATGATGACATTTACTATTAATCTACATTAGTCAATGATAATGGTCAATTCAATTGTTATTATAATTGTAACCCATGTAAGTTACCTATAAAATATTTCACTGAATTTGACCAAGCTGTTAATAAGCAAAATTCTGTAGGCTATAGACAGACTTAATCTATTTTACTTTGTCGAGTCATAAGTTATATGAAAAAAATAAGTTGTAAGTTATAATATTGTAACATGAATTATTGATAAGTAAAACTCTAAATGAACACAAACTAGATAAGTAACTAAAGGTTAAATAAACACAGAAATCAAATTAATTGAAAAGAAAACATGATGAATTGTTAGGCTATTATATAATTATTCTTATTATTATTGTTTGGAGTACGGTATTTGGATACTGCTTGAATTGTCCACTTTATTGCTAAAAGTATTATTGATTTCTCACCGGTAGCCTATGAGCTGGTTTTATTTCATTGAAATAGGCCTACAATAATTACATCAGGATTCATAGGATAATTACGTGATAGAGGGTATAACAGAGCCTAAAATATTACAGCAAGAATAGAATTACAAATTAAATAGAATGACTCTTGTTTATTGAGATACAATAATATTATTATTAGATTTAAGATTCGTGTAGAGAGATAGCCTAAAATATTGAAGCTTCAAAAGTAGGCTTTGTACAATGTTATCTATAAAACTAGAATAATAGTGAATAATTAATGAAGATAATAGAGTACTTACCGGGTTCTAGCTACCTCGCAGACTTACTGCATTAACAATTAAACGAAGAATACATTGCAAAAATGTACACAAAATGACTAGGATAATGATAAATATTAGCAGACTGCAGAAGAGATTATCGATGTTTGTTATCTCTCGACATAGTTGACTGAGAGTCGAGATGCGACAGTCGAAGTCAGAACATCGACTATTCAACTCGATATACAAAAAATATCGATGTCAGGGAGGGCGCAGAATATTATGAATGGTACAAAATACAAACTGATTTTTTATTGTGGTGATGCCCAAATTAGCTCTTGGCTTGTGCGTGGGTGATGGGAAGAATGATGATTGGATTAGATCACATTAAATTATTACACACGGAGCGTTTAGGTAGTTGAAATTATAGAAATTTCAGCATTAAGTTAATTTGATTGAACAAATAATAAGACTTTAGCAAATTATCTGAGGCGGAGTTTGAACATAATTATATAATATGTCCATTCTTAATGATACACAGCTTCAGGTGGGCTTCCGAATCAGCGGGAAGCGATTTTGATCCTCAAAATTAATGACATTAAGCGGAAAAAAGACAAACTGAAAGTGTGGTCACCCTTTTAATGAGAGTAACAGGTGTACGTCTCTTATCAGGTAATCTTGCGATTAGATACCGGTACAGGCACTCCCAAAACTCCCATGTACTCCAGGGATCAGTACTTGGTCCTATACTTTTCTTAATAATGATTGATGACCTGATTCCGCCCTAGAGTCTTTGCAAGGCGCATACAATCTAGATGGACTTGGGTATTAATATTAATTATTATTGAAAAAAAACACAATTCACTTTATTATAGAATTAATCTGATCATTTTATTCACATTTAAAAATTTATATCCATCAGTTGAAATTCTCTCAATTTAGTGTTTGAATACACACAATAAAAACATCTATCAATTTTATTGCACGATTTTTTTACCACAGAAAACCCAACAATACTCAATAAAAATCCGTAAAATTATAACTTTTCACTAACAAATACAAAGATTTATTTTACTTAAGATGAAAATTATACAGCACAGAAAAATTCACAATATATTTTACTATTGGTTAGGAATCATTCATTTAGCGCTGAGTTTCACATGTTATTGCTGGTGAATCAATATTGATTTATCATTGATGAAAATGTATTAAAAATATAATTATTTTATTCATATAAGTAGTAGTTTATCTTGGACGAGTGAAGTAATGATTGGAGCTGCTGACATAATATTTTGACTGAATTATTCATTTTTACGAACAATTTTTCAAAATATTACAGCCAATAAAGTAACCTTGAACACATCAGCTGACTTGCAAAGTACAAATACACAAGACATGCATATCAGGGCTGCTGTGTTATAACAGTACATGTCTAGGATGTGAAAACCTTGAAAGACAGGTTCAAAAAATTTATCGAGTACAAAAGTCTCAAGTGAATAGGATTAAATAACTTGAAAATCTCAAATAAAAAATTTTGTACAGTGTGAATCAAGTTAGAATTCAGGGTAGTGTTCACGCGAATAAAGCTTGATTCTGCGCATCATCCTCGTGAACACTACCTTGTATTCTATTTACCTTGGTATGAATTATTATAATTTGAAGCACCTTTTTTTATTTTTGCCGAAAATATTTTCCCTAATCATTAGCATTGTAGGTACTGTATTGAATAGATTTGATCAGGTTTTAATACAAGAAATAAGAGAAGAAAAATATTTCTATTAAAGAGTCTAATATCTTGATAAATTTGCAACAGAGTTCATTACAATACTTTCTACAATATAATTTACAAAGGTAATGTATTTATAACAAAATAAAAAATAATTTGTATTAAATTACAAAGGTGATGTATAAATGCGTTCATTCATGATCGAACTCTCCAACAAATTCCATAAAATAATATTGAACGCAACAGGAATTAAATTCTATTGTAAAATGAATAGAAATTCAACAAAGGAATTGAATTTCATCAATAAACTGAATCGAAACCTAAAAGTTATTTAAAACTTACTATAACAGTAAAAATAAGATGATCCAAACTAGCCAAACCAAGGTAGTATGAATGAATACTCTACAATTGTGCATCTCTAACTTATGAAGACTAGAAAAATTAAAATGTAATAGTAGTTTATGCAATGGTTGTATTATGAGAGCCTTTAAACGACGAGTGAGATACCGAGGTTAAAATCTCGGCAACGCCGCGAGTTATTTCAAGGTATCTCAAGAGTCGTTTAAAGGCTAAAATACAACAATTGCATACACCATTTAATCTCATTTTATCTACGACCAACAAAAAACAATAATATATACATTATCAATCTAAACTAACCTTCATTCAAACGACCATTGTTCTATTTCAATGTTTACCTTAGCAAGCTGCTAAAAGCATACACGCAAGAGCAACCACAGTGCCTTTATCAGCTGCGATTGTGTTTTGTTCCGTTCCAGTGTTTTAAAACTGGAACAGATTGAACTAGAACCGTTTCATAATATAGCATCCGTTTCATAAAGTCGTACAAGTTTCAAATTCCATTTCGAAAAAGCAGCTGTTTCGATTTCAATTATGGAACTGGATGATTGCGTTAGATGTAACACGGTCGTAGATAAAATATTTTAAAGTGGAAGAAAAATATGATTATGATAGAAGTCTCGCATACCGAATGATTGGAATAATAGATGAATATTATAATAAATCTTACTGTCATACAGAATTATTCAATAACAATTTTGATTGTAATTGTTGTTAATTTCACAAAATAATCCACCTTCTTCAAGCCATTTAAATTGTAACACCTTCCCTTGTGCAAAATGAAATTGGAAGACACTCAATAAATTTTGATAAAATTGCATAATATGTTTCAACAAATCAGTCATGAATCTCGTTACACAATGAACTTTACACAGATAGTAATTGGCAATTTCATTAAATGTAGTTGGAAAGACAATACAGATAGATGTTAACTATGGAACATTAGTACAGTACACTATAGAGGAAGATATTAAATTAGTAATAATAGTTTTCCTATCGATAAAATTGATGCTCTTTTGTACATGAATACCATTTCTATTAATACATAATAAAAACAGGGTAAGTATAAATAATAAATTCATTCTATTTACATAATATACGTCTATACAATGTCTTTTTAGTGATGAATTAGTGACGCTAAATAATATTAAATACCAGACTTGGAAAGTTGTTTATGGTAAAAGACAAACATCGCAAAGAAATTCTGTTCTAGAAATTCATTCGATTCGAATGGGTTTCACGCGTATTATTCATGAAATAGAAATAGTGTGTTCGTAAATGGTGAAACATTTAATTGAAAAATGTTTAGAAAAAAATAATATCTAAAAGTTTCGGTTTAAAATTAATTGAATATTCATAATATTATTATTGACTTTTAACAATTTTATACGTTTTAAACCAGTCTGCTAGTTAAGGGGGCCACAATAAACAAGCACAAAAATCACAACAATATGGTTTCAAAGAGAAAAATCAGGCTTAGCCCGAAACTTTCTCTCTTAAATTTTGATGTATAATCATAAATCCAAAACTACAGTTCGAATAAATCTAGTTGTCACTTGGCCTGGTGCTCAAGAACCACTCACTAGAAACGATTTTGTCAGAAAGTCCGATGTCCGACCATTTGATTCAATGTTAGCATTTAGATGATCGGTCGTTTTCTGACAAGAACAGTTCTAGTGAGTGGTTCTTGAGCACCAGGCCAAGTGACAACTAGTTTTATTCGAACTATAGGTTACGGTGCTATTAACGGGAAGTAGACAATTAGTCGAAGGGAAAACTGGCCGTAGTTAGGTGGCACAAGCTCTCTATGCTGCTAACCTACTAGCGAGGTTAGCTACCAAGAAAGGTTAAGACCGGAGAGAACATAGAGAGCCGACTACCGCTAGTTTTCCCTTCGACTAATCTGGTACATGTTTATAACATGTTTTTGTAATAAATACCCTACATCTTATCACACAAACCACACTAAGTCAGTTTCAACCTTGTACGATAAAATAATACAGTCCACATAACAAACCATACCACGTGATCTTGTTTTGGTTATAAAAAAATAATATATTTCATTGCAGAAATCATATCTACAAAAATTATAACGGTAGAACGTGATACCTTCTTCACCAACAAGTGCCTACAACAACCCGGTCAACAAAATGTCACAAAAATCGAACCTAACCTAACATGTACCATAGAGAAAGCATCACGTGAGAAGATAGTTCATGCCCCTGTTAAAGAATGAAGGCCGGTTTTTGAATGGTAGATGGTGGCGATATCTCTGAGGACTCCACGGTACTTGGTGTGAGCGATCATGTGTTTAAATGGCGAGACATCTAGCGCCCCTAGCTTGACCGTACTGAACTACATTACCTAGAGTCTTGGCCGAAAATCGCCACAGCGTTCTCTATCCCATGAGATATCTACTTGCATAATGCTTTCTCTATGCATGTACTAAATACAGTATTCATGACTGTACACTAAATACAGTATTCACGATTGTACTAAATACAGTATCCACGATTCACTATACACTATACTGTATCCACGATTCACTATACACGATATAGTATCCACGATTCAGTATCCACGATACAGAATCCACGATACAGTATCCACGATTCAGTATCACCGATACAGTATCCACGATTCACTATACACGATACAGTATCCACGATTACACTATACACAAGAATAATTTACATTAAACAACCATGTTGTTTGCACCAAGCAGTAATGCCACTTACACAACACTCTTCTTCGCTGCAACATGACTATGTTGTGTAACATAATGTCCGTTACGCTGCAACATAAATGACAGCAACATAATCTCACAGTGTTGTCGCCTTTAGTTGGACCAGTTTCGATTTGACATCTTTGAAGTTGGGCCGCTTTTCTGGAAGGAGGTCCCATGCCTGCACAAGAAAATTTATTTGAAATTTTAAGAAAATTTATTGAAATTCATTTTAAGAAAATTTATTCATTGAAACGAGTTTACCCCGTGCAGCGCAAATGCTCTCTATGCTGCTAACCCACTAGCGAGGTTAGCTACCAAGAAAGGTTGAAACAGGTGAGAACCTAAAGAGCTAACCTGTCGAGACAAACGTTTGTCGATGCTACGGTAGCCACCCGTTTTAGTCAAGGAGTAGGCTAAATCCCGAGCTCGGAAACCAGCCCTTAGGTTTAAAAACACAGATATAGAGTTTAAAAACATAGATATAGGTTGAAAAACACAGATGACAGATTTCAACTCACCAATCTCATAATTTCGTAGACTTCAGGCGGACAGCCTTCAGGCGCCTCCATTTTGTAGCCTTTCTCAACGTGTTTCACTACGTCAGCCAATGGCTGAAATCACAGAGAAGAGTACATTAAATTTATTATATTACAAATCAGAGAGAAAGTAACATTAGAGAAATATAATAGAAGGATACGTTCCTGTTAACTGGAGCTTTAATGAATATTGAACAATTTGATCGATATTACTGTGTTCATACACCAATAATGATGAATTGAAAACTAAGATATTGGTTTTTATAACTAATAAATATTGGTTATTTGATTTAATAATAACAACAACGAGTTCACCCCGTGCAACGCAAAGCACTGCTTGATTGATGAGTACTGTATTTTAGGAATAAAGTATCAGAATACAGTTTTTGTGTTCAGACTTGTAGCAGTGTGAGTTTCCTCTAGATTTCACATCAAATCTCGCAGTGGTGGAAGCACAGTAGAAAGGTATGCACCGAAAGGTTTTTAATATAATACATTATTTTCCTGGATGATGGACAATACATCCAGAGGAGTTTCTTGAGAAATGTTGAGAAAAACATTTGAAAAATGTAAATCGGATTCTAAACTTACAATTCTGGGGTAAGGCACTCGTCCGAAGGAATAGATTTCCCACAACAGGATTCCAAAACTCCACATGTCCGATTTGTTTGAGAACATCTGTGATTAACAGAAAATTACAAGAAATTTACAAAACTGAGATTACAGATTACAAGAACTATCGATATTCACTATTTACTGTATATTGACGACGAGAATCAAGGATAACTGGCTACCATAGCGCTAAGAGTGGCGGAAGTATGCAGTAATTGGAAAGGATATTTCCATTGACAGATAGGAACAAAACACTGTTTTGAGATAAAATTAAATCTAATCATTGAGGTATTATCAATACTTCTTTATTGCTAACTATTATTTAGTGGTTTCAATGAATGTATAAATCAGATTAAAGCATTTTTATCAGCATCTTCTATGATCATCTACCCTATCGGCCCTTTATACGGCACTATCGTCACCTTGAAAATGAAAAAGATGATGAAGAAGAATAGGATAATAAAGAAGAATATGAAGAAGAAGAAGAGGGAGAAGAAGAAGATGAAGAAGAAGAAGAAGGAGGAAAAGAAGAAGAAGAAGGGGAGGAGAAGAAGAAGATTATGATGATGAAGAAGAAGATGATGAAGAAGAAGAAAAGAAGAAGAAAAGAGAGAAGAAGAAGAAGAAGAAGGAGGGGAGGAGGAGAAGAGGAGGCAGAAGAGGAGGAGAAGGAGGATGAGGATGAGGAGGAGGAAGAAGAGAAGAAGTAGAAGGTTGAGGAGGAATAGGGTGAGGAAGAAGAGGAGGAGGATGAGGAAGAGAAGAAGTAGAAGGTTGAGGAGGATTAGGGTGAGGAAGAAGAGGAGGAGGAGGATGAGGGAGAGAAGAAGTAGAAGGTTGAGGGAGGAAAAGGGTGAGGAGGAAGAGGAGGAGAAGGAGAAAGAGTAGAAGAGGGGGGGAGGGGAGAAGAGGAGTAGAAGGCAGAGGAGGAGGAAGAGGATGAGAAGAAAGAGGAGGAGGATAAGGAAGAGGAGAGAAGAGAAGAAAGGAAAATATGAGAATGAGGAGGTTAAAAGGAAACGAAAGAAGGAGAAGGAGAAAAGAAGAAAAGAGAAGAACAACAAGAAGGAGAAGAAGAAAAGGAGAAGAAGAAGAACAACAACAAGAAGGAGAAGAAGAAGAATAAGAAGAAGAAGAACAAGAAGGTGGAGGAGGAGGAGGAGAATAAGAAGAAGAACAAGAAGGTGGAGGAGGAGGAGAATAAGAAGAAGAAGAACAAGAAGGAGGAGGAGGAGGAGGAGGAGGGGAGGAGGAGGAGGAGGAGAATAAAAAGAAGAAGGAGGAGAATAAGAAGAAGAAGAATAAGAAGAAGAAGGAGGAGAATAAGAAGAATAAGAAGAAGAAGAAGGAGGAGGGAGGAGGAGGAGGAGGATAAGAAGAAGAAGAAGAAGAAGAAGAGATGGAAAAATGAGAAGTACTATTATTGTAATGTGTATGAATTTTCGACAATCTATACACGAGTAAATTATCAATGAAAAACTCTACTAACAGGCCTCGGGCGCCGTCCACTTGATGGGCAGCTTGCCGGCGTCCAGAGGTGAAGTTCTCCTCGCGCGCCAGGCCGAGGAGGAGGATAAGGATGAGGAGAAAGAAGAGAAGAAAGGAAAATATGAGAATAAGGAGGTCAAACGGAAACGAAAGAAGGAGAAGGAGAAAGAAGAAAAAGGAGGAGAAGAAGAACAACAACAACAAGAAGGAGGAGGACGAAAATAAGAAGAAGAAGAACAAGAAGGAGAAGGAGGAGCAGAATATGAAGAAGAACAAGAAGGAGGAGAAGAATAAGAAGGAGAACAAGAAGGTGGAGGAGGAGAATAAGAAGAAGAACAAGAAGGAGGAGGATGAGGAGAATAAGAAGAAGAACAAGAAGGAGGAGGATGAGGAGAATAAGAAGAAGAACAAGAAGGAGGAGGAGGAGAATAAGAAGAAGGAGAACAAGAAGGTGGAGGGGGAGAATAAGAAGAAGAAGAAGAACACGAGGAGAAGAAGAACAAGAAGAACAAGGAGGAGGAGGAGAATAAGAAGAAGAACAAGAAGGAGGAGGAGGAAGAGGAGTGTAAGGAGGAAGAAGAAGAACAAGAAGGTGGAGGAGGAGAAGAAGAACAAGAAGGAGGAGGAAGAGGAGAATAAGAAGAAGAACAAGAAGCAGGAGGTGGAGGAGGAGGAGGAGAATAAGAAGAACAAGAAGGAGGAAGAGGAGAATAAGAAGAAGAACAACAAGAAGAAGAACAAGAAGGAGAAAAGAAAAGAAGAAGAAGAAGAAGAAGATGGAAAAAATGAGAAGTACAGTTGTATTGTGTATTTTTGATTTTTTGACATTCTATAAAATTATTGTATTGTGTATTTTCGAATTTTCGACAATCTATACGAGTAAATATTATCAATGAAAAACTCTACTAACAGCCAGCCTTAGCGCCTCGGGCGCCGTCCACTTGATGGGCAGCTTGCCGGCGTCCAGCGTGAAGTTCTCCTCGCGCGCCAGTCCGAGGAGGAGGATAAGGATGAGGAGAAAGAAGAGAAGAAAGGAAAATATGAGAATAAGGAGGTAAAACGGAAACGAAAGAAGGAGAAGGAGAAGAAGAAAAAGGAGGAGAAGAAGAACAACAACAACAAGAAGGAGGAGGACGAAAATAAGAAGAAGAAGAAGAACAAGAAGGAGAAGAATATGAAGAAGAAAGGGAAGAAAAAGAAGGAGAACAAGAAGATGGAGGAGGAGAATAAGAAGAAGAAGAACACGAAGGAGGAGGAGGAGAATAAGAATAATTACAAGAAGGAGGAGGATGAGGAGAATAAGAAGAAAAACAAGAAGGTGGAGGGGAGAATAAGAAGAAGAAGAACACGAGGAGAAGAAGAACAAGAAGAACAAGGAGGAGGAGGAGAATAAGAAGAAGAACAAGAAGGAGGAGGAGGAATAGGAGTATAAGGAGAAGAAGAACAAGAAGGTGGAGGAGGAGAATAAGAAGAAGAAGAAGGAGGAGGAAGAGGAGAATAAGAAGAAGAACAAGAAGCAGGAGGTGGAGGAGGAGGAGGAGCAAATGAGAATAAGAAGAAGAAGAAGAACAAGAAGGAGGAGGAGGAGAATAAGAAGAACAAGAAGGTGGAGAAGTAGGAGAATAAGAAGAAGAACAAGAAGGAGGAGGAGGAGGAGAAGGAGAAGAAGAAGAAGAAGAAGAAGAAGAAGAAGAAGAAGAAGAAGAAGATGAAGAAGAAGAAGAGAACATGATCAAGATGAAGATGAAAGTTGAAGGAGAGGAAGAGGAAGAAGAAGAGGAAGAGAAGAAAGAAGAAGAAGAAGTGGAAGAGAAAGAGGAAGAAGAGGAGAAAGAAGAAGAGGAAAAGAAGAACAAGAAGAAAAGAAGAAGAACAAGATGAAGTGGAGGAGAGGAAGAAGAAGAACAAGAACAAGAAGGAGGAGGAGAATAAGAAGAAGAAGTAGAATAAGAAGAAGAAAAAGATGATGGAAAAAATGAGAAGTACTGTTATTGTGAACATGAATAAATATTATCAATGAAAAAACCGAAAACTCTACTGACAGCCAGCCTTAGCGCCTCGGGCGCCGTCCACTTGATGGGCAGCTTGCCGGCGTCCAGCGTGAAGTTCTCCTCGCGCGCCAGGCCGAGGAGGAGGATAAGGATGAGGAGAAAGAAGAGAAGAAAGAAAATATGAGAATAAGGAGGTCAAACGGAAACGAAAGAAGGAGAAAGAGAAGGAGGAAAAGGAGGAGACGAAGAACCACAACAACAACAAGAAGGAGAAGAAGAAGGAGGATGAAGAGAATAAGAAGAAGAAGAAGAATAAGCAGGATGAGGAGAATCAGAAGAAGAACAAGAAGGAGAAGGAGGAGAGGATGAGGACAAGAAGGAGGAGGAGGATGAGGAGGAGAAGAAGAACAAGAAGGGGGAGAAGAAGAAGGAGGAGGAGGAGGAGGAGGAGGAGGAGGAGGAGGAGAATAAGAAGAAGAAGAACAAGGAGGAGGAGTAGAATTATAAGAAGGAGGAGGAGAATAGAAGAAGAAGAACAAGGAGGAGGAGAATAATAAGAAGAACAAGAACAGGAAGGAGGAGGAGGAGGAGGAGGAGAGGAGAAGAAGAAGAAGAAGGACAAGAAGAAGAAAGAAAAGAAAGAAGAAGAAGAAGAAAAGAAGAAGCTGAAGAAGAAAGGGCTGTTGATGACAAACAAAAACTCTTATTGTAATGTGTATTTCGACTTTTGACTTTTTTATAAATATTATCAATGAAATGTACTAACAGCCAGCCTTAGCGCCTCGGGCGCCGTCCACTTGATGGGCAGCTTGCCGGCGTCCAGCGTGAAGTTCTCCTCGCGGGCCAGGCCGAAGTCGGCCACCTTGGCCGCGCCGCACTCGGCTATCAGGACGTTGCGAGCGGCCAGGTCGCGGTGCACCACCTTGCGCCACTCCAGGTACTCCATGCCCGCACACGTGTCCCTAAAGGCAAATACCCCGTGACAAATACATCAAATAAATAAATAAATCTATATTAATAAATAAATAAATAAATGAATGAATGAATGAATGAATGAATCAATAAATAAATGAATGAATGAATGAATAAATGTATGAATGAATAAATGAATGAATGAATGAATAAATAAATAAATAAATAAATGAATAAATAAATAAATAAATAAATAAATAAATGAATAAATAAATAAATGAATAAATGAATAAATGAATGAATAAATGAATGAATAAATGAATGAATAAATAAATAAATAAACAAATAAATAGATAAATAAATAAATAGATAAATAAATAAATAAATGAATAAATAAATAAATAAATAAATAAATAAATAAATAAATGAATGAATAAATAAATAAATAAATAAATGAATGAATAAATAAATATATAAATAAATAAATAAATAAATAAATAAATAAATAAATAAATGAATGAATAAATAAATAAATAAATATAAATAAATGAATAATTAAATAAATAAATAAATGAATAGATAAATAAATAAATGAATGAATAAATAAATAAATAATAAATAGATAAATAGATAGAATTTTATTGCCATTCAGCAGTAACAGTTATAGACAACGTCATTGACACAAGTTATACAGCATACAACACTATGTATAATCAGATTCATTTCATTTGACGCTTGGCATTAGATACATAGTTAGAGATAATGGGCCGTATGAATAAAGTTGAGCATTTGCTTATACTTCTAAAATATTGAGCATATGCTTCATCTATATTAATAAAAGAGAGTTGGTGTCTGTACGCTCGCTTATAACCCCGGTCGTACACCGAAGCAATAAGCAATAGGCAACAAGCAACATATTGATCATATAATTGTCTACTCTATAGAAACAAATAGTCCAATGCACACCTAAAGCAGCTGTTTCAGTGTGCATTGAACTATTGGTTTGTATAGAGTAGACGATCATATGATCCAAATGTTGCTTGTTGCCTATTGCTTATTGCTTCGGTGTACGACCGGGGTAACAGTTATAGACAACGTCATTGTCACAAGTTGGACAGTATACAACACTATGTATAATCAGATTCATTATTTCATTTGACGCTTGGCATTAGATACATAGATAGAGATATTATTTCTTGACATTGCTGATACGATGCTGATTTCTTGCCTAGAGTACGATGGCAAAGAAATAATACCTTTCTATCTATCTAATGCAAAGCGTCAAACTAATTAATCTGATTATACAACTACAGGGTGTTTCAAAAAGGACTTTACAACTTTGAAAATGCATACAATAATTTTAAAAAGAGATATGCAGCTGGTTTTGGTCTAGTTTTAAATGAAAAGTTTTCAAGTTTTGATTGGCATATTATGGAAGTTTCCCCCCTAGTCGCCATTTCGTGTGCACAGCCAATGAGATCGAGACACAGCATGGCCATCATTAGACAAAACTCAAGAAGGCCATGACACAGGCTTCTCCCTTTTTTAACATAGGGAAGATACGATACTTCCACTCCTTCTATGACAGCCCCCTGTTGAAGATCATCATGATTATTACAGAAGTCCATACACTGCAACTTCTACAGAGTGGCTGAAAAGTCACTACCTATTTTTACATATGGTATTTTGGTGATTAACTTTTTAATTTAGGTACAGACTTTTCAGCCACAGTTTACTTTGCAGGTTGAGAGCTTTTTAATTTAGGTACAGACTTTTCAGCCACAGTGTACTTTTTAGGTTGAAAGCTGCATATTTGTTACTAAAATTCCACCATTTTCGCCAGGTGTAAGCATGATGTGAGAATAGAATACTGACACGGCGAAATTGATCTGGTCCTTTTTGGTGACGTGCAGCCGGCCTCTGGAGCGCAGGTAGTCGACCAGACTGCCCTTGCTCATGAACTCGGTGACTAGATAGATGTGCTTGTTGTTGAACACCAGGCCCAGCAGCTGCACTAGGTTCTCGTGCCGCAGCGACCTGCAACAAAACAACAGTTCAAATAAATCAGATAGACAAGTCTATCAGTACTCTTGTTCTTCCTCTTATTCAGGAATTAGACTATATAATAAACTACCTGAGACCATAAGAAAAATTGAATCTTTGAAGCTATTCAAGAAATCAATAAAAAGAATATTAGTTGAAGGAGCTTATTATTCGGTGGCAGATTTCAATGTTCTCTAACTCTGTAGACTTAATAACGTTTATAAGTTAATTTAATTTTATTGTAAGACTTTGCTTTGTTTTTATTACTAATGTAAACGTAGTTGACATATCACCTATAGCAGGATCCAATTCAACTTGTCAGAAATCAGCTGTTTCAAAGAGCAATATCACAATACTTAACCTACAAATGCTGAATCTCGCAGATTATTGAAAAGGTCTTTTAAAAAGATATTCTTTAAAAGGTCTTCTTTAAAAAGGTCTTTTAAAGACTTTAAAGGCCTTCAAGACTTTTAAGCCTTTTGATTATTGTGTCGAAGTCACTGTTTAATTATTACCAAAACAGCTGATTTCTGACAAGTTAATTGGATCGTGCTATAAATAGCAGGATTATTTTAAATTGTTAGAAAACAGCTGATTAATGTAAGCTTGTTTACTGACGTTAAATCAGCTGTATACTGACAATTTCAAATAATCCTGATAAGTTTGAACAAAAAGTTTGACAAACTTATCGTTGCGTCTAGACCGGGCTTAAAACCGAAATACAACATCTGTCCGCACACGGACAGTCAGCTGTGTGAGCAGTTGCATGCGATTTGCTTTTGCAAATATAGCAGGATACAGCTGATTTAACGTCAGTGAACGAGCGTACATTAATCAGCTGTTTTATGACAATTTAAAATAATCCTGCTATACAAGATGGATTTGGCCAACTATGTCGTCAGATTCAGATGAAGAATATTGTTTTGATTACTATCAACCCTGGCAAAATAAGAAAATCAAAGAGGAAGTATTGGGTACACCCATATATAAAGAATAATAATTATGAAACGTAGGCTTTTTATTACAGCCAAAGAACTGTCACAAACAGTGGATGGTGGGTGGATGGTTGATATCAAGGAAAATAGAATACAAGGTAGAGGAACAATAAATCAATAATAATTTACAAAGGAGAGTACAACAGACTTATGCTCTAAACTGTTCCTTTTCCAATTTATACAAACAGTCCAAATTCAGGTCATGAATGAAATCTCAAAATCGTGTTTTGTTTCTATCTAACAATGGTTGAATCCCTCCCAATTGTTCACTCTGCCTCTCACTTGAGTGCGCTGCTTGACTGCAGCTCATCGTCAATAGATATTCCATCTACCATCCAGCAATGCTACCTCTGCTTGAGTGTTTCAACAATCTTCTTCTTTTTCTTTGTCTTTGCCTTTATCCCATTTAAATGGGGTCGGCATTCCTTCTTCGTAGTCTGCTTCTCCACAGCACGCTGTCCAATGCTTCCTCTCTCCTCCAACTATTCTCCTGCATGTCCGCTGCTATTCTGTCTTTCCATCTCATCTTCGATCTACCACGTCCTCGCACTCCATCCAAAATCAAATCCTGCACTCTCTGCCCCACATAATCCGTCTCCCGTCTCTGTACATGGCCAAACCACCTCATCCTCGCCTCCTGCATCTTTTTACCCAGTGGACCAACCTTTACTGTGCCTCTAATCAATTCATTCCTTATCTTATCTCTTCTTGTAACACCACACATCCATCTCAACATTCTCATCTCAGTCACTTCCATCTTCCTTTCCTGTATCTTTAGAATGGGCCATGTTTCCGTTCCATACAGCATAGCTGGCCTCACTACTGACTTGTATACTTTCCCCTTCATTTTACAATTCGCAAAGAATTTACAAATCACAAAGAACACCACTCATTCTCCTCCAGTTCATCCATCCACAATTTATTCTATGCTGTATTTCGACATCAAGCCCTCCATCTCTCTGCAAATTCGAACCCAGATACTTGAAACTCCCAACTGGTTGGAGTTGGCTTCCTTCAAGCTGTAAGGTCAGTCCATCAAGGTAAATAGAATACAAGGTAGAATTTACGAGGACCAATCAATCAATAATAATTTACAAGGAAAAGTACAACAGGCTTATGTCCAAAACTGTTCCTCTTCCAATGTTTTACAAACAATCCAAATTCAGGTCATGAATCAAATCTCAAAATCGTGTTTTGTTCCTATCTTACAATGGTTAAATCCCTCCCAATTGTTCACTCTGCCTCTCACTTGAGTGCGCTGCTTGACTACAGCTCATCGTCAATCCATCTACCATCCAGCAATGCAACCTCTGCTTGAGTGTTTCAACGATGCCAGATCGAAATTGAATAAATGAGAACAATAATAATAATAATAATAATTCCGTGTAACCTGGCTAGCTCAGGTCTGATGTCAGAGTTTTCAGGTCACTCCTGATCAGTTCAGGGTCTCTGACGTGACTTAACGACTGTTTTTTGAGAATAATATTAAGTAACACTTAAATGAGCAGTACTCACGTCATGAGGGAAGCTTCGGTGAGGAATTTCTGCGCAGCTTCGCTAGAGTCCTTGAGCATTTTGACGGCGACCTTCTCGCCTCGCAACAGACCCAGCATCACATCGCCAAACTCGCCTTTGCCTATTGACTCGCGCAACTGCAACCAATCAAATCGCTTCTTAAAACAAAAACCAATTAACATTTCAACATACATAAACAACTAGCTCACAGCACCGAGAGCTTTGTTTAACCTATTCAATACTCCAGTAATGTCAGTGGTCACTCGGTGAGAGCGGTTGCTAAGTAATCATATGGTTAAGTAACAAACATTCAAGACTGCTCTCGGATGGGTGACCGATACAAAAAAAATTAGGTGAGGTGAAAAAGCCATACGATAAAAAAAACTAAAATAAAAAAAAAATACTCCAGTGGCGGTCCAAGGGGAGGGGATGGGGGAGATATATCCCCCACAAAAAAACTTTAAATGGAAAACTATTTCATTAACTAACATAAATAGACTATTTATATACAAAGTGATTAAAAAATGTGAGTTTAATGAAAGAAACATATCAGAACCTTCTGTTAGACATCATTACAGAGTATTTAAAGGAGTTTTTCACTCACAAACAAGTTCAGAGATGTTCCATATGACCCCTCCAGACACTCGAGCGACATCTACCCAAAACCTCCCTCATTCCACACTTCTGTAGCATATCAGGCGTGACAGTTTGTTAAGCTGCTGTTATTTCTTGTTTCAAATCATCAATGGTGGATGGATATTGACGATTTGAAACAAGAGATAACAGCAGCTTATCAAACTGTTACGCCTGATATGCTACAGAAAGAGTGGAAAGAGTTTGAGGAAGGTTTTGGGTTGATATTGCCTGAGTGTCAGGAGGGGTGATATTGAACATCTCTGAACTTCTTTGTGAGTGAAAAAAAAACTTCATCAAATACTCTTCGTAATGATGTATAACAGAAGGTTCTATCATATTTCTTTCATTGAATACAAAGTTTTAAAATTGTGATATTCTTTTTGAAGCACTCTGTAAATCTACTATTAGCTTGAGCATATTTTAGAGCTCAATACTGTATCTAGCACTCTGGTCCAAGCAGTTCAGACAAAAGTCGAGATATGGCACTGAGTTTATATCACATTTTTAAACGTATATTTTCCCAAAATACAAATGAAACCGAATCTAAATTGGCCAATATATGAATGCTTGTATTGAATGTGATATTCGCAACTTAATAAATGCATTGATAATAATAATGTCGTTATAGAATTCTTCAAAACATGATAACAATAGATAAATAAATAAATATAAGGGTCACAGTGGTTGTCATTAGCTTTTCAAAACACTTAGAATACATAGCAGTGTTTGAGTGTAATTTATTTATAAATTCAGAAAAGCTCAATCTCAGGCCCACTTGTGTAAATCGGTTGTGATCAAACTCCTCTTTGACTACTCGGCCGATTTCCATGAAATTTGGCTCGGACATGCATATCAACGATGGGAAGGTTCTCTAATAAACTAAGGACATAAATAGAAGTAACGAAGTTCTTTACGAGTAGTTTTAGAAAAAGGCTATGTGGATTGATTTGTTTACCTCGAGTTGCGATTCGTGGATAACCCATCCAGCTTCCACAAACTTTTTTGTGTCGATACAGAAATCCTGTTTGCCTTTTTTTGGTAAACTCTTTATTAGTTGTGTGCACAGACCATCCGCGTCCTGTTCGTAATGCTGCAAAACAAATTCAGAACAAATTAGTGATCTATGATAATAATTTATGGCTGAGAAATATTTAATATTAATATAATATTATATAAATTTAGAATATATTATATAATATATAGAATATAAATATATTAATATTTTATAATAAAATATCGGCTTGGTCATACATTGCCAGAGATATTCGCTGTGAGCATCTACGATGTTGCGCTCTGGCGGATTTTTTGTGAGAAAAATTCTGTACATCTAACATGGGATAGGATAGGCTCAAGTACGTAAAAATCAGTTTATATTTGAAATATGATTCCCTGTCGCTATTTTTCCTAATTATGAAATTATATTTAGAATGATAAACTGAGCTCATCGCATGTTCTTAAACATTATTATAATCTTTAATTCAAGTTTTTAAATTAATTTTATTCATTTATTCACAATTAAACGAAAAATTATTTTTGCGCGTTCATTTTGGCTTGCAGAATACTGTGGTTGTATAGATGGGCCAAACTTTCTTGGCACTTGGCAGCTGTCTACTACTAACCGCATTAGAAACATTGCCAGCTGTTTGACATTAAGTTCTTTTAAACATTATGCTCTCAGCTGATCGGTGCCCAATATTTTCAGAAACGCCATAGCTCGACCGGTTCTGGCTACAAAGAGTGTATAGTAACAGTGTGGACATAGTATGTCACACTTTTGATTGGTTAGCTCCAAAAAATCCACCATACTTTCGCCAATTCTCATAAGATTTGCATTGGAATGAAAAGCAGATCATATGTTATTCATAAGTGATTCACTTCTAACCTACATTTTGCCTTTGCCAGTATTAGTTTTCAACATTTAAAGTTTTTAAAGCAAAACCAACAATAGGCTATTTTTAATGTTAGAAAAGTTAGTTTTGATGTTGTTTCTCTTGAAATAAGTCTGAAAAATGAGTGAATAGGTTTCATATTTGCCTGTAATCCCATATCAAAATTCAAAAATTTGACAAAAGTATGGCGGCGACGGGGAAAAAATGATCTCCACATACTGTTTTGGAGTGCTTCACACAAATGGCCACACTGTCACAATACACTCTCTGCAGTTCTGGCTAAGTGCCAAGGAATTTTGCCCCGTCTCTACTGAAGCTGGAGACACTAAGTTGTTTTGGGACACTCTGTAGCTAGGTGTAATCCGAACGAACTTACCACGACCAGTTGCGCCAAATTCTCGAAGAACTCTTCGTCATCGATGGTCAGCTGATTGTCCTTGTACTTGACGCGATAGTGTTCCACTTTGCCCTGAAAGCAGACGCACAGCGTGTAGTCTCCCGGGAAATTGGTCGATTCGCGCACCAAAAACAAGCCGTCCTGCTTTGGATTCAACAGCTGTTCGGCCTGTTCGCGCGATATCTTGCCGTGAAACCAGCTGAAACATGAGTGAAAAATACATATAAAATTGCTCTATTCAATATACTGGGTGATTCAAAAAGAATACCACAACTTTAAAAATGTGTATGTTATGAAAGAAACATCATAGAACCTTCTGTTATACATCTTTACAAAGAGTATTCAAAGAAGTTTTTTTCACTCACAAACAAGTTCAGAGATGACTCAGACACTCGAGAAATATCAACCCAAACCTCAAACTCTTTCCACTCACTGTAAGCATATCAGGCGTAACAGTTTGATAATGTTGTTATTTCGTTTCAAATCATCAATATCCATATTGATGATTTGAAACAAGAAATAACAGCAGCCATCCAAACTGTTACGCCTGACATGCTACAGATAGTGGAACAAGATTGAGAGGTTTTGATTGATATTGCTCGAGTGTCTGGAGGGTCATATGGAAATCTCTGAACTTGTGATGGAGTGAAAACGTCTTTGAATACTCTTTGTAAAGATGTATAACAGAAGGTTCTATGACGTTTCTTTCATAACATACAAATTTTTAAAGTTGTGGTATTCTTTTTGAATCACCCGGTATAAAAGACAGGGAGAAACCCAGGTATATAGAGAAACAGGTAGGCCAATTGTGTTAACAAATTGAGTCTAGCCAAAGAAATAATTCCAATAAGAAAGAAATAATAGTTTTCTTGCCATTGTACTCAAAGAATATCTTCCTAGCACCTTTATGAATGTGCTTTTCAACCTATTATTCTTTCCTCCAATGCAAAACTATAGTTCGAATTAAACTAGTTGTCCCTTGAGCCTCCACCGCTGAAATAGCAGCGTTGTCAGATTGTGTGAAACTGCAACTTCTTCTTATTTTCAATTGAACCACATATCTGTATGTAGAATTTCATTCTCGACAAAAACGTTACTCGAATCTCGAAAATTTCTGATGTTTTCTGATTGAAATGATTCGACATTGACAAACATATTCATTAATTGAAAAAAAAACTATTGCTCGGATAAGAAATATCTTCCGTTAGAAAGGAGAAATTTTCCACGTTATTTTGATATAAATAACTTACCGATTACTACATGCCATAATTCTGAGAGAAGTGATATTTCGAAAAAAAACATATTTTCGCGATTTTTCAATTTTACCAACACTAGTGTTGGTAAAACACTAGTGTTTTCCAACACTACAGGAATATCGAGAATGAAATTCTACATACAGATATGTGGTTTAATTGAAAATTTGAAGAAGTTGCAATTTCACACAATCTAACAAAGCTGCTATTTCCGCGGGTGAAGGCTCAAGGGACACACCGATGCAATGACAAATCGGTGTGTGTTGCTTCATAAGCAACTATGTGAAGTACTGTGACTAAACGTGACTAATCTCATCTTGTCTTGTCTTAACTAACCGGTGTACGCCTAGCCATACACTACAGTGCCGGTCGGCAGGCATATTTAGCACTAAACACCTCAGTTGAGTACCAGTAAACTGTGACTGTATAATAACAGTGCGTTCATAGGCAATTTCATGTCACACTTTTGATTGGTTAGCTCGGACAATTCGACCATTCTTTTGCCAACTCCAATAAGTTTTGCATTGGAATGATTGGCAAATCTTATAATTATGTTGAGTTATTCACTTCTTACCTACAATTTGCCTTTGCCAGTATAAGTTTTCATCATTTTAAAACTAGTTTTATTTGAACTATAGTGGCCAAAGGACTGCAGTTACGTCATTATCTCTGCTTTCTCAGCAAACATCTGCACCCACCTCTCTTATTCTACACACCTTGCCTGTCAAAAATAACCTAAAAAATCGCAACTTACGGCATGGCTGACAACTTGACTTCGAGTTTTTTGTCGGGCAGGGAAGGGGTGGGGGAGAGCTTCTCCTTCTCCATGACATCCGGAGAGTGCTGCAGCCAGTCCGGCCCCAGACCCACGATTGTCATTGGCTGAAACCTCTGCAATCAACAACATCCAATCAAATCAATCAGTTGCGATTAACAAACAGTATTCGCTGTGTGCATGTACGTGGTGGGGATAATAAAATCGACACCTGCGCTCACGCGGAATTTTAGTGAACGAAACCGGGTAGTTTAACATGAGAAAGGATAGGGAATAAGCATTTACAATGCATTTAAAGTATTGTCGTATTCCTAATTGTATGAATACCGTTCACAATAGTAATTGCGGCTTCTATTCCTTCCATATTTCCAAACGTAAAGTGATTCAAATCGGATCTCAGTTTTGAATTAATCGAGTGGAAAATCCAGTTCAAAAGCATATGATTGAATTTATTTGTAGAAATCTGGTTGATGTTGTGGAACTCCATAATGAAATAAAAGACTAGAGGGGAACACTAAAACAGTGGAATTGACAATACCCTCTAGTGTTTTATTGCATATGATTGATTTGAAGTCTCGCGCACATAATCCATTTCAAAATAATAACCAATGGGAATGAACTCAGCTGTGGATAAACTAATTCGTCTGATCAGCCAGCTTGAAACATAACCTTCAAAGTTGATTTTAAAACTTGAATTGAAGATCATAATAATGATTTAGAACATGCGATATGTTCATTTTATTATTTTAAATATAATTCCACAATCGATAGGTAGGAAAAATAGCGACAGGGAATTCTATTTCAATTATAAACTAATTTTTACGTACATAAGCCTATCTTTCCCCATGTTAATCTTCTCAGAAAGATTCATACGATTATCCGCCAGAGCGCAACACCGTAGATGCTCACAGCGAATAGTAAAAATGTAAACACTCGTCCCTATCTAATGAGTCATCTACTCCTATTCTTTGTCTATGATATTATATTCCAAATTTCAAAGGGTGCGTTCGTTGGATATCATGCAAACGGAGAAGTAAAATCACAATAAGGTCCTGTCGGGTCCATAATAAGTAGATTATGTTTTCACTCAATGTTTTCTCACTGAAATATCTCCAAAATTTGGAAATTCGACAAATTTTCAGAAATTTTGATCAATTTTTAAAAAATTTGCTGGAATTTTGATAAATTTTCTGAAATTTTGATAAATTTTCTAAAACTTTCATACATTTTCTAAAATTTTCATATATTTTTAAAATGTTTTAAACATTTATAAATTTTCATAAATTTGCTGGAATTTTGATCAATTTTTAAAAAAATTTCATAAATTGTCTAAAATTTTCTAAAATGTTCATAAGTTCTTAAAAATTTTCATAAATGTGCTGGAATTTTGATCATTTGTTTAAAATTTTAATAAATTTTGATTAATTATCTAAAAAAATTTCCAACTCACCTGTGTTAGAGGGGCTGAGCTCTGCACACTGTGACTCATCATTTAGTTGAGGCTTTCTAGCTGATCACTCAAAATACCATCGACATCGTCTTGAGGTAACTGGTTGCTTGAGAGAGGTGCTTTCTTCATTTCAAGTATCAACATTTTCAAACACAGCTCGATGTCATTCACGAAATCTACAACAAGAAAAAAGAGATTAAAGATTAATAAAAAAATATAAATGACTAGAAACAGTTCTTGAGATTGAATTAGTGTAACGTTTCCAACCAGAACACAATATTAATTCATTTATTCATCGATAGAATTACAAAATTATGATAATTGTTAGAATCTGGGAGGGACAAACTCCCAGGCTGAGCCTGTACTATTTCTCTTCCAAATTTTGATGAGTAATACAGTCCAAAAGAAAGTTATGTATCATAACGCACTTCTCACAAGAATTTCTGGTTCAGGAGTAGGCCTACTGTAAAATAACAATTTTAAATTTAGAAAAGTTAATTTGATAGACGTACAAACACTAAAGAGTTCGCTAATTTCAATTATATTGAATTTAATTTGATAATTTTGAGCCAAAAATTCACAAATCTACCACGAGCTATAGCAGGATCCTTTCAACTTGTCAGAAAACATATGTTTTACTCGGCCACCAGTACAATATTTAACCTTCAAATGCTGAATCTCGATTATTGAAAAGGTCTTTTAAAAAGTTATTATTTGAAAGGTCTTCTTTAAAAAGGTCTTTTAAAGACTTTAAAGGTCTTTAAGACTTTTAAGCCTTTTGATTATTGTGTCGAAATCACTGTTTAATTATTACCGGATCAGCTGATTTCTGACAAGTTAAATGTATCCTGCTATACACTACAGCTGATATACCACCAAGCAGCTACTGCGGAGAGTCTTTATGATCACCCTGTATTACGAAGGACAGTATCACCCTACGTAAAAACATGATCTAATCTCAACACACCATACATTTGTGAAACAATCACTCCACTTCAAATCAAAACTCGTTCAAGACTAGAACACATGCCTTTAATAATTCATAATTACATTTTTCATAGACACACGCCTCGTATGAGCTCATATCCAACACTTCTATTCAATGGGTCCTTGTTCGAGAATGACTCACTATTTTATCTGTGATAAATGGATCAGGGAAGGCTGGTTTAGATCATAGATTGGTCTCATACAACTTGCCACTAAGAAATTTAAACGACTCTCCAAAGTGAACTGGCCTGGAGCTCAGTGAGAACGTTTTCAAAATTACAGTTTCCAGAAATAAGAGTATGTATCCACTATTCCTGTTTAGTATCCTCTTTAGTAGTTCATTGAGTTGTTAAAAGAATAGATCAAGAAGAAGAAGAGAAGGACGAAGAAGAAAAGGAGGAGGGAGAAGAAGAGGAGGAGAAGAAGGAGAAGAAGAAGAAGAATAAGAAGAAGAGGAGGAAGAAGAAGAGGAGAAGAAGAAGAAGAAGAAGAAGAAGACAGGAGGATTAGTAGAAGAAGAAGAGGAAGAGAGTGGAGAAGAAGAAGAATACGACAGGAGGTGACAACAGAAGAAGAAGGAGGAGAGGAGGAGGAGAAGAAGAAGAAGATGGAGGAGGAAGAAGAAGAAGAAGAAGGAGAAGAAGAAGAAGAAGAAGAAGAAGAAGAATACGACAGTATTATTTGAAGAAAAAAGAAATGGAAAAAGAAAAGGACGAGGAGCAGAAGAAGAAGAAGATGAAGAAGAAGGAGGAGGAGGAGGAGGAGGAGGAGAAGAAGAGATGAAGAAGAAGAAGGAGAAGAATTGAAAAAACAGTTTCAAAATTGAAATCGAAACAGTTTGGTGGTTCGGAACCCAACTAAACCTGTAGGTCCATTCATCTTTCATCATCATCCTTCCCATTACTCACACACAATTACAAGAGACAAACAACAAAGTTCAAATTTAAGATTAAACTTAATACAAACATAAAAAATACAAAAAGGTAATCATGTTTTGTGGTGTTCTTTACACCATAAAAACATGATTACTTGATATAAAGATTACTTAACAAAACATGATTATGATTATTTCAATTATCTTCTCAATATAAATCTGATGGGAGTTTTTCAAAATTATGGTGGATTTGACCGATCTAACCAATAGGAAGCGAGACAGCAAATGGCCACACTGTTATTCAGTCTCTGTACCTTGATGTAAGGTGTTTGGCACGTTCATTTTTAATTTATTCACGACAATCTGTTATGTGTGAAGAGTCACATGCGGCTAGAACTGAAAAGTGATTCGATAACTTGAGACGAAGATGCTTGGGTGACCTACCCAGCAGAGGGCCCCGCGAATTTATTCAAAGGACATCTAATGCAAACGAGGTCAACCGATTGTATGACATGAAGTGTCGCCTCTCCATCAACACACTCTCATTCTTTTCTTCTTCTTGTCTTTACATCCTCTCGTTCTTCTTATTCTTTTTCTTTTCCTCCTTCTCCTCCTCCAACTTTTTCTTCTTATTCTTCACCTCATCTTCTTCTTTTTCTTTTCACCTCCTCCTTCTTCTTCTCCTTCTTCTTCATCATCATCATCATATTCTCTCTAGTCCTCTTCTTCCTCTGCTTCTTCTTCATCAACTTATCCTCCAGTGGTATTCTTCTTCTTCCTCCCCTCCACCATCTTCTTTCTTCTTCTTCTTCTTCTCCTTCTTCTTCTCCTCCTCCTCCACCTTCTTCTTCGACTTCTTCTTTTCCTCGTCCTTTTCTTTTACTACTTGTTCTTTTCCTCCTCTTCAACTAATCCTCCTATCCTATTTTATTCGGTTTCTTCTTTTCTTCCACTTCTTCTTCTTCTACTACTGCTCCTGTCGTATTCTTCTTCTTCTTCTTCCTCCTCCTCCTCTTCTTCTTCCTCCTCCTCTTCTTCTTCCTCTTCTTCTTCTTCTTCTTCCTCTTGTCTTCTTCTTCGTCTTCTTCTTCTTCTTCTCCACCTTATTTTCTTCTTCTTCTTCCTCTTGTCGTCGTCTTCTTCTTCTTCTTCTTCCTCCTCTTCTTCTCCTTCTTCCTCTTCTTCCCTCCTGTCTTCTTCTTCTTCTTCTTCCTTCTCCTCCTGTCGTCTTCTTCCTTCTTCTTCCTCCACCTCTTCTTCTTCTTCTTCTTCTTCCTCCCTTCGTCTCTCTTTCTTCCTCTTCTACTTCTCCCTCCTGTCTTCTTCTTCTTCTTCTTCCTCTTCCTTCTTCCTCCTCCTCCTCCTCCTCCTTCTCTTCTTATTCCTCCTCCAACTCATCTTCTTCTTCCTCCTTCTCTTCTTCTTCCTCGTCCTCTTCTTCTTCTTCTTCATCTTCTTCCTTCTCTTCTTCTTCTTAATCTGTTCTTTTAACAACTCAATGAACTACTAAAGAGGATACTCAACAGGAATAATGGATACATAGTATTATATTTGGCAAATTTTACAGTAACTGTGATACATTAGTCCAACCAAAATTATATCAACAAATCAATTCCAACTCTATTCTCTATCCATGCTCTCTCTCCCTCACACAATCTCTCTCTCCCACTCTCTCGCTCTCTCTTTCTCTCACGGTTGAGTGTTTATGGGAAGGATGTCCTTATATCCTTCTCTAAGAATGGACATTCATATGTTCAAACTCCGCGTTTCATGTGGATACATAACGATCATTTTTTAATGTTAGCGTATTGAATCTCATATCTATATTGTGTATACAGACCGATTAAAATAAAATAGCTGTATGAAATTATCTAGAAGTAAAGCTCTTATTCATATTATTTGATTAGCTTCCATAGTATAAACTTTGTTAATTGAATTATTTGGAGATCTAATATTATGCTAATTTCATTTTGAAGAGATTCATTGCTAAACTATATAGTTCTAGAATTTAAGCTGACATTGTAATCTACATGAGAATAAATGATAAATCTAAATTCAATCTCACTCTCTCGCTCTCTCTTTCTCAATCAATCAATCAATATTGTATATTTGTTATTATAATCTAGAATTTAAGCCGTCATATTTGTTATCTAGATGAATAAAGTAATAAATCTAAATCTCTCTCCCCCCTCACTTGCTCACTCCTATCTCTCTTTTCCGCTGTTTCTGAGACGGAAACGTGAATAAGCCACACAGCACTGATAACCTTGAAATTCCTGCGACAGAGATTTTGGTTTTTGTTGTTGTTTTCCTCTCGATAAAATTTATATACAACGCTAGTCTATACATATAAAAGAGAAATGGCACTCATTCATCAGCAGAGAGCTAAAAATCTACTGTACCAAACACTTTCAAATTTGGCAGGTATGTTCAGTCGAGCCTCTAGATGGGAAATAAGAACGGATTTTCGAAAAATTCCTAAAGATACACCAAAAATCTGCGTTTTTCTACATTTTCGAGCACTAGTTCACAAATATTTGTTGCATAGATTTAGCTAAAGTCAAACGCAAAAACTCGTTCTCCTTCTCGTTTTCTCTAGCTAAAGATTGTGTGTTTTAAGATGGTTTCTTAATCATTTGTTTACTTTTTCATTTGAGGCATGGATTTACCGTTACGCATGGATTTACGGATAACCGTTCAAAATTTAGTTACAATAGAATCATCTGGAAGCTTCAAAGTGAGTGATGATTGTTCCAAGAATATCTTTAGAGTTTCTAGCAAAGATTAACATTTGTGATTTTCTTTGCATTTTCTCAGCAGTTTCATTAACGACTGAGTCAATGGAATCACAACTCTCAAACTGATTCAGCTGAGGACTTGAATGTACAATATATAGGTTTTAAGAAAATTATGATAGAATTGCGGTTAAGTGGACATTAAGCCTGGTTTTCATTAGTAGAGTTAGTGGTAGAGTTCCCTGGGCGAGTACTAACTATCTTGTGAACTCTCCCAATGAAAACGTTCATAGTAGAGTAGAGTCATGGTAGAGTACTTGTTTTCAAGTACCAAGTAAGTAGAGTAGAGTTAGTACGGTAGAGTTAGTATGCTAGTTACTCTACCACTAACTCTACTAATGAAAACCAGGCTTTACTGTCCAAACTTCGCCATGTCAGAAAAAGAAGTCAATCTATTCTATGATTAAGATCTTTTTCAGCAAAGATTAACATTCGGTCAATGGATCAAGGTCTAAGAATTAGGAATTAACGTCAATCAAATCTATAGGCTAATTGAAATCTTTTTCAGCAAAGATTAACATTCAGTCAATGGATCAAGAACTAAGGATTAGATATTAAGCAGTATGAAGAACTTTTGAAGAAGCCATTTCTTCTGGTTATACTTGACAGGGTAAGTGTGATTCATGGACGGTGTACAACGGAAGTAAAGCTTCCTTATTCATATGTCGATCGCTTGTGGGAGAAAATTTAGTTGAGTTTCTCTCTCACTCGTATAATACTTCCGGCCTTTGAATTTGCCTACTTTCAAGACAGAGAGAGAGATTGAGAAAGAGAGTAAGGGGTCATCGACACCTCGGAGTGTGGTGAATACCATATAGAACTTAATTTTGATCGTCATACACTGTAGTAGCCTACGACCATATAATACAAATTATACAGTATATACATTTATATTATGTGGTCACTGATAGTAGCATCTTTATCCACTTCTTTTTATTCCAATTATTATAACTCTCATCACCTCTTCATTTTTACATTTTTTTTAATTTTAAACAAAGGTTTAAAAGGTTTCATTAAATATCAAAAGAAAATTGAATCATTTTCAATAAAACTAAACAAACTGTGAATACGTTTACTTGTCTTCTTTTCTCTCCATAAAAGGAGGAGGAGGGAGAGGAAGGGGAGGAGGAGGAGGGGAAAGAAGGAAGAGGAGAAAGAAGTGGGGGATGATGAGGAGGGGAGGAGAAGGAGAAGAAGGTAGAGGATGAAGAGGGGGAGGGAGATGAGGAGGAGGAATAGGAGGAGCATGAGGAAGAGAAGAAGTAGAAAGTAGAGGAGGAGGAAGAGGGCGAGGAAGAAAAGTAGGAGAAAGATGATGAAGAGGAGAAGGAGAAAGAGTAGAAGGAGGAGAAGTAAGAAGAGGAGTAGAAGGTAGAGGAGGAGAAAGAGGATGAGAAGGGAGAGGAGGAGGGTAAGAATGAGGAGAAAGAAGAGAAGAAAGGAGAATATGAGTAGAATGAGGAAGAGAAGGGGAAGCTGGTCAAAAGGAAACGAAAGAAGGAGAAGGTGAAAAGAAGAAGGAGAAAAGAAGAAGAAGAAGAAGAAGAAAAATAAGAGGAGGAAGAAGAAAAAGAAAAAAGGAGAAGGAGGAGGAAGAGGAAGAAGAAAAGAAGTAGAAGAATAAAAAGAGGAGGAGGAAGAAGAGGGAGAAGTAGAAGAAGAGAAGAAGAAGAGAAAGAAGAAGAAGAAGAAGAAGAAGAAGAAGAAGGAGGAGGAGGAGAAGAAAAAGGAAAAAGAAGGAGGAGGAGGAGAAGGAGGAGAAGAAGAAGAAGAAGAAGAAGAAGAAGAAGAAGAAGAAGAAGTAGGAGGACAATAAAAAGAAGAAGAAGAAGAAGAAAGATAAGTAGAAACAGGGAAAATAAAAGAAGTAGAGACGATGTAACTAAAAGTGAAGATAGACAAAGAAGAATAAGTATAGTAGTGATAGCCGATTAAGAAAGAAGATAACAAAAGAAAATGTTGAGGATGAAGCGGCTTGAGACAAAAAGGAAATACACTCACTGACCCCTGACCGACTACTAGTGTTTTTTGCGGTACTCCGGATTTACGCTCTGATTTATACAACTCATCTTCATCATCATCATCTTCATCATCATTATCATCTACATCATCATCATCATCGTCATCCACATTTCCTCAAGTAGTGACGGTGGGCACTCTTTTAGTACAAATCTCACCCTTTGAAGTTTTGTTCAGAGAGCCATCTGTTTCTCTAATTATTAATACTGTATTAAAATTACAAGAACAATTATTCTTGAAAAATTAAAACAAAAATAGAATTCTTCTGGGAATATAAAATCATACCTTCTTGCATTGTCCATAACCTCTTTGGCAAACCAGTAGTACTAGGCTGATAGGTTAATTATCTGTAAATAAGAAAACATGAATTGAAAAAAAACTATAAAAATGGCTCAGTAGGTATTCTTGAATTGCTGGAATTTTACATTTTTATGGGATAGGCTCCAGGTCTAGAATTCCTTACTACATAGTTGAAAATTAATACGAAGAGAGAAAAATTCTTCAACAAAACGAATATGTAGTATACAAATTTCATTCTTTTTATTTATTGTTAATTTATTATGAATGAATTCCAGTCAATACGTTGTGGCATTTTTCTTTTCAAAAACATTCTTACATGAAAAAGACTGTAAATGTGAGAGGTGGGGGGGAAATTCAGAGAAATTATTATTTTGAGTTCCTTGAATAATTGTTGACAATTATACTGATAAGTTAGAAAAAGGTCTCTCTAGAAAAGATTGTCTCTCTACACTTTGTATTGCTTTAAAAGCTTAAAATAATGAAAACTAACACTGGCAAAGTCAAATTGTAGGTAAAAAGTAAATCACTCAACATAACATATCATTTTAATGCTCCAATGAGAATTGGCAATATCAATCAAAAGTGTGACATCAAATGGCCACACTGTGATTATACAGTCACTATAAGGCTAGACGTACACCGGTTAGTCAAGACAAGACAAGACGAGATTAGTCACGTTTAGTCACAGTACTTCACATAGTTGCTTATGAAGCAACACACACCGATTAGTCATTGCATCGGTGTGTGCTGCTTCATAAGCAACTATGTGAATTACTGTGTCTAATCTCGTCTTGTCTTGTCTTGACTAACCGGTGTACGCCTTGCCTAATCAGATATTTGAACACTCCTCTACTCTGAATCTGGACACATGATAGCCATGTGTTACCTCAATTTAAAAAAAAAGCCATCACGTGCAATTCAAACGGAATTTTTCCGATATTGATTTGCAGTCGGCAAAATGACAGGCAACTTAATTGAGATGGGACTAAACGTTGCTTCTATTTGACAGGTACTGATTAATATTAATGCTTTACATGTCAGACAAAAAACAGTGGACACCAGTCACTTTTATCAAAGAAACATTTACATATTGTCAATTACTGCGAGTGGAATTTTTTTCAGAGCTTTTACAATCAAAACAAATTTTTACGATAGGAATGTGACAGAAACTCCATCCCTGGGGTTCTTTTGTCTGTCACATCGCAGTAAACCAATGCTTACAAATTCAATTATAACCAGTATGTTTATTGTTACCCGTGACGAAGCGTGGTATACTTATTTGGTCATCGCCAAAATGACCAAATGAGTGAGTATACCACACTTCGCCACTAATTGTTACCTTGATTAAATAATTATTGTGAGCGTGGAAAAAATGCTGAAAAAATGGACTACTAAATTTTGATTAGTCTCTGGATTATTGTGTCAAAGCTACGTAACATCAGCTGTTTACTGATTGCCAAGCGTCAAATTAAATCAATCGCAGTGTATAGCAGGACTCATTTAATTTGGCGAAAACCAGCTGATTAGGCGACTAGTATCACAATACTTAACCTACAAATGCTGAATCTCGCCGATTATTGAAAAGGTCTTTTAAAAAAGGTAGGCCTATTCTTTGAAAGGTCTTCTTTAAAAAGATCTTTTACACACTTTAAGGCTAGGCGTACACCGGTTAGTCAAGACAAGAGAAGACGAGATTAGTCACGTTTAGTCACAATAATTCACATATTTGCTTATGAAGCAGCACACACCGATGCAATGACTAATCAGTGTGTGTTGCTTCATAACTATGTGAAGTACTAACCGGTGTACGCCTAGCCTAACAACGTTTGAGAACTTTCTATAAGATTATTGTGTCAAAGCTGCCTTAAATCAGCAATTTACTGATTATCAAATCAGCTGATTTTCGCCAAATTAAATGAGTTCTGAATATGAACCTGGAATGCCCTAGTTTGAAAATGAGTGTGGTAGAGAAATAAGAGGATGGAAATACCTTGTCTGGGAATAAATAAATACAAACGTGAGGGTTGGCTGAGAGAGAATCAGTGAGTAAAGAGTGACAAAGAGTGTGAGAGAGAGAGAGTCAGACAGAGTGAGCCAAAAAGAGTGAGAGTGAGATGAACTTGAAAACTTGTATTGTTTGTTGAATCTATTTTTGAGTTTGTGCGTTTGCTTTTAAGTACGGAGTAGTATTGTGTACAACTGACAGCGTTGACTCATCAGTAGTGTACGTTAAAACATCAACCTGATTTAGAACGGTGATGCATGTTGAAAGTTGAAAGTGGTGGTCTATTCAGTTACCCGTGCCTCTGAGAATAAATACCGTTGACATTTGGAGTAAAAATAATTGTCATTATTGCTAGTTTAATTTAATTTGGCGGATGGCATTAGATAGTTAGAGAGATATCATTTTTTGACGTTGCTGATGACCGTAGAGTCCGACGGCAAAAACAATTGGCAAAAGTATGGCGGCGGCGGGAAAAAAATGATCTCCATGTACTGTTAAGGAGTGCTTCACACAAATGGCCACACTGTTATCACACAGCCTCTGTACTCTAGGTGTTGAGAAAAATAATAACATTTAAAACAAAACAAAATAAAACTGGAAAAAATCATGCAAAAACTAATACTTTCATTGTGATACCTTACATAACACTTTCATCATTCAAGAAAAGATATTCTAGTTAAAAAGGTGACATGTTCCACTTCTGTTCTTAAAGAGTAAACAATCAAGTACATATTCTAGTTAAAAATGGTAAAGTTTGACACGATCCAAATCTCAGCTTCTCTTTCAGCAATCAACTCTCTTTCCCTTCTCAATCCTCTTTGATTACTTCCTCCCTCACTCTCTGACCTCTCAATAAATTAACTCTGTTTCTACAACTTGATGAACTGATGTTCATCTGTATTGAGAAAAGAAGATACTCATATGCAAAATGCCCTTCCTGGAATAATTCGACTTCAAACATGGATTTATTTGAAATTCACCACACCAGGGTACAGGTACATAGAACCCAAGGGAAATCATATCGGTAGAAAAAGTTCCCACAGGGAAAATTACGGGGAGAATATTACAATCGAAAAGGGAATGTCTACGGGGAAAATCACAATCGGAAAGGGATTTTCCACGGGGAAAATAACAATGGTAGAGGGAATTTTCCAGGGCGGTAACCTGCAGAGAGCCCGGCTGAACGTACTCCAACCCCCCATGTAAACACCCAACCCCCCTCCCACTTACAGCTCATTGTAGTAGTGGGAGTAGTAATAGTACTGTAGTAGTAAGTTAAGTGAAAGGGTGGGGGGGGGGCGATTCTAGCCCATCCACACTTGCAACTGCAACACTGCGCCAACGCGTAGCTTGATACGTATGGCGACATCTTAGGCCGTTCGCCCACGGAGCAACTGCTGTCTGATTTCAGTCAGCAACCCAGCGTTGCCAGATGACATTGGCTGATAGGTTAGATTACCCGAAAAACAGCCAAATGTCATCTGGCAACACTGGGCTGCTGACTGAAATCAGATAGCAGTTGCTCCGTGGGCGAACGGCCTTAGGGTACGGCCACACTGGCGCGGACGATCGCTACTCTACGGATGCAAGCAACGTCCAGCCTCCTCAAAAATGTATCTCTCCGTTTGATTTACATAGCTCTGTCCAAAGAGGGGCCACACCAATGCGGACGGCGATGTTTATCAGTTTAATCATTTTATCATTTGCTCATCTGATTTCCATCCGTAGCGTAGCGATCGGGACACAAAAGCCCGGGACACACACGGCCTATATCACTAGAGCAGCTGAGCTATTCAGACTCAGATAGGAATTCAATGCATTTGGTATATACACAGCTGATAGATAATAATAATAATTCCGTGTAACCTGGCTGGCTCAGGTCTGGTGTCAGAGTTTTCAGGTCACTCCTGATCAGTTCAGGGTCTCTGACGATGAGCTGATAGATGAGCATAATATTGTAAACATGTATCCCAGGCTTTCAATGAAAATGAGGCGTCGCTAAGCTAAGGCTAGGCGTACACCGGTTAGTCAAGACAAGACGAGATTAGTCACAGTAATTCACATAGTTGCTTATGAAGCAGCACACACTGATGCAATGACGGTGTGTGTTGCTTCATAAGCACCTATATGAATTACTGTGACTGAACGTGACTAATCTCGTCTTGTCTTGACTAACCGGTGTACGCCTAGCCTTGAGCGACACTACGCCGGTCTGAAACGGCCTTAAGATTTGCATTGAAATGATATGCAAATCACATGTTTTGTTGAGTGATTCACTTCTCACTTAGGCCGTGAGCCCACGGATCAACTGCTATCTGACTTGTCAGCAACCCAGAGTTGCCAGATGACATTTGGCCGTTTTTCGGGTAATCGTGTAATCTAACCTATCAGCCAATGTCATCTGGCAACACTGGATTGCTGACTGAAATCAGATAGCAGTTGCTCCGTGGGGCACACGGCCTTACAATTTTGCCACTTTTCAAAATTCCAAGCTTTAAATGCAACTCCAAGAGTAAAGAGACTATTTTTAATGTTAGATTAGTTATTTTTGATGTTCTGTCTCTTGAAAGAAGTTTGACAAATGAGTAAATGGATCTATGTTTGCCTGTAATCCCATATCACAATTTGGCGGTGGCGGAAAAAATGTACCAATACACTGTCATGGCCCTTTTCACACCAATGATCACACGGTGATTATAACAATCTACTCTGTAGGCTAATAAACCAATATTTCCTACTACAACTGAAATACGATCGAAAGCCAAGAACATACGTTACGTGTACGAAGTCACTCTCTATTACGTCAGCCTGACACTGATTCACATCTCAGTCAAGTGTTTCAGTGTTGTCGCAAATTGCGTATACAAATCGTGAACATATATATCTAGCACATTACACAGTTAATGTAGTAGGGCAACCCTTGTAATCAATAATGGCCGGGACATCTCGTATCTAGTAAATAGCTCTACTCCATTCATTTACTCTCAGCTATTATTTCATCCAGCCCCAAACATGAATGAATCATTATTAATAGTAGATACTACAGAGACTGTGTCATATCACAGTATGGTAATTGGTATGAAAACATCCATTTGAACATTTTTTCTCGCCGCCGTCACACTTTTGCCAAATTTAAAAAATCTGATATGGGATTACAGGCAAACATGACCACATTCACTCACTTTCATTCGTTCGATTATTTTGAGAGAAACAAGATCAAAAATAATTTTAATCTACGAACGTGTTGTAAAGCAAACATTACAGTTTCATAATTGAAATCGAAACAGTACGTTTTTCGAAATGGATTTGGAGCTTTTACTGTAATAAGGTCATTACAGTACAGATTGTATATTATGACATGGTCCTAGTTCAATCTGTTCCAGTTTTAAAACACCTGGAACGGAACAAAACACAATCGCAGCTGATAAAAGCACTGAAGTTGCTCATATAGCAGGATTCTTTTAAATTGTCATAAAACAGCTGATTGATGTACGCTCGTTTACTAACGTTAAATCAGCTGTTTTCTGACAAGTTGAAAGAATCCTGCTATACGTGTGTGCTTTTAGCAGCTTCCTAACAATGGTTGTTTGAATCAAGGTTAGTTTAGATTGATAATGTAGATATTGTTTTTTGTTGGTCGTAGATAAAATGGTGTATGCAATGGTTGTATTTTAGCCTTTAAACGACTCTTGAGATACCTTAAAATAACTCGCGGCGTTGCCGCTCGTATTTTAAACTCGGTATCTCACTCGTCGTTTGAAGGCTCTCATAATACAACCATTGCATAAACTACTATTCTATAATTAAAAGTAGTCCCTCTACTCTTGCTTCATAAGGCTAGGCGTACACCGGTTAGTCAAGACAAGACGAGATTAGTCACAGTAATTCACATAGTTGCTTATGAAGCAACACACACCGATTAGTCATTGCATCGGTGTGTGCTGCTTCAT
Source organism: Laodelphax striatellus (assembly GCA_017141395.1). Taxonomy (NCBI): domain Eukaryota; kingdom Metazoa; phylum Arthropoda; class Insecta; order Hemiptera; family Delphacidae; genus Laodelphax; species Laodelphax striatellus. The sequence goes on along the minus strand of CM029537.1, from coordinate 9,392,954 downwards.
AAGCAACTATGTGAATTACTGTGACTAAACGTGACTAATCTCGTCTTGTCTTGACTAACCGGTGTACGCCTAGCCTAAGATTAAAATGATGGAAACTAACACAGGCAAAGGCAAATTGTAGGTAAGAAGTGAGAAGTGAATCACTCAACATAACATATCATTAGCGTTTCATTTCAATGCTGATCTTATGGTAATTGGCAAAAGTATGGTGGATTTGTCCGAGCTAACCAATAAAGAGTGTGACATCAAATGGCCACACTGTGATTATACATCAGTCTCTGTAGTTAGTGTGGTAGATACGACAAAGATCTGAAAAATGGGTTTGACCAATGCTTCAGGGCTGTATCAAAAGAGATGCATATCATCATTGTGAACCAAACTCAATTATATTCACTAATGTAGTTGAAAGCTACAGTGCACTTGGATAGGGAGTAACCGTTGACACCTAGATGGGCATTCAAGTCCATTAAATTATTCAGGTCATCTATTGTGGATCACATTCAACTTTATCACTATTCAAAATTCACAACAACTTTGAAACTACTTTAGTTGTAAATTCAAATACCAGTATTATCAAGTTTGAGTGGATCTATCCCCTGATAACAGCTACAAAAATACACACATTACACAGGGTGTCCCACCAAGGTTGTATCAGCCGTTAACCATAGATTCTACAGAACATTTCCAACAAAAAATGTCCAGTAAACTTTTTCCCCATCGACCTTCGTTTTCGAGATGTATAGATTTTTTATATTTTTAAAATATTCCAACTTACTGACATTAAATACTCAATAACTCGGGAACCACTAATCGAATTTCAATTTTGAGGCCATTTTTGAGAAGAGTATAAAATTCTTAAAAAAGGTTTTGTTAATTGGTTGAGGTACAGTTTTAGATAAGCGTTGGTTCAATGTCAACTTGGTTTCAAAAAATTCGATAACATTAAGTACCTACGTAAGCTCATTTGAATTATATTGTCCGGTTGTATCAACTATTTACAGTATTATTAAAGTCAATATGATTCAAAATTAGAGAGTTTTTAGAACGGTAATGTAGGATTAAATTTAATTTCGGTCAAGTGGAAATATATCAAAAAACACTCCAAATGGTTGGAACAATACAAAATGTAAATTAACATTGAGTAATGAGTGATATTAATAGCTTACAACTCAGAAAACAAAAGTAGAACAGTAGGAATTTTAGAAAACTTCTGACATACTTAGCAATAATTTGTTTGACAGTAGGCTACACATTCCACTGAAAATATACTTTATTGATTAAAGTTGTAAACATTAGATTATGTAATCGCGAAAAATACATTTGAATAAACAACAAATCATTATTATCAACATCATCATCATTTCAAAGCTGATAATGTATGCAGTTAGATAGGTACTGTAGGCGGACTAAGGAATTTCATTCATGAGAGAAGATGACTGATCTGATTTCAATGTCAACATTTGTATGGTTGTAAATGAATCACAATATTATCATTGGAAAAAGAAGAGTTATCATTAGAGTAAATAGAACTGCAAAATATGCGTTTTCTACGCTTTCTAACCATCAATGAAATCCAGATAACTTTCTCGAATGGGGGGAGCTCCTCAGTTAATTATATACACACACACCGAGTGAACAATATTTGTAGAAATTTGCGGTGACTCACCTCAATGTTGACAACAATTCGATGGGAGTAAATAGTTGATAAACGAACACTATTCAACACTGAGAACACATTGTTTGAAAACAATTTTCATGTACACAAAAAATTGACACAAATTAAAAACGGCCACGGTACATCATAAACCACGTACGAAACTACGACCAACTGAGTGAACGGCCATATTGAAAACTCCAGCCAGGCTTGCAGGCTTGCAAACAGTGCGTAAAACAAAAACTCCCTGTTCAGAGCAGATTGAGAATAAATATTATCAACTTTACTAAAAACTCAAAACAATATTATTTATTGTCATTGATCATACATTAATCTGTTATCAGATATCTGAGATGATAATTTCTATATTGTGAAATTATTGAGCTCTTGCATCGATCAAGTACGATCATATGAAAAGAGCGGGCAATTTCAAACTTGCGACCTTGGTCGGTGAGCCGAAAGTCGCCCCACAAAATTCTTTTTTGAGGGGGCGAAGCCACTTAAATAATCTAGGAATATTTTCACTTGATATTTTTAATATCAAATTGTTCACAATTTAAAAAATATCTTATTGTTCACAATCAAAAAACCGCTTTGTCTTACTTAAATTGATATTTAAGTTAGCTATTTCTCTTATCAACCAACTATGCTACCGTATTTCATTCTTTAATAATAATAATTTTATAATGATAGTAAAGGATCTATTTGAATACAATTCAAGTCTTCTCACAATTAAAAAATACACTGCCCTGCCATGTAAAAGTTCATGAGCCCAATAATAAATAGGCTATGAATTGAATGAGCGTTTTATGAAATTAAAGTTTATCTATTGCTTTTTTTCTCTTTAAAAAACTTTCAAGTTTTTTCCTCTCAGAAGGTTGCAGTAGAAATGTGTACAAAATGCTTTTATTGGTACGATAGTTCAATATTTTCCGAGGGAAAACCCTTATCTTAGTTTTAAAAATTTCCCGGTGAAAGGCGAATACAAATTGAAAGGAAAACTTGTTCCGCAGAGAATGAAAAACGTTTGATTCGATTGCATTGCGAATCGTTTAAACGATTTAATTGCAATCTCCATTGCAAGTCGAGATACTATAACGTTATACGAAATCCTTGCAAACTGAAACTTTGAGGTGGTGCTGTGAGGGGGGGGAAGCAAGAGGGGTAGGGGTGAGGACTTTAGCCAGGACACTTGTCTATAATATGGTAGTAGTCGATGAGGAAATTAGCTCTATATGTATTTTTCCAACCATTCATTGACTGGACTAAAAGTGGTTTTATATTTTATACAAAATGTTCCGATTTTCAATTAGCTCTGGAGCCTGAACTGTTCATCCGAAATCAACACCTGAGGGGTCATTTTGTAGAGAATGTTTTGTACTTTCATTTTAATGATAAAGGATATTCGAAAAAAGTTGATAATTTCTGAGTTATAAGCCAAAAACTACAAAAAATACCATTTAAAAAATTTTTCTCAATGTTGCGTCATGAGTTTTTGTTAGGAAACCTTAGATTCGGATTCAGCACCCCAAAATACATAACAAATAGAAAAAATCGTAACTACCCCTAAACTTTCCAAAAATACCCCACCCCTACCCCAAGGTATACCCCTACCCTAAAAATAAACACTATACAGTATACAGAGTGATTCAAAAAGAATACCACAACTTCAAAACTTTGTATTTAATGAAAGAAATTAATATAATAGAACCTTCTGTTATACATCATTTTAAAGAGTAATTAAAGAAGTTTTTTTTCACTTACAAAGTTCAGAGATGTTCAATATTCAGACACTCGAGCAATATCAAAAAACCTCCTCAAACTCTCATATCAGGCGTAACAGTTTCTTGTTCCAAATCATCAATATCCATTCACCATTGATGTTGTGTATTTCATTGGATTAAAAGTCTACGGAAGACTGCCTAGTGCCTATCCTATAAGCAGTATCACATCACTATTATAGTAAGCAGTACAGTATCACATAACGTACGGTATAATTAGAACCTCGAGTTAGCTTAGAATCTAGTAAAGCCGGAGTAAAAACTTGTTCAAAACCAGAACATGCTCAGCTTTTTTCAGTTACAACTCACTGCTGTACACCATAACATTGAACTTAATTGAATTCCTATTGTTGCATTTTAGTAGCCTACACATTATTAAGTAACAGCGTGCTATTGAACGAATAAAGAATAATTTTCCTTCAACTCATAGGCTATAAATGCGTTACAAACAACTGCATCTTCTAAAAAACCATTCTCCAACTTTTTGTTAGATATTAACTCCATACATGGAAGAGTTAACACTTCTTTTTAGATTGTATTGTACTCAGCAATCAATGTTATATTGACAATAAGTATTTGTTTCCCGATTCACAACAGTATTCTACAGTAATTTGCAGTGACAGTGTTCAAGTTAGTACGGTACGGTATTCTCTTGGAATTATTCTACAGGCTTCTCTGATACTTACTTGTGGAAATATTGAGAAGAAGTGTAAGATTCTGTCAAGTGTGGAACTGTTGTTGTTAATAAGTAATATTGGTTTATTGATAAGACTGGAAAATCCGGCTAAAAATTCACTAAACTATGATTAACATCGAGGAGCTCAGATAGGGGTGAAGCACTAGTTTTCCATTGAATTGTACACTTTTTACACACTTTCACATTTTTATACACTTTTATACCTTTATACTTTTATACCTTTGAACCTTGATACACATTTTTATACCAATTTTATACACACTTACACATTGTCAATTTGATGAAATTGGAGATTCAAGATTGCTTATTGTGTTATATAGTTTCACAAGGTTATCATTTTTTCATAATTCTTCTGATAGGTACAGTACTTGTTTGTTGTTAAAATCATTGTCCAAATCATAACACACAAGTTTGGACTACATTATTTACAAAATTTCGGGAGAGAAATTCAATAGTCAGGGCAGTCGAGTTTTTTCTCCAAAATCATTAAGATTGTCCAAATCATAACATAATTTTAGACTACATATTACTTGAAAAATTGGGGAGAGAAATTTGATAGTCAGCCTTTTTTCTCCAAAATCATTACGATTTCCGTGTTTATATCAATGAATGAAGAATAATTGAATTTCTAGTGCAGTAGAGTTAATAAAAATAGTCACTTCAAAGTTGAGATGATAACAGAAAATCACACGTACATCATTATCATTCCAAAAATTGGAAAAAGCTAGATGTAAATGAGAAAAAATTGAATGTAAACTAGAATTTCGTTGTACACTGGGAACGAAAAAGAATCGATCAAAAACAATTTCATTTCAAGGTAATTGTGAAACTTTTTAGAACAAAGTGTAATAGGTTTTTTCAATATTGTATGAGAATTGTGTAGGACCAGGTATATGTCAGTTGAAATCGATTGAAAAATATGAGAAAACTATTAGTGAGACAACTAGCGAGTGCTGGAATAGTTTTCGCGTTACTATTGGAAGTGAAATTTGTCAGTGGAGAATCATGGGTTGCAAAACCATTGTCAAACGTTTTGTGGGGATTTTCTCCAAGTCCTGCAAACAATTCTCTTTGCACTGAACATTCTTCAATCTACAAGCAGCATTTGAAAAACCTCAGCCTCTGGGCGGTTCAGAGTAAGTTCATTAATCAATTTAATAATACAATCTGAATAAGTAATTAATTCAGTTAAAGTAACGACTTGTATTTCACTGTAAATAATTAATGCTATTACTTACATTATTGGAAACTATTGGAATGCATTTCACTCCTGATGAGGAGCTTCATCAGCCGATGATAAAGCTCCTCATCAGGAGTGAAATGCATTCCAATAGTGTCCAATAATGTAAGTATTTAATATAATTAATTACTAATTAATATAATAATTAATATAATTAATAGCATTAATTATTTACAGTGAAATACAAGTCGTTACTTTAACTGAATTTTCTACAAGTATTTCGTCATGGAAAACAACATTGAATTAATTAATCTTGGCTCCAGTGGATAGTCTCCAAATAATGATTTTTCTCTTAATTATGATAGAAGAGTGAAAGAAACATTGGAAAGAATGAAAGATACACTGTCAAAAAGACGGGGTTTTCAAACCGGTCATCCATCCAAATACTGACAATTTCAAATATCGCTCAACCTCGTTTTTTCATCGCTTTAAAACAGACCTCAATTATGACCCTATGAAAAATGTTAACAATGGAATATGATCAGAATTTAGTCTAATTTCACGTGATAATTAATAAACTTGAAATTTCTCATAATCAGGGCTTATACAGAGTGTTACATAGAGAACATTTTTGCCTCGTTTTTCCATCTTACTCTGTATGGCTAGGCGTACACCGGTTAGTCAAGGCAAGACAAGACGAGATTAGTCACGTTTAGTCACAGTACTTCACATAGTTGCTTATGAAGCAACACACACCGATTAGTCATTGCATCGGTGTGTGCTTCATAAAGCAACTATGTGACTAAACGTGACTATGTCGTCTTGTCCTGTCTTGACTAACCGGTACTCATAGATAAACTTTGACTTTGATTAGACTCTTGTATTCTCTTCCGTATCTGCTACGTGAACATTATTCTCATATCTCTTGATGCGACTTTTTATTTGATTTCATCAACAACAATCCAAAACAATATTTTGCATATGCTGGGAGCTTCAACAATCAGATAAAAAACAGAGAGAAGAAAACGACACAAATAATTATGTCAGCTGTACCAACATAGTAGCATTCTAAGAACTATGACGTTTTCAGAGTTGCTACAGAGTAGAATTGAAGCAAAGAATGGATAAGCAAAGCACACAACGACAAACGACTGAAAACATAGCCTCCTCTAATACAGGAGGCTCCTCTGTATTAGAGGAGGCTATGCTGAAAAGTATGGTCCAAGAGGAACACAACAAGCCTTTTAAAACCTCCCAACCCTTCTCACGATCGAAGTTCGCCACTTTTTGTGAGAAGTATTCTTTATTGTTCACTTAATTTATAAACTATCAGGTCACTTCATCATATTATTTCCATGATTATTACCGTATTACTTTTTTATTTTCTGTTTTCTAATAATTTTCCTTACATTATCTTGCACAATTTGTGATTTTGCGTTAGATTTCTATTTTTTGGAATAGCTGCTATTGAATTATTTATTTATTAATGATGGATAATTATTGAACTGATCAGGAGTGACCTGAAAATTCTGACACCAGACCTGAGCCAGCCAGGTTACACGGAATTATTATTATTGAATTGTATGGATGTATTTACCTTTGCTGTAGAGAATATGAAATTATTACTATTCATGGGCTGTTGCGCCATTAACATACATACATACATGGATGTATTTATTGTATACATTATTATAATTTACACATTGTATAATTATTATTGTTTTGTGAGCAATGAATTTAAATTTAAATTTAAATTTCTTTGTTTCAGTGCTTGATGCCAGTTCTTTAGCTCCCAATGGTCTGGTGGCGGGCGATGTACATCAGTTGGGACATTTCGATTCTTGTCTCGCCGTGAGGGGACCTGTGAAACCCCAATTTTGTGTTCCAATGATAAAGTACCAACCGTATTTTGATGCTTATCCTACATTCAATGATGGTAACCAATCTGCAGCTTTTGAACAAGATGACAGCACAGCAGCAAGCTTATCAATCTGGGAAAAAATGAAGGTGTGCATCGCATGATAATCAATCATTGTGCAATCATTGAATAATCAATGATCAATCATTAATCAATCAATAAATCAATCGAGAGTGTTGTAATCACTCTTACCGCACTCTGTAACGCATATAATCAATCAATAATCAACCATTAATCAATCAATTCGTAATAATAAGAATAATCTACCCCAGCAGCTGCTGATTATTGCATGAATGTATAATTTTTATTTTGAAAATGTTCTAAATGAATTTAAAAGAGCAATGAAAGCAAAGAAAGCAATAAAAGAGCAATGATGATTTATTTAATCAATCAATAATTCGAATAAAATTCAAATTCAAAAAATTCAATTCATTTATCTAATCAATCAATAATCAACCATTAATCAATCAATAAATCAATAAATTGTCACTATTTCTTCATCATTCCATCATTCTGTCATCTCTTGATATTTTCTCATAGTTAGTTATTATTGTTTGTAAAGTGCGTTTTATTTAAATTATCGTGTTGTGTTAAGGAAACATATTTGGGGTTTATCCTGTTGTTTCCGTCTTGTTTGTAATAATAAGTGAATAATATAATAATATATTCTTTACGCCTATAATATATAATTATTATACAGTGTCTGTAGTTTCCATCAATTTAATCTTTTATAGCAATACCAAGAGTGAAAAGTAGAGAGATTACTTTTTTTAGAGAAATGTTATTTTTGATGTTTTTTCTCTTAAAATTAGTTTGACAAAAGTGACAGGGTTTATGTTTGCCTGTAGTAATCTCATATCAAAATTAAAAATTTGGTAAAAGCAAAGACGATAGGAAACTATTGGTATTCTAAGTATAGAAACTATAGATATAGAAACTATAGATATAGAAACTATAGATATAGAAACTATAGATATAGAAACTATAGATATAGAAACTATAGATATAGAAACTATAAGTATTCTAATTGTCTTTGGTAAAAGTATGACTGATGGTGGCGGGAATAAAAATGTACCAACACACTGTTATGGACCTTTTCATACTATGATTCATTTCAAATCAAATCAAAGTTTATTCAACAAAAATAATCACAATACAAAGTTGAAAGTTAAATACAAATCTACACAAATAATACAAATAGAACAAAATCATTTTATACATTGAATCTTTTATGAATAAATATACACCCCGCTATAAATACATACATATGTATAATTATGTGTTGGGGTATATGATATATTTATCCATGATGAATCCATTAATGAATGATAAATATTCCATCAATTTTTTCATCTCTCTCCAGCCTACTCAGGACCTTAGCAAACAGCGAAGAGATCGCGTTTATTGGGGTGTTTGTCTACCAGCTTCATGCAAGCCATCTGAAATCAAATCAGAACTGAACGAAACCCTCAATGAAGCATCCGAAGAGAGTCAAATTGATTTTGAAGTGTTCTTAGATGACATTATGTGCTACAACCCACATCCCGAGTACACAGACCGTTACAGGGGACCTGAAAAATCTATCGGCTTCTATGTATTGTGGTAAGATGATTCACTGAATTATAGATAATTATTGAATTTTTCTGTTAATTCTATTGAAACCAATCACTTGAGCTAACCATTAGTTTTATACTCCAATTCTTGAAAAGTGAAAATTTCCTTATAATATGGAGTTTTCCAGAGAAGCAACATTTTTGTATTCATTGCAGTTATTTTCTTCTTATTCTTCTCCTTCTTCTCTCCCTCCTTGTTCTTTTCTTCCTTCTCCTCCTCCTCCTCCTCTCCTCCTCCTCCTCATACTCCTCCTTCTCCTTCTCATCCTCCTCATCCTCCTCATACTCCTTCTGCTCCTCCTCCTCCTCCTCCTCCCTCCTCCTCCTCCTTCTCCTCCTCCTTCTCCTCCTCCCCCTCCTCCTCCACCACACTAAAAGTTTAATTTCCTTACAACCCTTTGATCCTGGAAATTTTTTAACACTACAGGAATATCGAGGATGGAATCAATTGCAATTTCACACAATCTGACAACTACACCGCTCTTACCGCGGCTGGAGGCTCAAGTGACAACTAGTTTTATTCAAAATGTAATAGAATAATAAAAGCCAGCCATAATGGCTGGGTTTCACACGATTCTAGTAGACGTTCTACTTACTGGGAGGAGGGTTACCAGAAGCCTATCTACTTACCTATAAGCCAGTAATCTGCCTCCAGAAACCAGTATGTCTACTAGAATCATGAAAAACAGCTTTAAGTATATTCAACCGTATTTTTTGAATACGGTGGCCATTATTTTTAAAACCTTTTCAGCATTCGTTATCTCCATCTAATCAATTGTACTGATCTTCACAACACTATATCATGAAATTTGAGTTGATCGTTCCGATTAAAATGGTTTATTTTTATGACGACTAGTTAGCTCATCCACACCTTTTCCAATTGTATTTGAGAAAGAGTCAATTCAATTTGAGGAAGTATCACAATGTAATTGAGAATAGTGAATTGTAAATGAGAAAACGTCAAATGTAAATGAGAATCTGTCATCATCATCCTTCCCATTACCCACGCACAAGCTTAGAGCTTATGTGGGCATCATCCCTATAGCAAAAAAAGAATCTATCGACCAAATTCAATAATTAAATCGTTTGGGTTGTTGTGGATCCATCCTTTTCTCACTTGATTAAATTATAAACACTTAATTCACTTAGAAAGTAAGATACTCACTGAGTATCTTACTTTCTAAGTGAATTTAGTGTTTATAATTAAATCGTTTGGCATAATCAATGCAAAGATTTACCTTTCTTGGAATTCATCAGGACGTCACTCAACGGTGGTTAAATTTAATCAGCTTCAGTGCTATCGGCCATATGAGCTCTTCATTGTATAATATTGAAATCAGAATAAACTTCTCAATTACAACTGACATCTTCTCAATTTCAAATGATACTTTCTCAAATACAGACGTTCTTCTGATCTGACTATCACACCTTCCTCTATCACACCCCTTCTCCTTGCATCCTTCCTCTGCTTCCTTGAATTGAAAGCCTTCCTATGACATGGATATCCATAGTTGGGAGAACTTTCGATTCACTACCCTTTTTCACCACAACTTTTTTTCTGGATTAGCATTCTTTCTATTGTTTTTTATTTAACTTTTCATGTTATTATTGTATGTATTGATGTATGTAATGTAGATGTAATGTTGTTTTAATGTTGTGTGTGAAATAAATAAATTGAAATTGAATTGAAATACAATTCACTATTCTCAATTACATGTATTATCTTCTCAAATACAATTGACTGTTCTCATTTACAACTGATATTTTCTCAATTACAAATGACTATTCTCAATTTCAAATGATACTTTCTCAAATACAACTGGAAAAGGTGTAGACGACAAGTCGTTGAAATTGATTCAAAATATTTTTTTCACAGCTACCTGCTTGCAATTCTCGGTCTGTTATTGGTTGTGGCAACAGTCATTGACATATTGCTCGGAGTTGAGCGCACAAACCACGATGATTCAGCGTCGCAAAAAATGAACGAAATTTACAAAAAGAGTAAGTTGAAGTTTAAACACACTTTTATTATAAATTTAAAACAGATCTTTCCTCTTCCGACGAATTACGCTTCAACTGTTTAGTAACGCATACCAAAACTTTTTTATAACTTATTTTGTGTCTGCACTATGATCATACAGACTCTATATAGAATTTATTATAGAATTCATTTGCATTATAGCATTAAAAAATCATGAGAAAATATGCATTACCAACGAAAATAAAAAATACTTCCCATATATAAAATACTTACCTAAATTACTTAATTCAATTAATCAAATTTATTTGCCATAAAGTTACAGAACAATAATGGACAAAATGCACATATATACACAAATATACACCAATACAAATACACATTTGAATATGACCTACACAAATTAATCAAGTCCCCCTGAGTATAATATTAAAATCGGTTATGTGAGTAAATGTGCAAAGTGTCAATGTAATTTTATTAATATTGTGGATTGAATTAAATACTTACCTGATTTATTATCACTATATTGAAATTTTGTTGTACAGTATATTATCCATTCTTGTTTCTAATGATATGAAATTACACTGACTTTAAATAACTTTTAAGTAGAAAACAACAAGACTTACATCATAGTGACGACAGTTTCGTCCTGATGTTGGACATCTTCAGACTCAATTGAATGCATGAAATTCATTTAACCAAAAAATTGTAAATCATCAGCAATTCCCACAATAAGTGTGAGTTGAGTCATTCATTTGATGTCTGAAGATGTCCAGCACCAGAACGAAACAATCGTCACTATGATGTAATCAAGTTATTTTCTACTGAAAATTTATTAATTGTCTACTGAAAATCGGTGAAATACTGTATTGAAAATCACCACAGCTTCTTACGAAGCCTATTGTTTTATTTTCTTCTTCTTCTCCTCCTCCTTCTTCTTCTCCTTCCTTCTTCTTCTTCCTTCTTCTTCTTCTTCTGAAAATCCTATTTTTTATTTTATTTTAGGTCTATTCCTGCAACTCTATTCAGTTCGATTGAATCTGCAAAGATTGACCAAAAAGGACAAATCGGCTCAATTTGATATCTTGAATGGTATGAAATTCATTTTGCTATTTTTCGTGATAACTGGTCACAGAGGCCTCTACAACATGGGTACTGCATTGTCAGACCCTGAATATGTTGAGAGTGTAAGTCAAACAATTTAAATTATCTATTCATTTATTCATTATCAATGGAGACAGCGGGTTGCCTCAAATCTGTGTCCTTTACGTTATTGTGGAAAATTTGTATAAAAATAATTAAAATACTGTATTATAGAAAGAATTGATCTATACTATTTTAAACTGTTTGATAAGGCTAGGCGTACACCGGTTAGTCAAGACAAGACAAGACGAGATTAGTCACGTTTAGTCACAGTATTTGAATGTTGTATGAAGCACACACCGATTAGTCAATGCATCGGTGTGTGCTGCTTCATAATCAACTATACTGACTAATCTCGTCTTGTCTTGTCTTGACTAACCGGTGTACGCCTAGCCTTAGACAAAACTGCATCAATGTAGAGTGTTCCCATGATAATAAACGTTTTCATGACTCATGATGAATAGTTCTAGAAAATCACCAGAAGAATTATCATAAATTCATGTACTGTACTCAAAATAAAATAATGTCAGTGATGATAGTATGAATAATCGTATGTAGTCCACAAATCTTCTTGATCGTCTTGATCTTGCTATTTATATCAAATAATCAAATGATCTTGCTATTTTATATCATAATTATTGTTATTTTAAGTTGGAAGGTAATGAGACATTGCAACCATACAGTTGCTGTTAAATCATAATAATTAATTGAACGAAATTCCTAATTATTAATGCCATATAATATTCTGAAGATTCTTTGCTTTTGCAAATATTGACAACAGATTAATAGCAGTGGCTGATTCGATGCGCTGCAAAACTTTTCTGGCGGGAATCGAACCCAGCACCTCTGGTATTCATGACCAGCGCCTTCATGAATACCAGAGGTGCTGGGTTCGATTCCCGCCCGGGGAGAAAGTTTTTTGTGCAGTAGCGTTCATCGAATTCCTTACTAGCTATTAATCTGTTGTCAATATTTGCAAAAGCAAAAGTCTTCAGAATATTATATGGCATTAATAATTAGGAATTTCGTTCAATTAATTATTATTGTTATTTTGTTTATATTTAGAAGTCCTCTAGTGAGAACTACAAAAAAGTAAAGAAAATCATAAAAATTTCTCAGATTTACTTGATATTTGGCCCAACTATAGCATGGCTAGCTTTATATATACTAGCTTGGCCTAACAAGTGTACACACATAATATTATGAGACTTTTTGTTCTACACAAGCAGAGACATGTAGATCGAAAGAGTAACTATCCTCTCTCTCTCAATGGAAAGCTGAGAGAGGGAAATTCCCATCTTCAAATCTTGTATTTTAGGCGGTTTATTTTGTGTTATCCTTAGAATATTATTCTGTATCCTTTCTATTTATTTCAATATTTTTTACAGCTTTACAAAAGTATCCCTTACCTGGGAGTGATAAATGGAAACTACATGGTGGATGGATATCTGACAATAAGTGGCTTTCTCACATTTCACAAAGTCTTTCAAGTGCTCAATAAGACAAAACAATTCAACTTCATACAACTTGTGCTGTATAGATGGCTGAGGTATTTATGATATTAGTATCAAACTAAAAATATCAGGAAACAGATATATATATTGATAATAGCCTATTAGTGAAACTAAAAAAACATAAAGAGTATTTTCTCTAAATACCCTTGCAACAGCAAAGTAAGTCTATTTTAGCATATCGAATAGAATAGAATAGTGATAGAATAATTAAAAAAGTTAATCGATCAAAATGGCAGTTGATTAATATACAATGTCTAATAATTCCTTTCATACTTATACTGTTTCCTTCAGATTTTTGACAATGTAAACAGGCTTAAGTTTGATTACTGATTCAAATATATATGAAACGGTTTGATATGCGCTCTTTGCCATTCATTTTGTATTCAAATCTGCATCAAAATCATGTATAACATGACATCCTGCTCATTTTATAAAATTAACTTACATTATTGAAAATGGCAGATCCAAGATTTTTGAAGTCTATTTGAATAGTATTTTTGATTTGAGTAGGATCCCCAATGACACCTACCTTTAGATTACCTTTGTAATGAAATATTAATTAAATATTCGGTACCTTTGTGTATGAGATATTAAGCGGTTTCCAAAATTTTCACCCACTCTGTATATGCCTCACCCTACAAAAAAATTGTATTTCAACTGTTTTGAATAAGAATTTTCCCCTTAATTTCAGAATCATACCAGTCTACATGTTCATTGTGGCATTCTATGCTTAATTTTCACCCACTCTGTATATGCCTCACCCTACAAAAAAATTGTATTTCAACTGTTTTGAATAAGAATTTTCCCCTTAATTTCAGAATCATACCAGTCTACATGTTCATTGTGGCATTCATTTCAACTGTTTTGAATAAAAAATTTTCCCCTTAATTTCAGAATCATACCAGTCTACATGTTCATTGTGGCATTCTATGCATTCCTCTTGCCACATTTGGGGAAAGGGCCAATCTGGCTTGAGCAGACAGTACGTGAGTCAAACCGCTGTCAGAGAAACTGGTGGACAAATCTACTTTTCATCAACAACTACGTCCGATCAGACGACCAGTGTCTTCTGGTCTCCTGGTATCTCGCCTGCGACCTCCACTTTTTCATACTTGGATCGCTCCTGGTATTCTTGATCTGGCTGAAACCAAAACACGCATGGATGACAATGGTTTTCGCACTTTCAATCAGTATCGCTATTCCTTTCACAATTACCTACACGGGGGATTATTTCGGTGTACTACGTAGCTACACTTACTTTTATGCTGACCCTGTGAAATGGTTTGATTTTTACGCGCTTTACGGCAAAACGCATAATCGTGCTGCTCCCTATGTTGGTGGTATTATAACTGGATACATCACACAAGAAATGTTGGATCGTAAACTACAAATTCCACCAAAAATCAAACTATGGTTGACTGTTTTTATGATGCTCACAATATTCCCAATTCTATTCACTAGTTCTCTGTTTTATTTGTATGGTTATAATGCATTGATGAATGCGATCTACGCGTCAACTCATAGATTACTGTACGCTTGTTTTTTGAATTGGTTGATAATAATCCAAGTGACGACGGGTTGGGAGGTTTTGAAAGGCTTGTTGTGTTCCTCTTGGACAATACCTTTCAGTCGTTTGTCGTTGTGTGCTTTGCTTATCCATCCTTTGCTTCAATTCTACTCTGTAGCAACTCTGAGAACGTCAGAGTTCTACACTTTTTCGAAAGGCTACTATGTTGGTACAGCTGACATATTTGTGTCGTTTTTCTTCTCATTGTTTTTGTATCTGATTGTTGAAGCTCCCTGCAGTACTCTGCTAAATATTCTTTTTGGATTGTTGTTGAGGAAATCGAATAAAAAGTCGCATCAAGAAGAGAAAAATGAGAATAATGTTCACGTACCAGATACGGAAGAGAATACAAGAGTCTAATCAAAGTCAAAGTTTAATCTATAAGGCTAGGCGTACACCGGTTAGTCAAGACAAGACAAGACAAGATTAGTCACGTTTAGTCACAGTACTTCTCATAGTTGCTTATGAAGCAACACACACCGATTAGTCATTGCATCAGTGTGTGATGCTTCATAAGCAACTATGTGAATTACTGTGACTAATCTCGTCTTGTCTTGTCTTGACTAACCGGTGTACGCCTAGCCTGAGACTGGCACATCTGATGAGTTTCTCTACTACAGATGAATAGCTGTGATGATTTGAAATTGGAATAAAATATTGGGCTGATTCATTTCCACTCTAGCTAGATGGTGGAGTGGACATTACCGTCCAAACTTCACCTCGTCAGAAAAATACAGGAGACATTCTATTTTCCAGTTATTGCCAGAGCAAAGTACACTCAATTTTGATGAAGAAGATGTATAATAAAATTTATATTGTAAGCAGATATATAGTAAAACATTTTGTTCTTGACAAGGCTTATTATTCATTCTAAAGCCTGAGAAGTCACAGATAAGATAAAGAGAATCTCTCTATCACAGTCTTTACATTTTTGTGCTGTGTAGTATAGCTAGGTCTTGTAGATAATTCCTATAAACTTAAGCATTTCTAGTCATAAATGAATATTTGGAAAAATTGACATAATTGTATATTACCATACCAATAAATTGAGAGTAGAAGTTGTACGGCAATACAAAGTGTTATTATTATACACCCATCTCGTAATACGTTCAACTCGTAGTATTTTTTATACTGATAACGATTCTTCATCGGGGAATTTATCAATGATTCCATGCGGTGTAGTGGTTTCTTTCTAGAGTAATTTATCACGTATGAAATAAAATTTGTTCTCGAAAATAAAAATCCATATCAACAAATGAAAAATTTGGAGTAAAATTCAATCGTGTGCGTAATTTAAATATCTTGATTTTGGCGTTCCTTTATCATTCAAAAATGTTTGTTCTTCGTGAACACGTAATAATTAAAGTGATTTACTTCAGCTTTATTCAGTTGAAATTCTACCATATAAAATTTATAAATAAATAAGATTAATCGAAAAACAAATTAATAAAATAATTTATAGCCTAAGCGTAATCACGCATTACGATTATGAGGTACAAACTGTGTAGTTTAATACTACACTTTTATTCGTATGGGATTGAATATTAGACATTTTATAGTTTGTATTTGATTTACCGGTACTTTTTGTATCAATAATATGCTGTTATCATAAAAAGAACTGTTCCAATTACAAAGGCTAAAGTATTTGAGTTCCCTCGCTCTGCCACTTCATGCTACGGTAAGTTACCTACATCAGGGGTGCCCACAGGGGGGGGTCATGACGCAAACTGCGTCATTGAAATTCTTGGGGGGGGCTCACTAGATAGAATGGATTTTCAACTTCAAATGATGTCTAAAACTTCTAAAAACATATAATTTCAGAGTACTTTTTATGAAAATTTTCCGGGGGTAAACCCCCGGTCCCTTTTTCGTATGGAAGAAGTGAGACATTGATTAATTCTACAGTCAACAAATTGATTTTCATCGGTGGGACATAGAAAACTGTTGTAATGCTCAAATAGTAAATAATTATTGTAAGATTGGCACACACAGAATATATGCAATAATCAAAATATTTATATCCACTCCAGTGGAATGAGTGGAGTTTTCAAGGAATAAATAAAAGTGATGGAAAATACATGACAGTGTACTTGTTTTCACAATTCAATGGAAATGCATTATACATATGTAGTAAAGTCAATGAATCCAAAAAACACTCATCGTGGGAAAAAATTCCCAACCAAGCAAATTTTTGGTGCAATACTCCTCAGTCCCTTGACATTTTAAATACAAAATCATGACCTTGTAAACCTTATGCTTAATATAGAGTGCCCCAACAATCGCAAAATTTCGGCTCGGTTTTCATTGAACTATGATTTTTGTCAAAGCAAAGCGTTATACAGAAAAATCACGGAAACGATTGTTTTAGTAAATAGAATTTCGAAGAGATTTATGTATTCATAAATCATCACTGTATGTCCAATGAGTAACGAGTTAAAATTTTTCAAAAAGTCGAATATTTCAGAAAAAAACAAAACCTTTAGTATTTATATTTTTGATTGCTCATTATCATCTACCAACTAAATCTTGAACATCTTGAACACGGTAGCTCAAAAATCAATAAAAAAATAACTCAAAATTCCTTTGCACAATTTTTTCTTTATAATTTGAGACCAAATTGGCCTGCCTATCTTATGTAGTTTTTGAGCTACAGCCATGAACAAATATGCTTTTCAAGAAATCCCTAATTTTTTTTGTTCACTCTAAAACAAATTTCTACGTACCTGTAATGCAGGTTCCTGAATGATTATTCTTCCTTTGATCATTCTGTTTCAGATGACCCATCTACCGCACTAAATTTAGGGTATTTTTGGTATGAAAAATTCTTCAAGTGATCAAAATCATAAAGTGAGGACGCCCCTAACTTTTGTTAAAGTGAACGGGAATAAACTTAAAATACTGTGATTTTCGTTTTTCTCGAAAAATCTACTACTTTTTTTGAGAAATTGTAAATTGTTGATCGTTGGACATACAGTGATGAATTATACACCAATCTCTTCGAAATTTTATTTACTTAAACAATGGTACCTATTGATGATTATTCTGTATGATGACGCGTTGTTTCAATGGAAATTGCAGTTGAATGAAAAACGAGCGATGTTTGTTGCACCTGCATTAATCAAGAGGTTTACCAAGGCCAAATTTTTGTTTTAGATTTGTCCAAGTACCAAGGAACATTGCAGAAAAAATCTGCTCGGTAGGGAAATTTTTCTGCGTGAAACCTTCAATAGCTGCACTATTATACAATATTTCACCTCCAGCTTCCAAATTCTATACTCTCTCAGTTCGTTGGCCTCAGATCCACCTTAAAAAATCCTAGATTCACTACTGGAATCGTGAAATCCAGCCATCATAGCCATTGCTTCAGGACAGGCAACTGAAATAAGTAAAAATCTCTGCCCCACTCTGTAACTTTTTCCAAATAAAATAGAATACATTTTCATCAAGATTTCCAACTTTAAAAGACCATAAAATGCTCTTTTTTGACAATGATAATTTAAAAATTTCCGGGGAGGACCCCCGACCCCATCTATCTGGGCATTCCATGATATTTTAGCTTTAAAAAATATGGGGGCTTATTTTCCGCATTTTTAGGGGCTTGCTAAATTCAGGGGGGGGGGGTGCGTCATGAGACTAAGGGGGGGTGGGCACCACTGCCTACATAGTTTTCAACTTTCTTCAAAAGGAAGAATAGAAACAATTTTGAATGGAAGACGCCAGCTCAAACTAGAAGGAACAATACAGCTTATTTTTCCTTGAGTCAACCTTTCAATAATATATGAATACGGTAAAGTAATAGAAGGCGATTCTTAGAATAGCTCTTCAACATTCTCTTTCAAGGTAGGTCATCCAAAACAAGCCCATCGAGCCCCAATATCCATGAAAGAACAGAATTCGTCATTACGAAAAGCAAAACGATTTGTGCAGGTAGATAAAAGGTAAGTCTACCACTCCTAAAAAAAGCTTCAGGGTCACTCAAAGACCTTCACCTTCTTACGGTTTGTTTGTTTGTTTTTAAAACTTTTGCGAGTCAAAATCGTTATGTGCTGTATTTGATCTGTACATATTTCTTGATAATACTTATTTAAATAATCGTAGATAGGTAAGCAGATGAATTAATCAATGCAAAACTGTACTAAACTATTGAAAATTGAAAGTGATTTTTGAAAGTTTTCAAAGTGAATAGGGCGGGAGATACACACACGACATCTACTGGCAAAACTTTGCAACATCGGAATGGTTAGTTTTCAACGTTCGTTCAGTCGTTCGCTGTTGAATGGCAGTTTGATAGTTGAGAGATTTTATGTAATACTATTAGAACATTTCTCTTCTATTACACAAGATTATCAATCTTATTTCAAATTATCTGTGTCGAATCAGTTTAGTGTGCTACGTTTGTTGTTAAGGACCAGTGTTTCAAACAGTTGTTGGTTGAAACAAGTCAGCCACGTATCAAGAATGCAGAGGTCGTAAACTTACTAAAAAGTTTGTTGACATTTGGTTTTGTGAATAATTTTTGTACCGGATGACATCAGTGGATTACAATTCAGGTTGGTTTCACAATTATTCTTTTCTATTCCAATGTTATAAAATCATGTCTAGAGTAATTTTCGTAAAGATTCTTTGCAAAGACTTGTCGGTTATGTAGTAGTTGGACACCGTATCACCTGTTGGAGTATTTTGATAGTATGTTCGATTAATGATGCTTTTTGAACTCGACAATAATTTGTTTTGACATCTCATAAACTAATTAGGTTGTTGTCTTGTTTAAATATCGCTAGCCTTCTTTTTAATAAACAATAATCAGTTGAAAATTCTTTGGTTATTTCCCACGTCGTCTTGTTATCCGTTAGCTTTCATGTGACCGTTCTAGCCTATAATATAATGCGTTCCGTAACGGTTCAATTAAACTACACACCTGCTTCTAGATCTTCAGAATTCAATTCGGCCCGTTATCACTTATTTATTATGCTCTATATTGGTTTAGAGAATTATTGTTTGCCCTCTGGGATGAATGCGTTCCAAATATTCACTATTTACCGTTCTTCTACTCATTACTTATGTTAACATTCTTATTCTAAATTATTATCAGTAGACAGTCAGCAAATTAAATTATTTTCGTGCAAACAGTTTCATTGACCATCATGTCCAGTAATCGTAAGTCAATACCGTACTCATAAATTCATAAATTCCTGTTTTAGTTTATGGCAAATAATACAATACCGTACTTATAATATTGGTTTTAAAAAATGTATGAAAGATGATTCAGAAAAATATCCTACATATTTAAATAAGATATCATTCATTAATCACTTTGAATAACGTCAATAACATCCATCTTCTTGTAATTTACAAAAATCAGTCAAATAAGAACAAAACTGCAAGAGAATTCCATTGATATAGCTATTGATGGGTGTGCTCAAAATTGAAATTTTATAATTGTATGACACCATAATTTTTTTTAGGAATGGTTGAATGTTGCCCGGACTTGGGACAACATTCGACCAGTCATTCTTTCAATGCAGAAATTAATATCTGGGCAATGTTGCACTGTTTCTAATATGACCAATTACACATGAATAATTAAGAACACAGGTGTGTTAACAAGTTTTATGTCACTCCTAGCATTCAAAATAGACAAGACATAGACATTCAAATGACTCATTTTGTACTTTTTGTCAAGAATGTTTTTGGCAAAATTCAGTGTTGGACTTCTTAACGTATATGTTTTCCATATTTCCAATTAGGGAAATTTGGATGTTTCAGCGAGGCGGAACACCCGAAAGGGTCTCTCCGCCAAATAAGCCATAAGCTTAATAATTAAGCTTATATTTATTATTACAGTATTAGCCGTATAGCTCCCGAAGTGGAAGACGCTGAGTCTGAATCATGATCGTTGACGTTTATTTGACTTGGCGGTTTTCTTGTTCGCCCACCAGCTTTTCATTCTCTGGGAAAAAGCCGCTTTTCTTTCATCACTCCATCTCATTCCAGCTCTTGGAGATTTTACATCTGGAATAATTTCCCATATATTTATTTTTGTTTTAAAATTATTTCGATGTTCCGATGTAATTTTTGATGTTGTTCTTGGGAAATTTCCCAGAGTGCTCCGATTCACTCTTGCGACGTGTAGGTCCAGTCTCCCCAGAATCCGAATGACTGGTTGCCACCTTTCTGCTTGTATTTATTATTATTAATTACTATTATTAATATTATAATAATTGGCAAATATCTTCATCCATCTATTTATTTTCAAATTATGCAAATAAGTAAATATTGGTCAAATAAATATGAATAATAGAATGAAATTGTTTGTTTTTTTTTCGCCACAGTCAGGTGTAATGTGACAAAATGGCGTCCAACGGTGATGGTGAGTCGCCTGACAACAGAAGACTTGTGCACGCGCAGGTAGTGAACAGTAGCGAAGAGGGGTACAGGGGGTCATCCAGTGCCCCCCTTTCCCCCTCGCCAACCTTCCCCCCTCCATCCCGATGCTGAAGCACATATCGAGCGTCGGCCCAAGCAGTCCAGTAGGCTACAACCATCCACAGCCTTCTCAATTGGCCACGTCACGATCTAGACTGGCTTCGGGCGACGCTGAACTGAGTAAGAATGTGCTGAGTCATCACCACCACACGTCCAACACGCGTCTGAATGGATCGGTGTCCCACTACAGGACACGTGTGCAAACCCAACAGCCAATCACAACCCTGATACCTGCCGCTGTCAAAGGTTTGTATTTTGCATTTATTTATTCAATTTCCAGCAGCGGTATTCTCAGGCCCGGCTCTTGGGGCAGGCGAGCAGTGCCGCCGCTTGGAGCGGCAAATTTTGGCGGCGGCAAATTTCCATTTTAATTTTTTAATTATATTATGAAAATTCGTGTTCAAAATCATAAGTATTTTTGCAAGTTTGAACAATCTGAACCTACATTTTTGATGATTTAATATAAATATAAATACAGACAGACGGACTTGGACTAGTCGTCTGTCTGTCCGTCCGTCTGACTTCATTTGGAGTGTTATTAATTTTGTTAATTTTATCAGAGTTTATAATTATGGCAGCAGCATAAATTGAAATAAAATAATGACAGTTTTGAGTGCTTTGTCGGTTCATTTTGCAACAAAATTTCAATAGACACTTTGTTTGAAAAATTTGTTTTCTGAAGTGTTTTAATTCTAAAATGAAGTGTATGAAGAGGTGATATCCATGTATAATTGTACGGATTAGTGAGTGGGTTGTTGGGAGGGAATGGGGGGGGGGGTGGTTTGCTAGGTTAGGGGCGGCACTCGCGAATTTCGCTTAGGGCGGCAAAATGGCTAGGGCCGGGCCTGGGTATTCTTTACTTAAAGCCTGGTTTTCATTAGTAGAGTTATTGGTCGAGCAACTGGCATACTAAATCTACTCCACTTACTTGGTCGAGTAAAGCCTGGTTTTCATTAGTAGAGTGGTAGATTTCCCTGGGCGAGTACTAACTGTCTTGTGAACTCTCCCAATGAAAACGTTCAGAGTAGAGTGATGGTAGAGTACTTGTTTTTAAGTACCAAATGCTTTCAAAATTCTAAATCATTCTGAAAAGTGGATAAAACTACAACCTAAGTGGAATTAGGTTATCACGGCGAGGTGGAACAACCTTCGGGTCTCCCCACCGACAAAAGCCATACGCTAAATAAATAATAAAGTACGAAGTAAATAGAGTAGAGTTAGTACGGTAGAGTTAGTATGCTGGTTACTCTACCACTAACTCTACTACTGAAAACCAGGCTTAACTGTTTTACAATTGCTTAACTGTCACTACAATTGAGAATAGTAGGTAAAGTGTGTTGTCTAGTGAACAGATCTAACCTTAAAATGTCGATACGGAACTCTACTAGCTCGAGACTGTTTTCATTAGAATAGTGGTGGTAGAGTAGAGTGAGAAGCGGTGGTGGGGGAAGGCAAGTGGTAGAGTACTATCCCACGGTGCTATCCCACTCTACTCTACTAAAAACAAGTACTCTACTCTACTATGAACGTTTTCATTGGGAGAGTTCACAAGATAGTTAGTACTTGCCCAGGGAACTCTACCACTAACTCTACTAATGAAAACCAGGCTTAACAGACAGAACAGTGGATAAAGATACATATAAAATAAAAATGAATTGAACAAGGAGTGTACAATACAAGCTACAGTCATCAAAGGAATATGATACGGTTACAATGGTATTGCTTATACAGAGTGGTCCAAAAGTGGTGTATCCACTAGCAACATATGGATCATATGATTGTCTACTCTACACAAACCAATAGTTCAATGCACACCGAAACAGCTGCTTTAGGTGTGCATTGGACTATTTCTTTCTACAGAGTAGATGATCATATGATCCAAATGTTGCTTATTGCTCCAGTGTACGAGCTCCCTTAGGCAGCTCGTACACCGGAGCAATAAGCAATAGGCAACTAGCAACATATGGATCATATGATAGTCTACTATATACAAACCAATATTTCAATGCACACCGAAACAGCTGCTTTATGTGTGCATTGGACTATTTGTTTCTATAGAGTAGACGATCATATGATCCAAATGTTGCTTATTGCTCCGGTGTACGAGCTGCCTAAGGCGAACAAGCAATAACATTTGGATCATATGATCGTTCACTCTATAGAACAAATGGTTCAATGCACACCCAAAGCAGCTGTTTCGTGTGCATTGAACTATTGGTTTGTATAGAGTAGACAATCATATGATCCATGCTTTCTGCTGCCTTACATGTACAGAATTTTTCGCACAAAAACTCCGCCAGAGCGCAACACCGTTGATGCTTACAGCAAATAGCCTTAGGCTGGGCGTACACCGGTTAGTCAAGACAAGACAAGACGACATTAGTCACGTTTAGTCACAGTACTTCACATAGTTGCTTAAAAAGCAACACACACACCGATTAGTCATTGCATCGGTGTGTATGATAGGTAGGCCTATATGGTTAGTCTATGATAAAACTAAGGCTAGGCGTACACCGGTTAGTCAAGACAAGACGATTAGTCACATTTAGTCACAATAATTCATGTTGTTTATGAAGCAGCACACCGATGCAATGACTATTGTGTGTTGCTTCAAGCAACTATATACTACAAACGTGACTAATCTCGTCTTGTCTTGACTAACCGGTGTACGCCTAGCCTTAGGATGTTCTTGTTTTTGATCTCGTAGCTTGTAAACAACCAATCGCATTTTTATTGATTTTTTTTTGACGAATGAAAATGATTGAGCAGGTGGTCCGACGCTAGTCTCAAACGGGGGCCTTCACCTGTCCAGTCCCTCGCCGACGGCGCATGGCGGCACGCCGGCTAGCCTCACACCGGGTCTCTCGACTGACACGGCGGCCACACACAAGGAGCCCGGTGTCCGCGAAATGCTCACTTCCCTCGGACTGCTCTGTCTTATCAGGTTAGTGTGCACTGGACTTGTTTGATTTGTGAACTTTCCTTAGCTTCATATTGTACTTTTTAAAATTTAAATTCACAATTTGAAAATTTTATTTGTTCAATTTTTGATTTGGGTTCAATTTTTGTTTAAATTCTATTACGTAAGTAGTCCATTAGGCTAGGCGTACACCGGTTAGTCAAGACAAGACAAGAAGCTATAAGGAAAGAGTACTAACCATGCTATTGAAACCGAGATTTTTGTTGAACAATAGAAATAAGCATTTAAAAACATACAACAAAATTTTAAATTATATTTAAACTCTCATATCAATTTATAGTTACATATATATTTATTTATTCAACTTGCATTCATTTATTTATATTTTTATACTCACAAATTAATTTGTAACAACCGTTTCTTAATGGAAACTAAGGCTAGGCGTACACCGGTTAGTCAAGACAAGACAAGATGAGATTAGTCACGTTTAGTCACAGTAATTCACATAGTTGCTTATGAAGCAACACACTAATTAGTCATTGCATCGGTGTGTGCTGCTTCATAATCAGCTATGTGAATTATTGTGACTAAACTCGTCTTGTCTTGAATAACCGGTGTACGCCTAGCCTAATGGACTAATTCCGTAATGGAATTTAAACAAAAATTGAACCCAAATCAAAAATTGAACAAATAAAAATTTGAAATTGTGAATTTAAATTTTAAAAAGTGCAATATGAAGCTTGGAAAGGTTCACGATGTAAAGCTTGCAGTTATAGAAGACGAATACCGTCTACTCCTATAGTATTACTCTAAGGCTAGGCGTACACCGGTTAGTCAAGACAAGACAAGACGAGATTAGTCACAGTACTTCACATAGTTGCTTATGAAGCAACACACACCGATTAGTCATTGCATCGGTGTGTGCTGCTTCATAAGCAGCTATGTGAATTGTTGTGACTAAACGTGACTAATCTCGTCTTGAATAACCGGTGTACGCCTAGCCTAATGGACTAATTCCGTAATGGAATTTGAACAAAAATTGAACCCAAATCAAAAATTGAACAAATAAAAATTTGAAATTGTGAATTTAAATTTTAAAAAGTGCAATATAAAGCTTGGGAAGGTTCACGATGAAAAGCTTGCAGTTATTGAGAAAAAAAGACATGTAAAATTGCTGAATTTAACATACAAAATATAGTAGAAGACGAATACCGTCTACTCCTATAGTATTACTCTAACCCCGTCGTATATCGAAGCAATAAGCAATGGGCAACTAGCAACATATGGATCATATGATCGTCTGCTCTATAGAAACAAAAAGTCCAATGCACACCTAAAGCAGCTGTTTCAGTGTGCATTGAACTATTTGTTTCTATAGCACGATCCATTTACCTCACCACAAGACCTTTCAAAGAATAACTTTTCAAAAGACCTTTTCAATAATCTGCAAGATTCAGCATTTTGTAGGTTAAGTATTGTGATCATATGCTCGTCGATCATATGTTTTCTGACAAGTTGAAAGGATCGTGCTGTATAGAGTAGACGATCATATGATCCAATTGTTGCTAATTGCCTATTGCTTATTGCTCCGGTGTACGAGATGCCTAAGGCCCGATTTCATCAAACCGCGATCTCATTTTTGGGTCAGCTGACTTTGAAATAATATATTTATAATACAGAGTGATTCAAAAAGAATACCACAACTTTAAAACTTTGTATTCAATGAAAGAAATATAAAAGAACTTTCTGTTATACATCATTTCAAAGAGTATTTAAAGAAGTTTTTTTTTCACTCACTAAGAAGTTCAGAGATGTTCCATATGACCCCTCCAGACACTCGAGCAATATCAACCCAAAACCTCCCTCAAACTCCTTCCACTCTTACTGTAGCATATCAGGCGTAACAGTTTGATAATCTGCTGTTATTTATTGTTTCAAATCATCAATATCCATCCACCATTGATGATTTGAAACAAGAAATAACAGCATCCATCCAAACTGTTACGCCTGATATGCTACAGAGAGTGTGGAACGAGTTTGAGTACCTATCGGTTTGATATTAGTCCGATGTCTGGAGGGGGTCATATAGAACATCTCTGAACTTCTTTGTGAGTGAAAAAAACTTCTTTAAATACGCTTTGTAATGATGTATAACAGAAGGTTCTATTATGTTTCCTTTGTTAAATACACATTTTCAAAGTTGTGGTATTCTTTTTGAATCACCGTGTATAATAATAATAATATATTTATGTTAATGTAAATTAAAGATAAGTTTAGAATGAAAGTTGAAAAGTGGGAAATAAAGCCAGAGGTAAAGCCGCCAAGAACCGGCACTAAATGGAGTGATGAAAGAAAGGCTGCTTTTGCACAGAGAATGAAAAGTTGGTGGGCAAACAAAAAGAACACCTCAAAGTCTCATAAATGAATCATTTTCACTCAGCGTCTTCCAATTAGGGAGCTCTACGACAAATGATAAAAATAATAATAATAATATATTTATTTAAAGATTGTATGATACGTGTATAGATACACTTAATTTGAACTTGTATTTTGATTTCAGCCTGCTGCTGGCTCTGTTGTCGTTGATATTTTTGCTCAAGATCAGTCCGTCCAGTCCGAATGACGTCATCCCACCCAGCGACAGCTTCCCGACGGTGCTCTCTCCCGACGAGTACGTGGTCGTCTACGAAGTGACACTGGCCCTGTGCGCGCTCTCTCTCTCGCTCAACCTCTGCTGTTTGCTCGTCTGCTCCGTGCAGTTTTTGTTCGCCGTCAAATTGGTTCGAGACTCGCCCGACGGTGAAAGGTAGGATTTCATAGTGGTCTATCTCTGACTATGTTTTAACGCAATTATTACAGTTTCATAATATTGAAATTGAAACTTGTATAGCAATGACGACGTTATGAAACGGATGCTACATTATGAAACGTTTCTAGTTCAATCTGATTCAGTTTTAAATGAACATTTATTTATTAAAACTCCGCCGTTTCATGTAAATACAGAACCATCATATTACTGTTTGCATATTGAATTAAATAAATAAATGAATACTTTATTGTCGTAGAACACAGTTTCACAAGTGTTAATGACAACGTCAAGGGTTGTTACAATAAATTAGTCATTACATTAAACATTACAATACATAAAAACGTACACTACAAGTAAATAACAGATATAGTCAGGAACTGGAGACAATCAGGTACATAACATAAAAATATCAACAGTTTTAAAAGAGGATGCACTCATTTTTATACATAAAGTTTCCAATCTATTTCAAAATATTCACTCACTTGGTAAATTGCCTCATTTATTAGAATATCCTTTATCCTTGCTTTTAGAAGGGTAATCGGTAATTCCCTTAGTTCAACTGGTAGATAATTATACAGTTTGACAGACATATAAGGATAATTTCTCTGGGAAGAGGTGTGATTATACCTATGCACTTTTAAGCTCCCAATTTTATATCCACATCATCAAATAAGGCTTGGCGTACACTGGTTAGTCAAGACAAGACGAGATTAGTCACATTACTTCACATAGTTGCTTATGAAGCAACACACACCGATTAGTCATTGCATCGTTGTGTGCTGCTTCACAAGCAGCTATGTGAATTACTGTGACTAAACGTGACTAATCTCGTCTTGTCTTGACTAACCAGTGTACGCCTAGCCTTAACGAGATATTTGCAAACTCTTGAAACCCAAAATGGCGTATCACAGGAGTACTAAGGAGAATTCGGGGGTTTTTTGGTTCGTAGAATACCGTGGTAGAACTGGAGTCAGTATTTTTGGGACACTTTGTATCAAAATTGATCTCTCTTGAAAAGACAAGCAGCTTTAACTTAGTCATTAAAAATTCATATGCATTATCTCATGAAATCATGAAACGCTTTATCGATATTCTCTTATTTCCAGAACGAATAAGTATTTGAAGAAGTCTTCTATAACCAGAGTATGTGCAGTCGGCGGCTTCTTTGTATCGATCCCAGTCTTCCTTACAGGTGAGAGTTTTAAAATAAGATTCTACTTCCTAAAATCAATATGAACCATTATTATTATTATTATAAATAATACAATCGGTTGAGTATTATAATAATAGTATTATAATAACCTACGGTTGAGTGTTGATGGGAAGGATGTCCTTGCATATCCTTCTCCAAGAATGGACATTTATATGTCCAAACTCCGCCATTTCTCGTAGATGCAAAACCATGTTGCAATTAGTTTTATTTTAAATGACGTTCATTTCAGCTCAAAATATATCATAAACTAGAACTCAAGTCGACTTCAACAATCTAGAATTAAACTTACCCCTATCATTTCATTTAAAATCTCCCTTATCTCATGTTTTGTTCAGTGAATCCGAAACTGTAATTACTATTTTTAAATGAAGTTCATTGTAATATCTATCATGACCTAGAATTTAAGCGACATACTTTGTAAAATACATGAATAAAGTGAATATTCTATTCTATTCTATTCTATTTTATTCTATTCTATTCTACAATCATAAATAGATTGAAATTGAAATCCCCATAGCCTATAGGTATAACTAGTTATAATTACATCCCCATAGTTATAACTGCTGATAAAATGCTTGATGACGGTTTTTCAGAATAAATTTTCCTGCTGCCTGAGCTTGAGTAAAATTCTGCATGGCTATTATAGTATTTTATAATAAATAATATAAAAGAAGTTGCAAAGACATTGCCAGCAGGATCCACCAAGCTAAGAATGCTTTTAACAATAAAAAGAGGGTGTTTACTGCAAAAACGTTGAGTCTAGAGGTGAGAAAACGGTTGCTCAAGACTTATGTATGGAGCATTGCAACTTATGGAAGTGAAGCTTGGACAATGGGTATAAAAGAAGAGAGAAGAATTTCTGCATTTGAAACATGGTGCTACAGAAGAATGCTGAGGATTAGCTGGAGAGAGAAGATGACGAATGAGGAGGTTTTTCAAAGAGTTGGAGAGAAAGGTTGTCTGCTGAAAGAAATAAAAAAGAGAAGAGCACAATTAGTTGGTCATATTCTTCGGCATGAGGGACTGACAAAGAGAATAATAGAGGGGATGAATGAGGGAAAGAATATGCGAGGAAGGCCAAGACTGGAGTAAACATGAGGAGGTTTTTCAAAGAGTTGGAAAGAAAGGTTGTCTGCTGAAAGAAATAAAAAAGAGAAGAGCACAATTAGTTGGTCATATTCTTCGGCATGAGGGACTGACAAAGAGAATAATAAGAGGGGATGAATGAGGGAAAGAATATGCGAGGAAGGCCAAGACTGGAGTACACCGAACAACTTTTGAAGGATTTGAGATGTGCCACCTACAGCAACATGAAAAGGATGGCGGCTGACAGAGAAGCGTGGAGAGTTGCTGCCAACCAGCCCAACGGCTGTTAACTTAAGAAGAAGAAGAATAAATAATATTATTATTTCGAGAAATGGTTTCCTCGATGTCAGCTGCTTTGAGGGTTAAGAGAGTTAACTGCACCCCAACTTCGCCCTCCCAGGAAACAAGTCAAGGCAGTTATTCTATTCAGCTTTCTCTTTTCTTCGCAGGTCTAATCTTGTACACGTTCATCCAGTTAAATAAAAGCAGTTATTCTATTCTGCTTCATCTTGTTCACAGGTCTAATCTTGTACACGTTCATCCAGTTAAATAAAAGCAGTTATTCTATTCTGCTTCATCTTGTTCACAGGTCTAATCTTGTACACGTTCATCCAGTTAAATGAAAGCAGTTATTCTATTCGGCTTTCTCTTTTCTCCACAGGTCTAATCTTGTACACGTTCATCCAGTTAAATAAAAGCAGTTATTCTATTCTGCTTCATCTTTTCTTCAAAGGTCTAATCTTGTACACGTTCATCCAGTTGAATAAAAGCAGTTATTCTATTCTACTTGCTCTTTTCCACAGGTCTAATCTTGTACAGAGACAGTTATTCTATTCTGCTTTCTCTTTTTCACAGGTCTAATCTTGTACAGAGGCGGTTATTCTATTCTTTTCTTCACAGGTCTAATCTTGTACAGAGGCAGTTATTCTATTCTGCTTCATCTTGTTCACAGGTCTAATCTTGTACAGAGGCAGTTATTCTATTCTGCTTTCTCTTTTCTTCGCAGGTCTAATCTTGTACAGAGGCAGTTATTCTATTCTGCTTTCTCTTGTTCACAGGTCTAATTTTGTACAGAGGCAGTTATTCTATTCTGCTTTCTCTTTTCTTCACAGGTCTAATCTTGTACAGAGGCAGTTATTCTTTCTGCTTCATCTTTTCACAGGTCTAATCTTGTACAGAGGCAGTTATTCTATTCTGCTTTCTCTTTTCCACAGGTCTAATCTTGTACAGAGGCAGTTATTCTATTCTGCTTCATCTTTTCGCAGGTCTAATCTTGTACAGAGGCAGTTATTGTATTCTGCTTTTTCTTTTTCACAGGTCTAATCTTGTACAGAGGCAGTTATTCTATTCTGCTTTCTCTTGTTCACAGGTCTAATCTTGTACAGAGGCAGTGGTATTCTATTCTGCTTTCTCTTTTCTTCACAGGTCTAATCTTGTACAGAGGCAGTTATTCTATTCAGCTTTCTCTTTTCTTCACAGGTCTAATCTTGTACAGAGGCAGTTATTCTAATCTGCTTTTTCTTTTTCACAGGTCTAATCTTGTACAGAGGCAGTTATTCTATTCTGCTTTCTCTTTTCTTCACAGGCCTAATCTTGTACAGAGGCAGTTATTCTATTCAGCTTTCTCTTTTCTTCGCAGGTCTAATCCTGTACACGTTCATCCAGTTCCACTCGACGCCGGCCATTGTGACGAGCGGCCTGATCGGACTGGGCATTGTGTTCTGCGGCTGCGCAATGGTGCACAACGTGTTCGTGTGGCAAATGGAGAAGACGGACGCCGTGCGAACCCTCGCACGCAAGCAGCGCGAACTGCAGCTGCAGCATGCGGCCATCTTGCAGCAGGTCGGTCGACTACCCCTTTACCCCCATTCAATTTGATAAAGTATCAATCGATTTGACATGACTATCTCTATGAAATAGCTGATCGCCTTGCAAAAAAAGCTGCAGATTCTCCATTTGTAGGACCGGAACCAGGTTGTGGGGTTCCTTTTTAGCTATTGTAAAGCTAAAGTCCGAGAATGGGAGGACTACGACAATCAAAAATGTCGATTAAACCCTCAACAAAGGCTTTCCGCAATGTAATAAGCCTGGAAAAGAGGGAGCTGAGGCAAATAGTAAGCCTCCTGACAGGACACGGCCCATTCAGGTATATGTTACGGAAGAAGGGACTATGTCAGGATGATGAATGCAGATTCTGCATAGAAGAAACAGAATCAGCAGCACATTTGCTGCTGGAATGTCCAGCACTCTTGCAAATGAGGAGGAGACTTCTTGGAAAGGCAACCCTCCTACCAGAGGAGGCAAGAGAACTGGACTTCAAGGCCCTGAGTAAATTCTGCTTTGGCCTTGGATTATGGAACATGGCATAAGCCAAACAGGAGATGCCACAAAAGATCGAATAGCGGTCGCGGTGGCTAAGGGTTACAAAGCCCAACCCAATTAAAAAAAAAATGACTATCTCTACAATTTTCAAAGCATTCATCTTCTTTACAATATTAACATGACATTGAATAAATAAATTATTATCTGTAATAATAGTGATGAGGATGAATGAGGCTAGAATGCCCAAAATACAGAGTGATTAAAAAAGAATACCACAACTTTGAAAATGTGTATTTAACGAAAGAAACATAATAGAACCTTCTGTTATACATCATTACAAAGCGTATTTAAAGGAGTTTTTTTCACTCACAAAGAAGTTCAGAGATGTTCAATATGACCCCCCCCCCAGACACTCGACTAATATCAACCCGATAGGTACTCAAACTCGTTCCACACTCTCTGTAGCATATCAGGCGTAACAGTTAGGTAAGCTACTGTTATTTCTTGTTTCAAATCATCAATGGTGGATGGATATTGATGATTTGAAACAGGAAATAACAGCAGCTTATAAAACTGTTACGCCTGATATGCTACAGTGAGAGTGGAAAGAGTTTGAGGGAGGTTTTGGGTTGATATTGCTCGAGTGTCTGGAGGGGTCATCTCTGAACTTCTTTGTGAGTGAAAAAAACTTCTTTAATTACTCTTTTAAATGATTTATAACAGAAGGTTCTATTTGTTGGATTAATGAAAGAACACTTTTGTTAATCACACATTACTATTTATTAACCATTCTTCACACTTATTAATTACAAGAAAGTGAATACAAAAACTCATTGCGTTCACGACAATATACAACGGTCGCCATTCTTGAACATCGGACAACTATCGATAAGAGTACTCGATAATAAAGAGATTGATATAAATGTAGTATCGATACTCGATATTCAACACTATTATATTTCTTCCATAAAATACAAAGTAAGTTATTAAAGTTGTGGTATTCTTTTTGAATCACTCTGTATAGGTAGTAGTTTATGCAACGGTTCATATATTATGAGAGCCTTTGAACCACGAGTTAGATGTAAGGTTGAATACCAGCCTTTTGGCGAGTATTTAAAAGCATCTAACAAGTGGTTTAAAAGGCAAATTTACCCGTTCCCTACACCATTTTATCCACGACCAAGAAAAGATTAACTTCGTATTTTATTGCTAATCTAACTTCGATTAAAAGCAGCAAGTCCCTTTGCTGTTATGCTAGAACTGCTGCTCGCCACTAGTTTCATAAAACAGCGGTGATTATAGCTGATTTTAGTTTTATTCCTTAGTTTCAGTTTCGTATGGGACTGTTTAAAAATTCTGTTATAGTTTTTATAATAATTCCGGTACATAAAGTACATTCTATGCAGTTCTCTCTTTCTTTTGCTTGAATCCCTACTAAGTTTTGCTTGCTTAAACAACATCGTGAATACCCCTAATACAACCGTTGCATAAACTACAATTTATTTATTTCACACACCAAGTTTTCCAGTTTAAAACTAAATCAAGTCTTAGGCTAGGCGTACACCGGATAGTCAAGACAAGACAAGGCAAGATTAGTCACAGTAATGCACATAGTTGCTTATGAAGCAGCACACACCGATTAGTCATTGCATCGGTGTGTGCTGCTTCATAAGCACCAATGTGAAGTACTGTGACTAAACGTGACTAATCTCGTCTTGTCTTGTCTTGACTAACCGGTGTACGCCTAGCCTTAGTTTTGCTTGCTTAAACAACATCGTGATTACCCCTAATACAACCGTTGCATAAACTACAATTGAGTTTAAAACTGAATCAAGTCTCATTCTCTACAATAGGCGATTTTACAAATTTTGAAAATATTTTGAAAATTGCAGAACGCAGCAGCTGCTATGGGTACGACCACACCCAACCATGCCGACATGAGTCACGTGACCGCTGACCACTACCCCCACCACCTCAACTACTCCAACGCGCATGCGCACAACTTGACCACGCGCACGAGCAGTCACAGCGTCATTTCGTCACCGCTCAATCATTCCTCAGCGACAGCGGGAGGAACTAATTTGAATTTGGCGCCACGAGAGGCGAGCGGAAGTGTCAGTCCAGGTGTGCCACACGCCACAATCGATTTGAGCAGTGTTGCCACCACTCCGCACGAACTGTCCACGTTGGTTTGAAATGTAAAGTGTGAGTTGAGGGGAAGGAAATTAATGGAGTTTAATGGTTGGAAATTATGCTTGTTGAAGCACTCTGTGTAGAGTAAGGCTAGGCGAACATAGGTTAAGGCTGTGAATCAGCTTAAAAAAAACTTTTTTATGGTGATATTTTTTAAGGTTTTACGACTTGGATACTATCAAGCTATCAAAATGAAATACTTTTTAGAGGAAAAAATGTTTTTCTTGTTCATTAGTTTTTGAGATATGGGCGTCTAAAGTACCGTCTCAAGTTCGGGGAAATTAATCTCAAAATTGGTTGCAAATACAATTATGAAATTTTGAGCATATGTGCTTGAATGTATTCTCTATCACTTGACATAATTAGTTTCTCAAAATATCAACTTTTGAGAAAAATAACAAATTCTCAATTTAATTGAAAATTGAGTTATTTTTTTAAATAAATTATTTTCGAAAATATTTTTTTTCAAATTGGTTATTTTGAGAAACTAATTATGTCAAGTGATAGACAATACTTCAAGCACGTATGCTCGAAATTTCATAATTATTTGCAACCAATTTTGAGACGAAAATTTCCCATTAGACGCCCATATCTAAAAACTAATGAACAAGAGAAAATTTTTCCTCTAAAAAGTATTTCATTTTAATAGCTTGATAGTATCCAAATCGTAAAACTTAAAAAAATATCACCATAAAAAAGTTTTTTTAAGCTGATGCTCAGCCTTAATTAAGACAAGATGAGTTTAGTCACAGTAATTCACATAGTTGCTTATGAAGCAGCA
Organism: Laodelphax striatellus; assembly: GCA_017141395.1. Classification (NCBI taxonomy): domain Eukaryota; kingdom Metazoa; phylum Arthropoda; class Insecta; order Hemiptera; family Delphacidae; genus Laodelphax; species Laodelphax striatellus. Next base: position 9,358,099 of record CM029537.1, on the reverse strand, counting down.
CACACCGATGCAATGACTAATTGGTGTGTGTTGCTTCATAAGCAACTATGTGAAGTACTGTGATTAAACGTGACTAATCTCGTCTTGTCTTGTCTTGACTAACCGGTGTACGCCTAGCCTAATTCATTAATTCAGGTGGGGTTTCTTACAGGAAAATTGTTCTATACTGCTAGGAAGTTCCAAGTTCAGAGTAGTAGACGTAATCTAAAGAGAGTGTTTAGTAACAGTGTGGCCATTTGTGTGAAGCACTCCATAACAGTATGTGGAGATCATTTTTTTCTTTTGCCGCCGCCATACTTTTGCCAAATCTTTGATGAATTTGATGTGGGATTGCAGGCAAACATTAACCCATTCACTCATTTTAAACGTATTTCAAGAGAAATTACTTACTTACTTACTGCCATGGTCATAAAATGGCGACTAAGTAGATATTTAGCCGCGCCAACAAAGATTATTCCGTCCAATTTTTGAATCTTGTTGTTGGCGATTCATTCAAGAGAAATAACATTTAAGGTGGTAAATAATTTTCAAGAGAAAAATTTATGACCCAAAAGAAAACTGACTACAGAACGTGTTTGTGATTCAACAAAAATGTGACTCAGAAACGTCAAAAATCACTTGAGGATTTTCTCGTAAGAAACTACCATTAATCCATCGAATTCAATATTATTTCAAGCTCAACTTGGATAAAAAATGTTATTTTTAATCCGAAAAATTGAAATCTTTTCTACATAAAAGATTGAATTTTTATCCAAGTACCCTATGTATTATATCAAGTTAATGTGTATTCCGATAATCTTTTCTTGCCAATTCAACCTGATTTTAATAGATATTTATTTTTTTATCTAATTTTGAATAGTGTCTATTCTGTAAATAATATTATTATTTTTGAGGCTGAAATCTTATTTTATACATAGAAAAATATTGTAAATATAAATGATAATTACATAGTTGTATACTAATGGTATTATTATGTGGCTTATAATAGCTATTATATAGCTAGATCGATTTTTAGTGAAACGCATCTGTGTAAATTGTGAATTTAATGCTAAAATTATTAATTCTAAGATGACAACAATTGTAACGGGTGGGGCAGTCAAACCGCACGGTTTCAAGTATTGAAAAAACAAACCTAGAAACAATTTTTTAGCCATATATTGTAATAAATGAGAAGAGCATTAATAGAAATTTGTATAGAAACAAAAAAAAAGTTCATTTTTCTAATACAACCTGAGAAAAGTCATATTGAAAATGAGCCCCAAAACAGCTCTTCGTTTATAGCAGGATCCATTTAACTTGTCATAAAACATATGATCGACGAGCATATGATCACAATACTTAACCTACAAATGCTGAATCTCGCAGATTATTGAAAAGGTCTTTTAAAAAGTTATTCTTTGAAAGGTCTTCTTTAAAAAGGTCTTTTAAAGACTTTAAAGGTCTTTAAGACTTTCAAGCCTTTTGATTATTGTGTCGAAATCACTGTTTAATAATTATTACTGGATCAGCTGATTTATGACAAGTTAATTGGATCCTGCTATAGAATTGTTATGGCGTCACACATGTCCCCCACAGCTGACCCATCCATTTCATCAACTGTCTTAAATCGTGCGTTTTGACTGGCCCACCTTGTATTACGTTTCTCTCTGATAAACATAATAAGATAGATTATCAATGACTTTATTGATATTTAAATCAAGGAATTATTCCATGTATGAAATAGCTTTCAATAGATTTGGTGAATAGTCTATATTTGAATACTGATTCAGAAATGTAAAGTATTTGAACATCATTTAAGATTGGATTTTTTAATACCAATTAAAAATTTTACTTCCATTGCAATATGTTCAAATCAATTTCATCTACCCTTCCATTAGGACAATATTTTCAAAGTTTTCTATGTTGGGTTGTACCAACCAGGATCAAATACTTTGAATCAGCTGATCTCATTCAATTAGCACTGTACTGATCCTGGATCAAAATTGGTCTTGCTTGGTGCAACCCAACACTAGAGTTTTTTGTTTAACTGGAAAAGCTAGGTACCTATTTTACTAAAATATATATTTGCTCTTCTATGGTGCTTGAGTCATATTAAGGTACAAGACATTGAAAATTCTCAAGAAATAATATTTTCCAATTTTGAAAATTCTTTACCTATTTTACTATAATATATATTTCCTCTTCTATGGTGCTTAAGTCAGATTAAGGTACAAGACATAGAAAATTCTCAAGAAATCATATTTTCCAATTTTGAAAATTCTGTACCGTATTTTTGTAAAAAATTCAAGTGTTTCGTATCTCAGAATAGGGTACATAATACATTGACAGAAAATACAGTGTACAGAAAATACATTGCATAGTGCTTTTCATCCTTGAAGACATCTGAGTACAGAAACGGTACCCCACAACTTTCCGAGCTAGCCAATCTCATTCACACGCCTGCAACGTTGCCACGTCTATAATAGTGATAAACAGATGTTGAATTTCTGATCATCTGCTCTACTTGTAAATCATCCAAGTTAACATCTCACGAGAATGAAACATGACTTCAATGGACAAAGGTAGATCAAAATGGCTTAGTGCTTTTGAAACCTGACTTTTAGGGCCGGTTCATGAGCTCGGGATTTAGCCAAGTCCTAGACTAAAACGGGTGGCTACCGTAGCATCGACAAACGTTTGTCTCGACAGGCTAGTGGGTTAGCAGCATAGAGAACCCTTAGTACATAGTGTCGAGGCTAACGTTTGTCGATGCTACGGTGGCCACCCGTTTTAGTCTAGGACTTGGCTAAATCCCGAGCTCATGAACCGGCCCTTAATTTCTCTTCTTATATTGAGATTGATGAGCAATTGATTGTCAATTATAGCAGGATTCTTTTAAATTGTCAGAAACAGCTGATTGATGTACGCTCGTTTACTAACGTTAAATCAGCTGTTTTCTGACAAGTTAAAAGAATCCTGCTATATATGGTAGAACCAACCAAACATTTCGAAGTATAAACGCAGTATCCAAAACCGGAAACCACTAAAATCATCACTCGTTGGGTTTTTTGTAGGTAAGTTCTCATTATTATTCTTTCATATTTTTAATTATTTATAATTCATTTTTTATTATTCTTTTATTCTATCTCACTCACTCTCTCTCCATCTCTCTTATTAAATTTCAATCCTCCACTTATTTTCTTCTTTTTCCATTGATCGGTGTTGTTTGTTACTAATAACATAATAATTTAATTGTTACATTATACAATTTATCAATTATGAGATAATATTATATAAGTGATGAATAACAAATCAATAGAATAATTGATCCATTCAATTATCTTGATCAATTGCTATTTAATTGAGTAATCTTTTACTGTAAAAATTATCTACATCAATTATGTAGTCATTTATCAAGTAGAAATCAAGTAGTCAAGTATTATCAAGTAATAGTCAAGTACTATCAAGTAGTGACATTATCAAGTATTCATAATTTATGTAAATTCATTTTTGTTTGAACTTACGTATTTTCATTCTCTTCAGTTATAATTTTAAATCATTTGCATCGTTTGTATTATTTATTGTTAATTTAATGAATAAATTAATCTTCAACCAAATCAAAATTATTTCATTGCAAAAACCTTTGAAAACATTAATTAATGGTATCATAAGTGTTAATAGCCTATACTATACAATCAATGTAGGCTATTATGATGGTCAAATAAGTTATATAACAGAATAAGTTCACAATAACAATAATTTAACAGTGATATCTCACTCTCTCTCTCTCTCACTACTCTTGACCCCTCTCACTCACACTTTCCGCTCACAATCCTTGTCAGCCCTCACTCGTTTTTCTCTCTTAGCTTATCACTCTCTCTCTCTCCCTCCCCCTATTGGGGGCGCAATTGAAGATTTCGATTTGTTGATAACTTGAATATTTTTGTTATTTACGCTTCGCTGTATGGTACTTGTGCGTTACCACACGTTGCATTTTTGCATGCATTTTATGGCAATTACATTCAGATTTAATTGTATTGCAAATGTCGTCCACACAATGCATAAAAAACGTATCAAGTAGTTGCGCCCTGAAAGTCGATAATATTGCAGTAGATTGATTCGATACATTATCATATCGAAGCAGTGGTATCGATAGTCCGGTAGGAGTATCGATTTCGAAACGGTATCGAGTATCGAAACAACGTTTGCCAAGGCACTGTTTTGGGCGTGGCGAGGTTAGGCGAGGCCTGATGACTTCGTGTTCGAAGTTTTGAAGTCTTCTCTCCCAGAATGGTTTGTATTATTTGTTCAATATTTTTGAATTTAGTTTTGGAATCCTCGTGTCTAATAGTAGGCTACTCCAAGTTTCATAGATCTGCAGGCCTAATCCCAGGGTTGTAGTACTTAATTTATCAGAGCTCCAAGCTACCGGTGAGGGGGGGTGGTTCTGAGGAGCCCTAGGGATTGAAATTCTTCCACTGTAAAAGTTTAAGATTAAAAGTTTCAAGTTTGTAAGGTGATAAATACATATTTATGACTACTCCCTAGTCATAATTTTTATTGATGTGACTTCTTCAGGGTTGAAACTTTTCTATCAACTCATTTCCAACAATGTATAATTTTCATCAACCCCGAATTTCAAGCTTCAGGGAATAAATATTATGCACAAAAAATATGTGTTAGGCTTATAACATAATTTTAAAACAGTTTTGTTTTGCATGTGTTATTGTTGTTCTTGATGTTTTCGTTGTTCTTCATTTTTGTGAAATGACTTACCAACTTAGGCTAGGCGTACACCGGTTAGTCAAGACAAGACAAGACAAGATTAGTCACGTTTAGTCACAGTAATTCACATAGTTGCTTATGAAGCAACACACACCGATTAGTCATTGCATCAGTGTGTGCTGCTTCATAAGCAACTATGTGAATTACTATGACTAAACGTGACTAATATAGTCTTGTCTTGTCTTGACTAACCGGTGTACGCCTAGCCTTAGTTTCCATTAAGAAACGGTTGTTACAAATTAATTTGTGAGTATAAAAATGTAAATAAATGAATGCAAGTTGAATAAATAAATATACATGTAACTATAAATTGATATGAGAGTTTAAATATAATTTAAAATTTTGTTGTATGTTTTTAAATGCTCATTTCTATTGTTCAACAAAAATCTCGGTTTCAATAGCATGGTTAGTACTCTTTCCATATAGCTTCTTACAATATTTAGAGCAAAGTGACCGAGCTGTACAAACAAAATTTAAATTACTTTGTTCTCTAGTTTTAATCAATTTTTAATTTTTCCATTGTTCTAAATTTTGTTTCAGATTGAATCGGAATATGAGCAGGATATTGAAGAAGTAGAAGACGATTCCGTCAATGATAATGATGATGATAATTTCATATTCATCAATGATGTTGATCTGGTTGATGATTCTCAAACAGAAGATGATGATGATTCTAGGATAATTGATCCTATCGTTTATCATCAGGTAGGTCAACAGAGACATTATAATCTTACTGAAAGTGAGATAGGCTTAGGCTAGGCGTTCACCGGTTAGTCAAGACAAGACAAGACGAGATTAGTCACAGTAATTCACATAGTTGCTTATGAAGCAGCACACACCGATGCAATGACTAATCGATTACAGGACTAAACGTGACTAATCTCGTCTTGTCTTGTCTTGACTAACCGGTGTACGCCAAGCCTTATCTTGCAATTAGACACCGGCAAGACCACGAAGCTAATCGCTTCCCTATTAATAGGAGAGTGTAGTATAATTATATTATTATAGGAATAATATTAAGTAAATGTTTAATAACCATGTAAAAATTTAATAATAATAATGTTTAATAATAAATAATTATATTATTATTATTGAAGGAATAATAGTAAGTAAATGTTTATCATTATTATAGGAAGTGTAGTATAATTATGGATTTAGTAGAGATTGAAAACTATAATTAAAAAATAGAATAACAAGAAAACTATGAACATTTTACCATTTTCATAGTTTTGTAGTGTAGTACAGTACTAATTAACTTCAAAGCTAAATATTCCTGGAAATGAGTCAGCGTCAAACCAAAACAAAATCGTCGCCGGTCCGCAGTTCTGCCACTCGGACCAATAAAGAGTTGCCGACTTCTTTGATCAGCTCAATTAATCCGAATTAATAAGACAATTACAATTACTTTAATAAGAATTAATAGGACAATTACAATTACTTTAATTGCATCGCTTTTCATTTCAGGCAAAAACCGATGAATACAAAAAGGAAGAATGTTCACAAGAAAATGATTATGATGATGATGATGAAGGTTGTATTTTACTAAGTGATGTCATTTTACAAGATGATGATTATGATGATAATGATAATTATGACTCTGAACTAGATGAGGAATTAGCTGAATATGAATGGACTGCTTTGAATTCGATTGATTATGATGATGATGAACATGAGGTAAGCAATATTTTGATTTAAAATGTTATTCTTTGTTCAAATTATCAATTGAAATTTCATTTGTCCATTGCTCATTATTGAGGTATTTCTTATTCTCTAATATAACGATTCCTTGTATATTTTTGTTGAATCAAAGAATATATTCATTTATTTTCTTCTTTCATCAGTTTTCTAGAACAGTTTGTAGAATTATCAGTTTTCTTCAAACAGATACTTGAGTGAGCGTGGAAAAACCTATGTGCCTTTAATTTCTAGTGTCCCATAATTTTGAGAATACGTCTTCTAGGTGTTAACGCTTTCATCGAAAAAAGGGAAATTTGCTTGAGAAACGTTCCATACACCTTATGTTGCCAAGATAAAAATATGGAAAAAAATAGCAGATTCTATCTTCAAAACAATCACAATTTTATTAATTTTTGTTGCTTCATTTGGGTATCAAATTGGTTGGATTTTATGTTGAATTAATTTAGAAATGAATGAATAATTCATTCCATTAGTAGCGTTTCAGAGGATTATAATTGACTTATTCATATTTATTGCGCTAATTTTAATTTATTATTCAAAATTATTCATTTTATGCGTGGGATATCCCAATCTGCATATCTCTTGAATTAATAATTTCTATTAGTAGAGAAAATCGAATGGAATTGGTTGAAAGTTAGTAACTGGAATGGTTATTGAGAAATTTGTAAAAATATGCTAGAAAACGTAATTTTCCAAGTTGAAAGAGGTTTTTCAACTCAATGTTAACATGAACTACCAAGGAACTTGAAATTTCAGATGAGAATTGTTTGGTTTGTGTTTGTTCTATTTTTGTGTTTAAAGCTCTCCAATGTTGCGGTGATGCACAGGTTCTCCAAGAAATAAATTATTAAAAGTGTTTTTGTTTTTTCAGGAAGAGGAAGCTAAGCCTGTAAAACGTAAAAATCCACACGGAGTTGAGCTCAAGGCAGTATCAGGTATTGTCATAGAAAGCACAAATTATTACAAAGAATCTTCAAACCTATCTTTGTCACTCGAACGTTCTCAATTTATTATTGGATGGAACAATTTCAAGAATGTGAAAATATGATATAGTAGTAAATTTGAGAACGTTCAAGATAGGCAAACATATGTTTTGCATTCATAAATTTATTCTCATGTCTCACTGCTGAAGAAATGAAGAAACACAGAAGTGTTTATCTTCAAATAGCCATATCTCGGTTATTTATTATCCGATTCTTTAAAATCATATACCATTTTATTCACCATAAAATTCTCTACATTTTTGTATTTGAAAGTTTTATCGTAAAAAGCAATATTTCTCCAGTAAAATCGAATTGAAAAGTTTAGTCGGTCGCCATTTTGGAAAAAACAGATATTGAAATTTATTGATATATGTATTTTGTAAACCACACCTTCAATTATACCTCTACCAAATTTCATGAGAAAATCTTGTTTTTTCAACGAGATATGATGAAAAATATTAAAAACACAAAATGGCGGATTACAGGTAAACTAAGGAGAAATCAGCATTTTGCCAACGACATTTTCTGTTTGTTTTGACTTGTAGAATACCGTGGTAGTACTGGCGTCACTATTTTTTGGGACACCCTGTATAGTTTAGCAGCTACTACTAGAACCTACTGCTTTTTTCACGCTTGATATTTAGGCTAGGCGTACACCGGTTAGTCAAGACAAGACAAGACAAGATTAGTCACGTTTAGTCACAGTACTTTACATTCTTCCAAGCAACACACACCAATTAGTCATTGCATCAGTGTGTGCTGCTTCGTAAGCAACTATGTCAATTACTGTGACTAAACGTGACTTGTCTTGTCTTGACTAACCGGTGTACGCCTAGCCTAAGTGTCAGCCGGTCAGCTAGCTGCTTGGAGTGATTCAGGCTTGAATGAATGAGAAAACCCTGTATAGCAGGATCCAATTCAACTTGTCAGAAATCAGCTGTTTCAAAGAGCAATATCACAATACTTAACCTACAAATGCTGAATCTCGCAGATTATTGAAAAGGTCTTTTAAAAAGTTATTCTTTGAAAGGTCTTCTTTAGAAAGGTCTTTAAGACTTTAAGACTTTAAGTTTTGAGCTCACAGACAGTTATGCAGGATCCAATTCAACTTGACGAAATCAGCTGGAGCAATATCACAATATTTAACCTTCAAAATGCTGAATCCAGATTATTGAAAAGGTCTTTAAAAAGTTATTCTTTGAAAGGTTTAAAAAAAACCGGTCTTTAAGACTTCCAAGCTTTTTGATTATTGTGTCGAAATCACTGTTTAATTATTACTGGATCAGCTGATTTATGACAAGTTAATTGGATCCTGCTATAATTTTCAATTTCCAGATCCTGCGCCAAAGTTGAAACCAGTCGTCAATGTGCCCCGACCACAAGACAGCTGCGTGCCAAGGTCAAAAAATAAGCGGTGTCTGATGTTGTCGGAAGTTTCTTGTAGAACAGTGACAGCGGCGGATAACTCAGGCCTGGTGATTGGTGAACTGGTTCCCCCTCCATCGGGCCCAAATTCCTCTCCCGGCCAAGATGTTCGAGTTTCGCGTTGTTTCTACAAATGTTTGCTGTGTGAGCACAAATCTGGCTCCCGACACAAACTGCTGGTGCACTACCGTAAACACAGTCGGGAAAAGCCGTTTCCCTGCAAGTATTGTGGAAAACTTTTTAGACAAAACCATCATCTTACCGATCATGCGAGAATGCACACAGGCGAGAGGCCTTACAAGTGTAAGAATTGTGACAAATCTTTTGTTAGACTGCATCATTTAAAGAGACATTCGACTGGTCCTAGAGCGTGTAAGGTTATTGTTGAATAAATTCCGATGGAAATGTTTGCTGAGTTTTATTTATCATATCTGATTGAAATTTTAAATTTATATTTTTTTCTTTTTTTTCTGAGGATGATGCCCACATGAGCTCTAGGCTTGTGCGTGGGTAATGAGTGGGGTGATGATGAGATATGACGACTACTTTTTAGGCAGTCGGGACCGACGGCTTAACGTCTCCTCCAAAAGACGGGAGGAGAAAATATTAATTTTTATCATTTTACAAATTTCGGTACTTTCCTGTTATAGGACACGTCTACTCATCTAGAGATATCAATAGTCGATATCGAGCTTCAAAAGTATCGATACTCATCGATATGAGAAAAATATAGGTTATTAACATAACCTTATTGGTTATTATAGGTTATCGATATCGACTATCGATATCTCTAGATGAGTAGACGTGTCCTATAACAGGAAAGTACCCAAATTTCTTGTACAGAGTGTTTCAGAACTCCCTACCAATATTCTAGGCCATTGATCCTGGGTAAAAACCATATCTAAATATCATACTTAAATTGTCCAGAAGTCCTTAGTTACTCACACAGCTGCAATTTTGTTATTTCACTTATTATTTTTTATCTCAATAATGGTGGAATTGAAACTTTGCACCAACATTTATGACAACTAGACAAAGCTACAAAAAAATTATGACAATTTTTCAAATCCATAAAACAAAATGACGGCTATTTAAAATTCTGTTTCTTGAATAACTCGGAAAACGTTGATATTACAAAAAATTTACAAGAATAACCTTTTTTAGTAAATTTAATTAAAAATCGATTGAAACCTTATTTGTTGAGATTGGACCAATATTGACTTAGATAGGACAGCTTTAGGTGACCTAAGGTGAAATAAGATTTCAATCGATTTCAAAAGATTTGTAATCTGATAATAGAATGATAAAAGATTTGAATGAAGCAGCACACACCGATGCAATGACTAATCGGTGTGTGTTGCTTCATAAGCAACTATGTGAATTATTGTGACTAAACGTGACTCGTCTTGTCTTGTCTTGAGTAACCGATAAATGAATGAACTAACAAGGTAAATGAATGAAACAAAATATTGTCAATTTATTTTATTCAACATGCAGTTCAATCACATTTCTATTCGACTCGTATTTCCTATTCTATGGTATGTTTGTCCATGTATTAGTAATATCTTTGTAACGGTTTCCAACAGTCATGTAGTGCATAACTTGGTTGTGTTGCCCATCTAATTTATCCTGAAAGACGAAAAAATTATTACATCTTTGTAAAGTATACTTTGGAATTAGTGTTACTATAGTAACACTAAGCTACACACTGCAGTATATGAATAAAAATGCATTATCTCAACAGCTGAAACAATCTTGTCTCACTCTCACACTCACTCGCTCTCACTCTCTCTTTGGAAGATGTTTGCTTCAAAGACTTCTGATGTGAAAATAGGGAAGACCGTGTCTATTCTATACGTGGTCGAAGGACAGAAATACTAATCCGAAATGTTTGATAAAAGAATCAGTCTTTATATCTCTTATAAATTTTTTTTATAAAACATATAGCACGATCCATTTAACTTGACAGAAATCAGTTGGTTTGGTAATAATACCAAACACTGTTTAATTATTAAACAGTGACTTTGACACAATAATCAAAAGGCTTAAAAGTCTTAGGGCCGGTTCATGAGCTCGGGATTTAGCCAAGTCCTAGACTAAAACGGGTGGCAACCGTAGCATCAACAAACGTTTGTCCCGATAGGTTAGTGAGTTAGCAGTATAGAGAGCCCTTAGTTCATAGTGTCGAGGCTAACGTTTGTCGATGCTACGGTGGTCACCCGTTTTAGTCTAGAACTTGGCTAAATTCCGAGCTCATGAACCGGCCCTAAGAAATTGTCGGTGAGTGTTGGACCTACTCGGAATGCAATCCCCAAATCTGCTTTGTATTTTGTCTCATAGGCATCTCGGATATCACCCAGATCGATTTCACTTCTCCATAAAATAATAATAATTCCAGCTTCGTTGATGTCACCTTTGTCAAATAGCCAATCGTGTAACTCATCAGCAAAGTATACTCCATTATCCATAGAAAATCTCACTGTAAATCAAACAGAGTACAAACAATTCTTAACAAGAACAACCTCCTTAGGCTAGGCGTACACCGGTTAGTCAAGACAAGACAAGACGAGATTAGTCACGTTTAGTCACAGTACACCGATTAGTCATTGCATCGTTGTGTGCTGCTTCATAAGCAACTATGTGTATTACTGTGAGTGAACGTGAGTAATCTTGTCTTTGTCTAACCGGTGTACGCCTAGCCTTATATACACAGAACGAAATTCACTATAGGTGTTCATGGATAGCCTGCTACGTAATTATTCCCAAGCTGTATTCGATTCAATCCAGGCACCTGTGGATTATCAGACCTGTGCTTATTGGCCTTCAAGAAACGGATCGCTCTTTGTATTATTAGTGAACTTAATTAAATCTGGAACAGACAATTAGTGGCGAAGAATGGTATACTTATTTGGTCATCGCCGGGTGGAAATATACCCGGCGAAGACCAAATAAGTATACCACGCTTCGCCACGGCGGGCAATTCAATGCTAAGCTACGAAGAGTGTAAGGGTCAAAGAGCGAGACAGACAGAAATACCTCTGAAGGACTCGAGCTCTTTATTTCTACTCTACATTCATTTTAACTTCGCAATACGAATTTTTCGTTTTTATATTTTAAAACAGCTGTTAGTGAAAGTTATGCTTTGCATTTCCCATAAGGCTAGGCGTACACTGGTTAGTCAAGATAAGACAAGACAAGATTAGTCACAGTATTCCACATAGTTGCTTATGAAGCAACTCACACCGATAAGTCGTTGCATAAGTGTGTGCTGCTTTATAAGAAACTATGTGAATCACTGTGACTAAACGTGACTAATCTCGTCTTGTCTTGTCTTGACTAACCGGTGTACGCCTAGCCTAACAGTTAGATTAGAAACAGTTTGGTAACTTTAAAAGAGCTAACATGATATCGGAAAATAATACCCTCAATTTTCTGATATTTTTGATACTTACTTATCCTGCTGAATGCAGATCCCAAATCGCCTTCACAATTTTCATTGATTTTTTGAACCAGTGGCGTTTTGTTATCACTTTCATATTGGTTTCCAACTGCTTTTATCTGGTCGAAGCTTTCTTTTGCCATCATATCAAAGAATGCCTTGTTCTGAACTGTACAAGACCCTGTAATGCAACCTCTGTGAAATATTACAGTTCAATAGACCGATACAACAAAGTATCCAAAGAAAGATTTCAGTTAGGCGTGGTTAGTCAAGACAAGACGAGATTACGTTTAGTCACACATAGTTGCTTATGAAGCAACACACACCGATTTGTCATTGCATCGGTGTGTGCTGCTTCATAAGCAACTATTTGAAGTACTGTGACTAAACGTGACTAATCTCGTCTTGTCTTGTCTTGACTAACCGGTGTACGCCTAGCCTAACTCTGCACAGTGAGGAGGTGTAATACAATACAATACAAGAACCTGTTGAATTAGCATTAAACAACATTTCATCTTATAACATACAAAAAATATATTTCATACCCCCTCTCCCACCGGTTTGACCGCAGGGGGGAGGAATGGTGCTTTTTACCATCCGCCCCGGGTGCCGAAAGACCTTGCTACGCCACTGTGCTGACGTAGAACGTCTACAAAAATTCAAATAGCCGTCTGATTGGCAAATAAGCTAAACCGACGCCATTTTACGATTTCCACCAATCAGAAGCTAGCAGCTAGTAAACGTGAGATGGGCTGTCACGTGGCATGTGACGTTTTCGTGCAGCTGGCTCCTGATTGGTTAAAATCGTAAAATGGCAACTGTCCAACCCACTGGCCAATCAGACGGCTTGTTGTATTTGATTGGCACAACAGCATAGCCACTTCCTCTTTCGTTGGTGTCTGATGTTAGTTTTAGCTTTCTCGGCATTTTTCATAATGATACTGTATTTATATTCATTAAACATTACAAATCAATTTGTAGAGCATTGATTGAGAATGTATCGAATTCAATGTATATAATAATTCTCATAGAAATTGCAGAAATAAATAATAAATAGCAATTGCAATGAATTCACATAGACATACCTTTATCCTTTGGAACAGATTCAAGAAGTTTCTTTGTTTTTGCATCATCAGCCTTTTGATACGATCTCAATGGCTCCTATAGAATAGAAATTAACAGAAAAATATGAATTCCAGCAAATCAAAGATGATAATTTCTTGATCCATTTTTGTGCTATGATGATAGTTACAGCCGTGCGTTTACCGGTTTACACTATGTAACTTGTTTATAAACAAGTCTGATATCTGATAGTCTTGATATCTGCGCGTTTTGCCTACCGTAAATTCTAGTATTCATAGATAAAACTAATATAATATTATATTATTGAGTTCAATATATAAATTTCATATAATCAACTCACCGTTATCAGAGACATCAAGAATTCTTTGAGATCATCATTCTTCACTTTGTCATGAATACTTTTCTTAAGATCATGAGTCGTTGCTGAAAACATTCCATATTATTACTGTCAGTGGCGGTCCCAGAGGGGGGGGGGTAATGGGGGTGATAACATATCATCCCCTGAAATATCAAGATGGTTCCCTCCTTAAAAAGAAATTATTCATAACTAGGCCACGCCGTTTGCTTTTGAAGTGAATCACAATAGTTTTTGTATTATTCTTAATCTGTGATATTCTTTCTTGTAAACTTAATTAATTCACATTACATAACATTGTTGTTCAACAATCTGAGTATTTTTTGGCTATTCCCTTCGTAACTTACATGTTAAAAATAGGGCCTAAACATAACGTAAAAATTTGCAGTGAACACTTGATTTATTTTTGATTTCATTATACGCTTATTTGACTGAACTTCTTTGACGTCATCATGCTCATTAAATAATCACATTTACTTTTTATATATTTTTTTTGTGTAGCTGAAGGAAATCAAAGGAAAAAACATATACTATGGTTGGATCCTATTTCATCAAGATACAATAAACTTAAAATGAAAATCTATTTTATTGGCTAACATTAATCGTATTAGCTTGAGCATATTTTAGAGTTCAAATACGTATGAAAATACGTTTATTGTCTTTAAATTCCAAATTCCCCCCCCCCCCGCCCCCCTTTTTCTGGGGAGTGTATTCCATATCCGGAGGTCATCACACCCCCCCCCCCCCCGAAATGAAATCCTGGCACCACCACTTATAACTGTATTATTGTATTCTATATACGATACTGATGATTGTTGCAAAGAGCGGGAAGCTTATGGATCGAAAATAGCGGCGAAGCGTGGTAGACTTATTTGGTATTTCCTATAGGAAATATACCCGGCGATGACCAAATAAGTATACCACGCTTCGCCACGGATCGAAAATCGTAATAGAAACAAGCAAGAGATAACAAAAATGATGATGAAATTACTTATTTTTATTAATACAATCATGAAAACACATTAGAACTAGAACCTACTGCATGATAGATAGCAACTAAATATTAATCATTTACCTTGGGGATTTGATTGAATTCTATAGAACTAGAACCTACTAAATAATAGATAGCAATACTATATGAATCGTATACCTTGAGTATTTAAATGAATTCTATTGAACTAGAACCTACTAAATAATATAAATAGCAACATAATGTCATAATATTGATCACATATAATCAGATTCATTCAATTTGATGGACTCATTACTTTGCATAAGTTATCATAACAATGTCGTGTTTGGTGTCATTTCCTTATAAATTTAACGAAGATTTCAAGTATTCAATTAAATTTGTTTGTAAATTTGTGTTTGATTAAATCAGCAATTGCTTACTGAACGCCCCAGTGTTGCTTCCTTCTGTTGTTGATCCTTCTATTCAGGCTGTTTGGACAAACTACAGATAGATATTACTTCTAGACATATAGATATACTTCTTATAGATATTACTTCTTGCCGTTGCTGATGACCGTAGAATACGATGACAAAATATCTCTCTGTATTCGATCTTGGAACCTTTGGATTATATATCAGACAGGCGCTTATCGCCCTCGGCTACGGACCACTCTATATCTATCTATCTAATGCCAAGCGTCAATTCAATAAATCTGATTATACCTTGTGGATTTAATAATTATTGAATTCTATCCGCCACTCAAAGCACGTCAATCGCCAGTCATGTTCTCAATAATTCATAAAAATACAAAATTTATACAAAATGTAAGGCTATATCTCACCAGCATTGTAAGCAGTAGTGATATTGTGTAACACGTTAGCTGTACTGGTGCCTAAAATCATCAAATAGCCGAAATCTTTTTTGTTAGACAGCCATTTGTTCAGACTGAGCGAGTTGGCAATTTTGCGTGAAAGATAATCTTCCAGAGTGTAAGTGGCCAAATACAGTGCACTGCCTGCTGCCGCCGGCGAGCCCAACACATCACATATTGCCCTATCAAACACGTGCAATGCCTGCAATAATAGAAATAATTATTACGTCGGTCCCGGCTGCCTAAAAGCAGTCGTTAAGGCTGAGCATCAGCTTAAAAAAAACTTTTTTATGGTGATATTTTTCAAAGTTTTACTATTTGGATACTTCTCTCCATTGGGAGCCTGGCTAATCGTTAGTAAGGCTAGTCAGTTACTCCCTATATTCGGAGGCATATTAAATTGTTGCATTGCACTATATAGCTGCTTAACACAATGTTATTCAGCAGTGCTTTGTTCCCATCAATGGGTTGCGAAGACTAGCTTATGGTTGAGATGTCAATGTGCTAACCACACGTTACATCTTTTCTGGTTAATGATCAATCACCTCTGCTGATTCAGTCAAGTGGATGTGGAACTGGCAACCAGCTGGTAGGCCAAAGCCCACATAGGGCTGTTGAGCCATTGACAAACAAAAAAAAAATTTGGATACTATCAAGCTATCAAAATGAAATACTTTTTAGAGGAAAAAAAATTTTTTGTTCATTAGTTTTTGAGATATGGGCGTCTAAAGTGGAAATTTTTGGAGAAAGTAATCTCAAAATTTCTAGGGGTGGTCTAATTAGGAGTGGTCCGTAGCGATAAGCGCCTGTCTGATAATCCAAAGGTTCCAAGATCGAATACAGTTGCCAGAACGGATTTTGACAGAAACGGCCACTCCCGTCTTTCGGAGGAGACGAAAAGCCGTCGGTCCCGACTGCCTAAAAACAGTCGTCATCTCTCATCATCACCCCTCTCATTACCCACGCACAAGCCTAGAGCTCATGTGGGCATCACCCTCAAAAAAAAAAAAAATCATGAAATTTTGAGTAAACGTGCTTGAAGGTATTGTCTATCACTTGACATAATTAGTTTCTCAAAATAACCAATTTGGAAGAAAATAATATCTTAAAAAAAATAACTCAATTTTCAATTAAATTGTAAATTTGTTATTTTTCTCAAATGTTGATATTTCGAGAAACTAATTATGTCAAGTGATAGACAATACCTTCAAGCACGTATGCTCAAAATTTCATGATTGTATTTGCAACCAATTTTGAGATGACTTTCTCCAAAAATTTCTACTTTAGACGCCCATATCTCAAAAACTAATGAACAAAACAAAATTTTTTTCCTCTAAAAAGTATTTCATTTTGATAGCTTGATAGTATCCAAATCGTAAAACTTTAAAAAATATCACCATAAAAAAGTCTTTTTCAAGCTGATGCTCTGAAAAGTTGAAAAATATATTAATAGCTAGAAAAGAAAATAGTTGAAAAATTAATATTCACCTCATTTGAATTAGGGTACTTTAAACCGTAAGAGTCTCTTATTGCAAGCCTTTGTTGGCGTGTGTGGAATATAATATACTTAATTAGAGTAATATCTCGGTCTTGATCCCAAGCGTGTATTTTATCAGCAGCATCGACTGAATCGAATTTCGGCCACGCCACAATAGTGGGATTGATTGGCTCATCAGATATGCTGTTGTCCTGTAACAATTTCTTCAGCTTAGTAATCACAGTAATAATTAATAATAATATTATTATTATAGTAATAATTCATCAGAATACATGAAGAATAAGTTGCCGCAGGTGGTACACTTATAGAGAAACAGGCGCGCGGGTAACGAGCTGTTATTTTTGAAAAACAAAAATAGAGCCTGCAAAACTTCCATTTCTATCATTCTTTTGGCACAATCCGCATCAAAATCGGTTCACTCAAACTTCTTCACGAACTTTCCAAACTTGGTCACAAAATTATTTTCATATACAGAGTGTTTCAGAACTCCCTACCAATACTCTAGGGCTAGGGCATTGTACCTGGGTAAAAACCAAATCTAAATGTCATATTTAAATTGTCCAGAAGTCCTTAGTTACTCACACACTACCATTTTGTTTTTTTCACTAATTATTTTTTATCTCAATAATGGTGGAACATATGGAATCGAAACTTTGCACCAACATTTATGACAACTAGACAAAGCTACAGAAAAATTATGACAATTTTTCAAATCCATAAAACAAAATGGCGGCCATTTAAAATATTGTTTCTTGAATTACTCGGAAACCGTTGATATTACGAAAATTTTACAGGAATAACTTTTTTTAGTAAATTTAATTACGAATTGATTTGTTAAGATTGGACCAATATTGACTGAGATATGGCAGCTTTAGTGATAGGTGACTGCTGGAGGCTAGTTGCAGTGCATCCTGAGCTTGCGGCTAAAGTCTGCTACAACAATGCAACAGTCTCCGTCCGCTTTGCAAGCCATTTTAGATTATTTTGTGTGAATTTTAAATACAGTAAAAAAGGGTGCAAGTAACCTCCAGCGGTCATATCAATATCTGTATATTAATATCTTATTATGAGGGTGAAGCCCACATGAGCTCGGAACTTGTATAATGTGAAAGGTGATATTGATGAGAGACAAATCTAAAGACAGATTTTCAGAACTGACGAATTAAGGTGGGCTCCGAAACACGGGGGATAGATAGATTTGAGAAATGAATATTTGAACAATACTCACGCTTGTTGCAAGAAGAAGCAGGTCGCTGAGAATGCAGAAAATGACAAACGTTTTCAAGAAACCAACAACCATTTCTAGAAATTGTGTTGTTTTTAGAACTGTAAGTATTTATTCTGATAACTATTCTACTTCGTGGGATAACTCCAGGAGAATGATAACCACCCAAAACAGGTTTACGAATCTGAAATTTATTTTATTGTTTTCACATTCACGAAGACAGATTGATTTACAGTATTTAATTAATGTAGTATTGTCTCGAGTTTTAATCAAACAGAAGTCAATCATGTCCTGATTAGAGAAGTGAGATGCTCCAATCAAATCTATTCATTACGACTGATTTTTGATTCAATGCAATATTTTTACTGTAATGTATTTTGATTAAGATTTGATTACTCAATCAAAATGTGGTAATTGCGAAAGAGAGGAGAAGGGGGGTCACGAAATTTGAAGCCATTGTGATGTAAGGAAATAAAGTGGAATTATATTTGCCTAATTGGAATCTATGTAGGAGAATAATTCTACTCTGATTTACTTGAAAACGAAAAGACTGTCACTCACTCATTCATTCATAAGCAGAACCAAAAATCCTCCGAACCACAAACTTTCTTTCTAAATTTCTAATTTGAAACTTTCTAAAACTCTCTAAATTTGACAAGCATGTTTAGATGGACCTCTACACACGCAACCAAAAATGAGTTTGATGTAAATTTCAAAAGATACGCCCAGGTAGTGAAAATAGAATATTCATCCGTTTATTTTTCAGTCATTTCAATAATGCAGGTTTGACTGGTGAACCCTTTATTTATTGAATAATTAAATAATTGTATTTCTATTTCCATTTCCATTCTTGGAATACAAATTGATGAATTATGTCCTTACTGAATTGTGTTAAAAAATGAACTGCGTCTAAAATTCTTCCATATATATAATTATATGCTTATGCTAACTAGGCCAAACTAATCAATTTTTAATTTCGCCATTATATGAAACCAAGTCTACACTAATCTACAACGAAAAATGAGAAGTAGCAGCAGAGGAACTGCTTTGTCAAGAGATTGAAAAGGAGTAGAATTCTTCCATGAATCGTAGCCTAATTTGTAAATCATGTAGCCTCCAAACTCCACCTTCTATCTCTTGATAAGCCAGAAATGAATGACTCAGCTAGTTCTGAATTCGACCGGTAGATGGCTACAGTTACTGGGTGATTTACAGCTTCAATTTTCACAGACACGCCTTCAAGCTCCGCCTCTCTCCCCTGTTTGATCGGCAATGCACAACGCAGCTAGTTCTGAATTCTGTCGTAAGATGGCAGCAGTTACTGGGTCATTCAAGTTACAACTTCATTATTCAGCCGTCTAGATGTCAGAGAGTAGAATCAAGTGGTTTGGATATCCCTAGATACCCTAGAATAGAAACACAATATTGGGGTTTGTTGCTTTCTTTACGAATAGGCAATCAAAGGATTGTTCTCGTACATAAGGAACCCTACTACTAATGCATATTAGATGTGATTTGTGAAACTCACGGAGTCGGTGCCCCTGCTTTCACTTCACTTGATTGACGTGTTCTTCTTAAAAATATGTATACATGTATAATATTATGTTCATTTCATTTCTATTTTTGCACATGTATGTATATGTATGAGTGAATTGTTTGTTTTTTGGCAATAAATTGAAATTGGCAATTGACTTGTGAATTTCAAATTTATATATTCCTTACTTGTAATATTTTGTTTTTGTTTGAATGTTATGAATATTATGTTAAATGAATACGGGATCTGCAATCATAGAACTGATGTCGGGGGTTAATGATAGTTATTAACGAAAGTAAATTATGCGCTGCCTTATTTGTCTACATGATGAAAGCCTATGAAATGGTTGATCATAAAATTTTATGAGATAACATGTATCTGGCAGGAATTTGAGGTATTGCACACGAATGGTTCAAGTCTTATCTAACCAAAAGACGGCAACAAACTAAAGTTAATGGTATTGTTAGTGCATTTGGCGAACTGAAAATAGGCATACCATTAGGGCAGTGGCGGCTCGTGACTAAAGTGGGGGTCAAAATTGAAATTCCTAGGCATTTTTTGTTCTCTCCCCCCACCCACTCTATCACAATCAATATCACAAAATCAATAGCATTATATTCAAAAACATTTTAACAGATGAAGACATTCTCTAGGTTGCCGTCTTTTGGTTAGATAAGACTTGAACCATTCGTGTGCAATACCTCTAACTTCTGCCAGATACATGTTATCTCATAAAATTTTATTATCAACCATTTCATAGGCTTTCATAATATGGACAAATAAGGCAGCGCATAATTTACTTTCGTTAATGCTATCATTAACCCCCGACATTAGTTCTATGATTGCAGATGCCGTATTCATTTAACATAATATTCATAACATTCAAACAAAATATTACAAGTTAGGAATATATCAATTTGAAATTCACACGTCAATTGCCAATTTCAATTTATTGCCAAAAAAAAACAAAAACAATTCACTCATACATATACATACATGTGCAAAAATAAAAATAAGATGAACATAATATTATACATGTATACATATTTAAGAAGAACACGTCAATCAAGTGAAGTGAAAGCAGGGGCACCGACTCCGTGAGTTTCACAAATCACATCTAATATGCATTAGTAGTAGGGTTCCTTATGTACGAAAACAATCCTTTGATTGTTTCGTGAAGAAAGCAACAGACCCCAATATTCTGTTTCTAGGGTATCTAGGGATATCCAAACCACTTGATTCTACTCTCTGACACCTAGACGGCTGAAGTATGAAGTTGTAACTTGAATGACCTGGAACTAGCTGCGTTGTGCATTGCCGACCAATCAGGGGAGAGAGGCGGAGCTTGGAGGCGTGTCTGTAAAAATTGAAGCTGTAAATCACCCAGTAACTGCAGCCATCTACCGGTCGAATTCAGAACTAGCTGAGTCATTCATTTCTGGCTTATCAAGAGATAGAAGGCGGAGTTTGGAGGCTACATGATTTACAAATTAGGCTACGATTCATGGAAGAATTTTAGACACAGTTCATTTTTCAACACAATTCAGTAAGGTCATAATTCTGATCGCCAAAACAGCTGGTTTTCGCCAAATTGAATTAATTCTGCTATACAATTTCAAGCATTCACCTGCTAGATGGCATTGAGCGCTCTCTAATTGCTAAACTATTTATTAATATTGTATAATACACTACTATAAGTCGGATCCTTGGATACTCTGTTGAATTGGTTTATTATTGTATTTTTTCAGTTGATGAAATTTATGTTCTCCGTTGGGAATGTGTGCTCGCTACTCAAGAAAACTCGCAATTCAATAGATGAACTACCGTTTATTCTCTCCAAATCACTTCATAAGATTTCAACAAATAAGTGTCATGGACATAAGAAACTATAACAATCTTCTATACTCGAATACAGTTTGTACAGTTGTGAAAATGAGTGTAGTATGTTTTTGTGTTTTAAGAATGGAAATGGAAACAGAAATACAATTGATATTTAGTTAGTCAATAAATAAAGGTGACCTAGTCAAAGCTGAATTTTTGAAATGACTGTAAAAATTTTTCAAGTACTTATGTAATCGATACTTACTTTGATAGTTCTAGTAATCGATACTTCGATAGTTCTAGTGATCGATATACTTCTTGGTCAAGATTACTAGACAAATTTGACAATTTGTCTAGTAATATTGCTTCTTGGTAGCCTAAATGATTCCATGATGTTATACCTCATTCCAAAATGTTTATGTAGTATTGTTTATGTTCAAGAGTCAAACGCATGGCTTTGTATGGCTGGTTTCCATACATATAACAGTATTCATCTTAGATGGCGGATGGCATTAAATAGATCGATAGAGATTTCTTTCCAATCGGGCTTCATCAACGTCAAAAAATAATATCTATCTAAAGCCATCCGCCAGCTTAAATGAATACCACTTTAATATGGAGCAAAATGTTCTGAGTCTTCCCTAACATGACTCAATGGCTCTTATACAGTATAATAATTGATTTTCAAGACAGCTTTCTCATGGTAAAATGTTTATTTATAGAGTAATATCATATTCATTGATCAATTATGATGGGTATAGTATTAATAATGTGATATCGTTTACAGTAATCAATTAATTTGTTTCATATTATTCATATTTTTATCCGTAACTACAGAAATTGATTTCGTTTCGAGATGAGTTAACAAGTAATACTACAATAATAGTTAACATAAAACTCTGCCATTCTGTGCAACAGGCTACATAAGTAATGTACTTCACTTCGATACAATTCTCTTATCAATAATTTCATTTGGATGATCTTTACAGATAACTATCTGTATTATAATTCAGATGTTGAATACAATTCTACATCTCTCAATAAGATAACAATCTCACGATAATGATGTAACAATACTCAAAATCAACTCACGAAGTATTATAATAGATACAGAACATTGCCAAACAATCTTGAAAAATTCAGTATATAATATGAGCATGTTATTTCATCCGTTATCAATTTCCATTCATCAATTCATTTATGTTAAAATGTAATACTGTATTAAAAAACAAGAATTTCAATTCCATCATTATTGTTAACAAAATTGCTAAGATGATTCAAATTGATTTGTATGATAAATAAGCACATGTGAGTTGATTAAAAAAATATATAAATAACATTGAATGAACGATTACTGATCATTAACTTAATAACTTGACAGTAAATCATTAACTTAATAACCTAATGAATGATTACCTGTTGAATGATAATACAGTATTATTATAATCAATTGAATAAATCGAAAAATTAATGTAATTATTAATGTGAATCAGACTTAATATTAATGATGACTAGATTGAGACTAGTATAATAGGCGAATGTACTTGCAGTTTCAAGGAAGTCTCCGTGAATGATGATAATAGTTATTTTATTTGAATCTCAACATAATTTTGATAATCACAGTTTCAGTCTAACTGCATTTTAACAAATAAAAACTCCTGTTCTTCTCATCTTTCATCAGGTTCCTGTTTTAATTAACTTCTAAATCTCACGATAGTGAAAAATCGCTAAATAGTAAGGTTTCTTATGTACGAAAACAATCCTTTGATTGCCTATTCGTGAAGAAAGCAACATACCCCAATATTCTGTTTCTAGGGATACCCAAACCATAGAATAGAGAGAGTTTGTTCTTTCCCATTGGATAAGAATGAGTGTAGAACATCTCTGACATCTAGACGGCTGAATAATGAAGCTGTAACTTGAATGACCCAGTAACTGCTGCCATCTTACGACAGAATTCAGAACTAGCTGCGTTGTGCATTGCCGTACAATCAGGGGAGTGAGGCGGAGCTTGGAGGCGCAAAGCAGGTTTTTCAACCTTCTGTCAACCTCATTATTATTATCGCTATTTATTATGAACGGTATTCTTTTTCTCTTATGTAATTGCGTTGTACTTTGTAAAATGCTGTATAAATGTGGAGAAACAATGAAAATATTAATTTTATTTCCATTTAAACCTCGAGATACAGGTTTCGGTTATTACACCATTATGGCAAACCAAATCTCGATAAATCTGGAAATCTTGATTGTAAAAACGTCTAGTCGTTTTATTCGAAAAGTTTTTTCTTACTTTTTTCCAACAAGATTTGTTATGCAAGGAATCTGTACGTACAGGTAACTGGAATGAATTCTATGTGGGATAATAAGCTAATAATAAGATAAACAATTAGTTTACAATGAACGTCTTGCAATCGGGTTTGTGAATAAGTTGATAATTAAGATAACCAATTAGTTTCAGTAATCATCCTTCTCTTGTTATCTGGTTTGAGAATTAGCTAATACATTATGATGACCAATTATTAGTTACAATAAACATCTTATTCTTGTAATCTGGTTTTAGAATAAGCTAATACAGTAAATAAGATGACCAATAATCATTCTTTTTTTGTAATCTGGTTTGAGAATGAGCTAATAAATATAATGATGACCAATTAGTTTCAGTAATCATCCTTCTCTTGTAATCTGGTTTGAGAATAATCGATGTATTGATTATTTGTGTTGCTCATCAATCTAACATTGGCAGCATCATTATCATAACAATCACTGTCATCATCATCATCATCATCCACCTGAATATTACTATCATCATCAACATCAGTGACATCATTCATTTTGTCAGGTACTTCTTGTTTCAATTCTCCACCATTGTCTTGCCTATTAGTGCCAACGTTTTTATCAGTCTCGCTACTTGTGTGGGGAATACATGCACCTTTCGGATATCTTTTACCCTCGAAGCTCACATAGTCTTTGACCAGTTCCAAGCCAATCAAAGCTCGCAGATCTTTGGCATTCTTCTCCTTGTCCGACAATTTCTCTTCGCCTTCCTTTCCAACATCTTCTTTCACCTCCAAAACTTCGTCCTCATTTTTAAAGCCATCCTCTTTCTTCGATTTACACTCGAGCTCTTTGTAGATTTTGGACAGATTCTGCAGAACATAGTTGGTGCTGACCGGTTTTGGTTGGTTGTTGTTTTCACCATCAACATCATTGAGTTTTCTCAGTTTTGCAGCATCCATACCATATGTGGTAGATGGTAACGTGTCTCGTGGTTTTGGTACAGCAAACGCCGACATGTGTTTGCGTGAGGGTTTGAACAGCGACATTTGCTCCCCCGTCTGCTCAGATGTCTTGACGTTTCCACCAACTTTCTGATCAGTTTGGAGATCAAGTGGTTCCACAGAGGGATTGTTTCCTGACTCTTGTTCGCGGCTGTTTTTTGTTTGATCCCAGATGTGTCCCGACACCCGAAGGTCTATGAAGAAGTGTAGCGGATCAAATGGCGCTGTGGCTGTGTAGGGTGGTGGATGGTATGGGTACCATATGGGGGGTGGTGGGGGGATTTGGTCGGGTAGTAGGGTGTTAGGGGGTGGGGTGGGAGGGTTGGTGGGTTGTGGAGGAGGGGGAGTGGATCTTGAACCAGTGGTAAGTTCCAGAGGTTTGTCAATAGGTTCACGGATGACATTGTTGTTGTTGGTTTCCGGATGTATATTCAGGGGTTGTTGGTGATGGTTGTGGTGTAGTCTTGAGGAGGTGGTGTCCTTCCAAGTCCTTTTTCTGCCGCGGCGGCTTGCTGTGGGAGTTGTGGCGTGACCTTGAGAAGATGCCGATGCTGCACTTTTGGCCTGAACAAAGCTGCGCAGCATTTCGCTGAAGAAGAAGCTGTTCGGTAGCAGTGGCATGTTGTAGAGGTAGGGTGGGGTGGCGGCCAGAAGACGCGAAACCAGGTCACTGTTGCGGTAGTCTGAAGGCTGTTTGGCTGCTGCCGGTTCAGGTATACCTTGGCCGGCCATCTGTCAAACATACAAAAAATTATAATAATTTAATGATCAAAATTCCTAATATCAATAATGCCATATAATACTCTGAAGACTTCCGCTACTGCGAATATTGACAACAGAATAATAGCTATAGTCTGTGCAAACCTTAGAATGCAGTAAGCGTTTAAATGGCAATGCTATTTGTTATGGGGATATGGAAGCGCTGTTGCCATGTTTTGCTTATTTGTTTATTACTCCTCACTCACAGCTGTTCGCTCTCTTTTCCACTCTTATCCTTGTTTTGTTTACATTTCTTATTCTATCAAAACTACATAAATGAGAAAACAGCACACCCAGAGATAGAATTACTTGAGAAAGCATTTTTCAACATTCAGTGTCGTGGTTTGATAAACTCGAGCAGTCATTGGAGCCGATGCATAGAATGTCAAGTTTTGAATACTTACTCCTCCGAATTGGCTTTGCTGACTACTGTGCAATCTGGCAACATTGCGCCACATAAACGTAACACTGCAATATAAGGTTTGCACAGACTATAGTAAAGGAATTCGATGATTGAAATTGATTTAAAAAGCAATAAATAGTTGCAATATCGAAATTCCTAAAATTAATAATGCCATATAATACTCTGAAGACTTCCGCTACTGCGAATATTGACAACAGAATAATAGCTAGTAAGGAAGTTCGATGATTGAAATTGATTTGAAAAGCAATTGAATAGTTGCAATATCCTTTTTAGTTACATTACTGTTGAAGTGAACTTGCAAAGATCAAACATTTTTTATAGTAATTAATTGAACGAAATTCCTAATTAATGCCATATAATATTCTGAAGACTTCTGCTACTGCAAATATTGACAAGAGAATAATAGCTAGTAAGGAAATTCAGAATATTATATGGCATTAATTAGGAATTTTGTTCAATTAATTATTATGATTTAACAGCAACGGTATAGTTGCAATATCTCATTTCCTTCCATTTTTTATAGGTAATTGATATTCATGTTTTGATTTATCAATATGATAAATTCATCAATACATCAACTTGACGAAAGAGACTAGATTAGATCAGATTATTTACTTCATTCATGTAGATTGCAAAATGTATTGGCTTAAATATTCGAAATTATAATATTGCAGTGATAAAATATACAACTAATTATTCGACAAATTTATATGAACTATTGAATTTTCCAATGTCAAGATGTGAATGATAACGATGATATGATAGCGATTTATCTAGATGGAACGGCGAGGTTTGAACATAGAAATGTCAATCTGGAATCTAGAATATACGAGGACATACAATAAAAAATTTGAAGAAAATGTTGAACAAAACCCTATACTTCAATTCAGTGATAAATAATAATTGTTTGTAAATAGGGAACACGACTGGCACTTGAACAAAGAAGTTGAGTAACTCTCCTCAAGTTTAATATTGTATTTCACAAATCTTGAGAAATAATTTCCTTATTGATTTTTGAATATAAAAATGATTCTCTATGGCTTTTCAAGTCACATAAAATTTTGTTTTAGTTCTCAAGGTTGAAGCTTATATACGGATGTTAATTTTAGTTGAGTACAAAAATCAATGGTTTTATGAACAGAAAAATGTTCACTTCTTTTGATTTCGTTAAATTCCTATCTCGAAATACATAGTGTTTGCAGGCAGCCCTCCTGTATCCGCCATTGGGATCTATTGAGGCAGTAGAAAATCCTCACATTTCCCTTCAAGACAAAGAGGAGCTGAACAGATGGATGATGAGAATGAAGTATCGATTTCAGCAGTCACAACAAAAGGTGGAATAGGTGGTATGAAAATGAATAATTTCTGTAATAAGTTTCAAAAGACAATTTCAAGCTCAGAATGACTCCTTCTGCTACTTCTCAGATTACATTTAATTGAATGGGGAAAAGCCCAGTAGCATCTTTCCGTTAAACCCCCCCCCCCCCACCTCTTTCGTTCATTAGCTATTTCTGCTCTGTTCATTCTTCTTCTTCTTCTTCTTCTTCTTCTTCTTCTTCTTCTTCTTCTTCTTCTTCTTCTTCTTCTTCTTCTTCTTCTTCTTCTTCTTCTTCTTCTTCTTCTTCTTCTTCTTCTTCTTCTTCTTCTTCTTCTCCTTCTTCTTCTTCTTCTTCTTCTTCTTCTTCTTCTTATTCTTCTTCTTCTTCTTCTTCTTCTTCTTCATCCTCTTCTTCTTCCAAACTGTCATAGGCCAGCAATGAATGACTCAGCTAGTTCTGAATTCGACCGGTAGATGGCTGCAGTTACTGGGTGATTTACAGCTTCAATCTTTACAGACACGCCTCCAAGCTCCGCCTCTCACCACTGATTGTTCGCCAATGCACAACGCAGCTAGTTCTGAATTCTGTCGTAAGATGGCAGCAGTTACTGGGTCATTCAAGTTACAACTTCATTATTCCGCCGTCTAGATGTCAGAGGTGTTGTACACTCATTCTTATCCAATGAGAGAGAACAGATTCTTTCTATTGAACATGGATATTCGATATTCATAATAAATTTAATAAAAAAGTGTATTATATTGTGAAATATTTATTTCAATAGAAGAATACTATTATTACACTGTCAACACACCACTATCACAGCTGTTATGTTTTTAGACAGACTGTACTATATATTGTCCCCTGGACAAGCCAAAACTATTTCATTCAAGCAAGTTTGGATTGAGATAAAATCATTACAAACACTTGCAGGGTTGTTGTGCAAAACACCCAAAAATCCTACCCTACGTCAAATTATTATGCCGTGCTATTTTTATTCGCGTTCAGTGTGTGTGTGTGTCTGCCTCTCTCTTAAAAGAAGAAAAAACAGGGTTGTGTTTCCACAGAACAATCCCTTGGAAAAGCGACAGAAGGTTAGAGAGAGCTAGAAAGAGAGAGAGAGTGCGAGAGAGAGAGTGGCAAGGAAGAGAACGTGAGCGTGCAAATGAGAGAGTTGAAATAATCAATGAAGCGTACGAATGTATAAATGCAAATAGAGTCAGACCGCAAGCGGAACAGAACAAAGTTGAAAGAAAGAGATGACAGAATGCGAGAGAGAGTGTGTGGGAGGGAGTGAGAGATAAAGAAAGAGTGAGAGAAAGAGAAAAAACAATAACTTCGTTTCGTCAACGCGCGAAATTCAGCCCTTAAGCTCTCGACTACTCAACCACCCCCCTTCCACCATAACGTTGAAAAATGCCAACACTGCCGTGAGAGGATCTGAAAATTATCGCGAACGTTGACAACAACGTCGAATCATCATCATCATCATCATCATCAAGAAGAGAGATCTCCGCAAATCATTTGCATGCAACCAGATTCTCCATTACACGCCACGCTGTCTCTCCTCCTCAATTTCGGCTTCATTGTTATTCGTGGCATCCGTTGAAATTCACTGATGATCGCTTCTTTCCTCTTTTTTCTGTCTTTCATTCTCTCCGTCTCTCTCACACCCCCTCCCCTCAAACTCTCTCTCTTAGACATACTCCCCCCCTCTTACTCACTATTTGTCCGTCTATCACAATCTATCTACCTTACTCTGTCTCTCAAGTTCTCTCTCTCTCTCTCTGACTCACACGCACTCCCACACACACTCTCTATTAGAGAATTTTCTCTAAATTTCTATCATAATTACCATATTCACCATGTTTCTATCATAGTGAAATAATTTTATCATATTCCACTATTCTTAGCTATCATACTATAGGATTCAAGGCAATATATTTTACAATCCACATGAATAGAATAATCTAATCTCTCTGGTTGAGTACGATTTACGGGAAGAATGAATGTCCTTCCGATATCCTTTCGAAGGATATTTTCTATATCCTTCTCCAAGGAAAGACATTATTTTATAAGTTCAAACTTCCACGTACCATTAACATAAATCGCTATCATAATTTATGTGTATCACATTGTAACTAATACTCATAATATTCTTTTATTATCAAATATATAGTTTGTTAAATTTATAAATTATTTTATAATAAGCTTCACCGTTCCATTCACATAAATCGCTATCATAATTAATTTATGAGTATCACATTGTAACTAATACTCATAATATTCTTCAATTATTATCAAATTTATAGTTTGTTAAATTTATAAATTAATCACGTAAATTTACAACTCAATTGTAATCTAATGGTGCCTCAACACGATTATTAATGAGGTCACCTAAACCCTTTTTCCAATTTTGTATTGTATTTATATGTTGTATTATGGTATTGTTTTTGGAAATTGTGTGTGAATAAATGAAATAAGAAAATGAAAATGAATCTAGAATATTTACAAGCAGTGCGGTGATTATTGTTATCTATGTCAATGAGAAAAATATATATCTTGATCCATTACAAACTGTTGATAATGAGTTCATTAAACTTGGAAGCGCTCCAGACAGTAATATAAGTAGACAAATCTGTTTCTTACATTTGAAATAATATGACTGCATGTTGGTAATGAAGTGAAATCAATAGTGAAAAAATATTTTTATATATAGGAATAAAAGATCCAATGGGGACGAAAGATCTAACAAAATGAAGGGATGAATGCTTCTGAAATAATGATCAGACGATATATGCATGTAGGATATATATATATATATATATATATATATATATATATATATATATATATATATATATATATATATATATATATATATATATATATATATATATATATATATAGTGCAGGGTATTATAATACATGAAAAAATAACGCTAGTAGCTCCGATCAAAACCAAGCAGTGATTACTTCATGCAGTGCTGTTTTTGAGGCTTTTGTTGTGACGTAAAGTACAAAAGAATTGTTGTACCATGCATGATCCTCTATCTCAATTTTCCTCTTTCAAGATTCCTCTCTCACTCTTTCTCTTACACACACGCGAACACTCTCTCTTTCTCTCTTTACCCTTCTTCTCTCTCTCTCTTTCTCTTTACCCTTCTTCACTCTTTCTCTTTGTCTCTCTTTTTCTCTATCTCTCTATTTATCAATCTCTTTTCCTTCCTCTGTCTGTCTCTCTCACTGCCTCTCTCTATTCATCTATATCTCTTCCTCTCACTCTCTCACTCTCTCTCTGTTCTTCTCTGTCTCTTTGTACCTCTCTCTCTCTCTCTCTGTTCCTCACTCTCTCTCTCTTGCTTTTCCTCCCCCATTGTTCCCCCCTTTCTTATTTATCCCGAACCATTCTCATTTTACAGCAGCAGGGAATTTTCCAGGCTTTTGTTCTGACCACCACATGTTGTTCCGTACAAGCGCAGAAAAAAACCTCCATAAACTAGAATGAATAGAACAATGGCCGTATCACATTTCCTCAATATTATTATTCATTTTGAGAGAAAGTGAATAATTCGCTGACACTGATTACTGAAAACATGATACCAGATACAGTTAAGAAAAAAAAATACTGGTTATTAACACAATACAATTTGTGTGTTTAAACAATTGAACTGTGTTAAAATGATAATTACGGTATACAATTCATGGTAACATTATAATTAATTATTGATAGTGAATTATTATTAAAAAATTTTCAAACCCTCTGTCAGTCTTCTAATATGGTTATGAGTGAAAGCATTATTTACACAATACAATTTGTGTGTTTATACAATTTATGTTAAAAAGACAATTCATCACTTCAGTACATTATTGAATATTGATAGTGAAGTATTATTAAAAAAATTTCAAACCCTCTGTAAGTGAATACTTCGCTGACATTGATTACTGGAAACATGATACCAGATACATTTCTACAAAACAAAAAGAAACTGATTATTTACACAATACAATTTGTATGCTTATACAATTGAACTGTGTTAAAATGATAATTATACAATTCATGGTAACATTATAATTGATTATTTCAGTACATTATTAATTATTGATAGTTAATTATTATTAAAAAATTATCAAACCCTCTGTCAGTCTTGTAATATGGTTATGAGTGAAAGCTATACCTATGGTTAAGACAGCTATGCGAGGGTAGGATAATATTCTGATGTCTGAGGCATGTTATGCCCTTAGACGGGTTTACGACAGCTCGTAAAGTTAGTCATAAAATGGTGTAACAGAATAATTCCACAGCTTTGCATAATGGGTAATGAATATAGGTTCGGTGCTGAAAACAATAAGGATTAATTATTGTCAAATGTCAAATATTTAGGAGGTTATCTTGATGCAAATGTTCAGTTATTTCACAGTTTTTGAGGGAAGATTGTGGAGATACTGTAACTGTTTCTGCTGGAAGAAATATGTTTGAGTATATCAATGTTATGAGTTTAGGTATGAGTTTCGAAGAAATTTGAAATTGAAATTAAATTTTTTTCAGAATACTGACAAAAAAAAAAGAATAATAAAACAATGCACAACAAAAAATGAAAATAACAATTCAATCGTAAATAAGCTCAATACATTCAACACTATATTCTGATAATTTTCATTTTATTTATAAACAAAAAAAAAATTGTAAGATTACAATATAAAAATCAGTATAAGATTATATCAAGTATCTTTTTTCAGGAAATTCCAGTAAAAAAGAAACATTTAATGCAACTTCTATGCTTTGAAAACAATACCAAGAGCAAGGAGACTGGTTTTTTAATGTTGGAAAAGTTATTTCTGATGTTTCTCTCAAAATAAATTTGAAAAGTGAGTGAATGGTTTCATGTTTATAGCAGGATCCTTTCAACTTGTCAGAAAACATATGTTTTACTCGGCCTCCAATACAATTTACTTAATCTACAAATGCTTCGCATTAATTAATTAATTAATAATCTACAAATAATTTCGCAAATTATTGAAAAGGTCTTCTTTAAAAAGGTCTTTTAAAGACTTTAAAGGTCTTTAAGACTTTTAAGCCTTTTCATTATTGTGTCGAAATCACTGTTTAATTATTACCAAAACAGCTGATTTCTGACAAGTTGAAAGAATCGTGCTATACCTGTAATCCCATATCAGAATTATAAAATTTTGCAAAAGTATGGCGGTGGCGGGAATAAAAAATGTTCTAACACATTGTTATGGACCTTTTCACGCCAACTAACACACTGTGATTATACGGTCTGTGTATCATCAAGTTAAATATCAAGCTGTAACTTAAAATCGATATATATCGATATGTATACGATATACTTTATTCTTTCGACAACTGGTTCACCATGCTTCTTATTAGCTTCTCATGAATTTCTAAGTTGAGAGCTTTCCAGAATCAGAATTCTCAGTATAATTTATGGAAAAGTTTTGCTGGCTAGGAAATAATCATCATTAGCAGTGCGGGAAACTTTTCGCAGCTTTTGCAACAATTGTTGGCAACTTTCAGGTACTTTATTGCCGGTGGAAATAACAGATTGTTAGCTTCAAAAACAAAGTTGAAAGATGATGAAAAGTTTGCGGTTATTATTTCTGGAAACCGGAAAGGATTCCCTCGCTGTCGCAGCATCCACAGTTTGCAAAAGTAAGTTACTTAATTCCTACGTTAAAGCCGCTTTTTCCATTCTATTCATTCCGTATTATTAAGCTTGGGAATCAAATAAGTAGGCTACACGTTTTCGTAGAAAACTTCTTATACATTATGTTCAGTTCTTAAGCTTGATTTGATCACTATATATTGGTGAGTTCGGATTTTCCTACGGTTTCGGTTACGATCATTCCTGAAATTCTAAATCAATAAATATGTCTCATTAGATCGGGAAAGCTGATTGGCTGATTAAAAAAAGAAAAAAGAACACTCTGTCTGTGTTTTCATCCTATAAGTTATATTTTGTACTCGATCAATGAATAAAAAGGGTGAGTGCAAGAGTGAGTGTTAGAAGAGAAGGAGAGGCAGATAGAGATCGAAAGAAGGAAAGAGGGAGAGTTCGGTTTTTATCTACGATCATTCCTAAAATTCTAAATCAATAAATATGTCTCATTAGATTGGGAAAGCTGATTGGCTGATTAAAAAAAGAGAAAGGGTGAGTGCAAAAATGTGTGTTAGAAGAGCATGAAAGGCAGATAGAGAGCGAAAGAGAGAGAGAGAGAGAGAGAGAGAAAGGGTGAGATAAAGAGAGGCTAGAGTAAGGGAGAAAATAATGGAAAGAAAGTAAGTTGAAGAAAGTTCAAAAGTGATATCCATGAGAAGTGATGGATGATTTTGAAAGCAGCACAAAATGTTCTGATCATTAAATCTGATAGCCCAGTAAAATTGTCAATCAAAACAGGTGTACCTTTAGCATGAAATGGCATGTCGGTTTCTTTTTAATGTTTGCTTATAGTCTGGATAAGAACCAGCCGATTTTTAGACGTCCATGAGATCTCCCAAAATCAAAATGTGAATGCATCTCAGCCTTTTTTCCACGTTTACCTGTCGAAGAATCACTTTTTTCACAGGACGACCACATTTCAGCACACAGCCTTCAATTGACCTGAGACCACCCACCCAGCATCCAACTGTTTCGAGAGATACAGCTCTTCAAAGTTCATCAACGTAGACCCTTTTCGTTTTTATTATTTGACCCTGGAGAATCACTTTTTTCAGGACATTCAACTGCCGGAAAGTCAACAATACCACCCTGATGCCCAAGCCATTGTCATTAGCCCGTTCACACGCCAGTTCCACAACACCACCCACGTTTTCAATGTTTCCTGACTGGTCACCTGATCAGAAGCATCACTTTTGAACGACTTTGTAACGTTTGAAAGACACTTGAAAGCCACTGTTTGAGACCTCAACTGATCACTGCAGACCAACAGCAGACGGGGCCTTTAAAGCCCATCATGTTGTTGAATTTTCCCACCCTTGCTACACTCTTCAATTGCGATCATGACCTGAATAATCACTTTCACAGAACATTTTTTGGCCAAAGACAGATTGCCTGACTGACCATTTGACTGAATTTACATCCACCTGTTGCAGGGTTCAACCGTGCCCAGCATTCGCCAGCCTCAGCTCATCAAATACCACACCTCATTTGATCATTTGACCGTGAGTGTTCACTTTTCGAACAGATAGGACCACCAATTAAAGACCAGTCACCTTACTGGCATACTGAGACAAAATTGGTCACAGGCCCTGATAGTTTGGATATGGTGAGTCAACCGTCCGACATACATATTGAATCTGTAATTTAATGGAGTGGTCATGTTGTAGCACATGATGACAGAATTTCAGAGAGAAAATGAAATGGCACCATCGATTTATTGTGAAATTTTTATCTTCAATTATAATCAGATATTATTATTTCCAAATCAGCCAACATCTCAAAAACGGTTATTGAGATATTAACTCATTTAGGTGTAAATATTTATGTCTGATTTATAATTGAAATATCTTAAAAACGGTTTCACATATCGTGGTGCGGTTTTCGCCATTCATTTTCTCCTGAAATTCTGTAATGAAATCATGTATAACATGACCACCTTCCCATTTAAAAAATTAACTTAGATTCAATATGGCGTATTCAATCAGACTTGAAATTTTAAGATCTTTGAAGGCCTATATCTCGCAAACTATCAGGCCCACAATGACCAATTTAGTCTCAAATTGTAGGTAATTTAATATACTTTGAGAATTATGTTGGATGTCCTATTCGAAAAAGTGATACTTCACGGTCAAAATTGACCAAATGTAAAAACAAGTGAAAAATTACGATAATTTGATAAACTTTGAAGAGCTGTATTTCGCAAACGGTTGAGCCTACAATAACAAATTTGGTCTCAAATTGTAGGTAATCTAATCAGCTTTCAAAACTATGTTGGATGTTCTATATGAAAAAGTGATTCTTCAGGGTCATAATTGAAGAAATGTAGAAAAAGTGGAAAAATTCAACAATATGATAAACTTTAAAGGCCTACATCTTGCAAACTATTGGGTCTACAATGATCAATTTGGTCTCAAATTGTAGCTTTTCAAATTATCTTTCAAAACGTTGCTAAAGTCACATTCAAAAAAGTGATGCTTCACGGTCAAAATTGACCAAATGTAAAAACAAGTGAAAAATTACGATAATTTTATGAACTTTGAAGAGCTGTATCTCGTGAACGGTTGGGCCTACAATAACCAATTAGGTATCAAATTGTAGGTATTTGAATTTACTTTCAACCCTGTGTTGAATGTCCTATATGAAAAAGTGATTCTCCAGGGTCAAAATGGCGAAAAATTGAAAAAAAGGGTGAATTTTCGTTAATTTGATGAACTTTGAAGAGCTGTATCTCGAAAACGGTTGGGCCTACAATGATAAATTTGGTCTCAAATTGAAGGTAATTTAATATACTTTAAAAAATATGTACAATGTCCTGTATGAAAAAGTGATTCTTCAGGGTGAAAATTGAACAAACGTGAAAAAAGTGCAAAATTCCGCCATTTTGAACGATTTTTGGAGATGATCCCATAGTTTGCCGAGGTCTAAAACTTGGATTTAGCATCCCAGGACTACCATAAACATTATTAAAAAAAGAAACCGACTACCCCATTTCATGCAAGGTAGAATGTACTATTTTACTGGGCTATGATCAGAAGGCGTGAAGAAAATATAGAATTGTTATCAATCTCATTATTATATACATCTGACCCTCAATTCTGTTTAGTATTTCTCCCAATGTTCTACTTGTCCTCTTTATTCTTCTTCTTTTTCTTTTTATCCTTTTTCTTTTTTTCTTCTTCTTATTCTTCTTCTTCTTCTTCTTCTTCTTCTTCTTCTTCTTCTTCTTCTTCTCCTAGACATTTTCTTCCGGACTTTGAAGTATGGAATTAATTATGGTCAATAGCACATTATTCAATCTTCAGGCACCATACTGAAAAATTCTACTACTACTAGTACTACTACTACTACTACTACTACTACTACTACTACTACAATTTCTTCTGCCTTCTTCTCCTTTTCTTCTTCTTCTTCTTCTTCATCAAAAGTTCTACTTTTTGAATTACCAAATCAAATCAAATTTAAATTCAAATTAAAATCAAATTTATTTGCCATGAAATAGCAAAATGAGATACAAGACAATGTGCACAAGATTAACATTTTTATTTTTATGCGATATAAATAATCAATCCTAGTTTCCTTGAGTATATAATAATTCTACTTCTACATCTTCAGTTAACATTGAAAGAATTTTGTGAGCGATCAAGCGATGGCTTTGATAATAATGTGGACCTTGGAAGTTTTGTTAACCTCAGTCTGGATAGGGCTGTGGTGGAAGTACTTTGTGAAAACCAACCTCAAAACAGCACAATGAGAAAGCGGCGAGTAATTAGTGAAAGTAGCGCACTGCCTTCTCAATTATTTTGAGTGTTGAATGACTCATTTCGGATGATAGCCTAACCAAGGAGGAACTAACCCTAAGTGACCTCACTTAATTCCTTTCCCTTTCACCCTTTTCTCTTCTCCTTCTTATTTTTCTTCTTTTTCTTTTTCTTCTTCGACAAAACCCGTTCTCTTTGCGCGAAGAGTTGCAGCGAAACATAAACTAAACATAACGAATATAAACATGAATTTGATGACCTTACTTGATGAATTCATATACTAGGATGTAGGAAAGAAGAGTAGAATTTTGATAACAATATCATGAAATATGTATCAATACTCCTATCTAAAATACAGTAGAAAAAACGTAACTGAACATAACGGCTTTAAACATGAATTCGATAACTTCACATCGAAATCATATGTAGAAAACAACAGTCTAATTGATAACAATATCATTGAAAATCTTTCAATAATACTATCTAGAATACAGTAGAAAATGATTGAATTTCCATGGTAGCCCATGATTTAACACTGGCTTCTATCATTCTCTTCTAGTCTTCCATGTTCCTTCCTTCGTAACCTACATTCCTCATCCCCTCACTTCATCGCCGTTTCTCTCATCTCTGTCTCCTCTCGCTGTGATTGCGTGTAATCCATTTATCATAATTACTAGGTCTGCCAAATTAGAATAATGCAAATTCACGCCCCACCCTCAGTCCATTCCAATTCTGGAGATGATTTGAATACAATCCGATGGCAGTCTCTCTTCACACACTCTTTCTCTCTCAATTTTCTTTTACTCTCTCTCAATCTCTCTCTTTCTCTCACGCTTACTCACTCTCTCTTTGAACACTGTATATCTCTCACTCACTAAATATCTCAATCACTCTATCTCTCTTACACACACTCACTCTTTCTCACTCATTCTATGTCTCTCTATCTCATCAACATCTCTATTTTTCTTCCTTCCTTATACCCTCCTCTTTCTTGTAAACAATCTAATATCAACTTCTAACTCCTATTTTACATTTCTCATAATTTTCTCTGTCTTGAGAATAAGCACCTGTACCTTTCCTAATCACATGTGAATTCAAGGATATTGTGTTGGATGGAATTTTATGAAAAGTTCCAATGTAAAAACGGCTCAAGAGTTTTTTTTTCGCCCTCGGTTACGGACCAATCCAATAATTTTGAATCTCACATAAAAATAATTTCATTAACAATAGAAGAGCTAACTCTAAAATTCCTCATACACTATTACCATAGGCGCAAGATAAATAAGATATACCGTATTTTCATCGAAACAAGGCAGTGCATTTAAAAAAGTGTGCGTGCGTCCGAGTCAAAGGCATACTAAATTCTTTACAAATTTGAAATTCTTTTAAATTTAGTTTATAACTAAATTCCTCTCGCTCTCAATCATTATCAGCTGAATATGCGATTAATTGCATACGCTGAAATGTGAACATGCCTTCATGCAATACATTCACAAAAGACACACACACATGCTGACTCGGTGTTTACATTCACTCTCTGGTTTTGGCGAACAGACTATAGATATGTCATGCACTGTATATTTTCTTGTTTTTATAAGAATTTAATTCAATATGTGCTAAGATATGTACCAAGATAAACTTAGTTTGTGTTAGTATAGCAGGTCCCTTCTAACTTGTCAGAAAACATATGATTTGACCAGCAAAGGTCTTTTATTATTCTTTGAAAGGTCTTCTTTGAAAAGGTATTTTAAAAACTTTAAAGGTCTTTAAGACTTTCAAGCCTTTTGATTATTGTGTCGAAATCACTGTTTAATTATTACTGGATCAGCTGATTTATGACAAGTTAATTGAATCCTGCTATACGTCTTGCACTGTATATTTTCTTGTTTTTATTGACAATAAAAATTCAATTCAATATGTGCTAAGATATGTACCAAGATAAACCTAGTTTGTGTTGGTACTTAGATGGTGTGTTGGACACCTCACAGTCAGCTGTTGATAAAACATTTCATAACAACCCCATTCAGACCAGCCCCCAGGATTTAAGCTATGAATAAGACAGCAGGCCTACCTTCGGGGATGGCTTGCTGCTGTTTGATGATGGGGATATAAAGGGGATCGGGCTTTAACTATGACGTCACGGCAGCGTCTTGTATATACCGATAATTAATAATGTGAACGTCGTCTCAAGATGGTTCCGGACAAGACGTTTCTCCCCCCCCCCCACTCCCGGATTACCAACTCACCCAACCCCCCTCCACCACCACCAATGAGCGCCAGATTTCAGAACAATATAATTTCTCTCCTTCACCACAATATAACGCATCTCCACTGCACACCACTTCGGTTGTCTCCTGTCTGTTGACTAAATTAATATTCTGCGATCTTCTTCTTCTTCTTCTTCTTCTTCTTCTTCTTCTTCTTCTTCTTCTTCTTCTTCTTCTTCTTCTTCTTCTTCTTCTTCTTCTTCCTTCTTCTTCTTCTTCTTCTTCTTCTTCTTCTTCTTCTTCTTCTTCTTCTTCTTCTTCTTCTTCTTCTTCTTCTTCTTCTTCTTCTTCTTCTTCTTCTTCTCTTCTTCCTCATTCTTTCTCTTATCCTCCTTCCCCTACTTGTCCTTCTTATTCTATTTTGTCACATCCTTCACGTATTTTTCTCCGTTTCTCTTTCGTCTTCTTCCCATTCTATTTCTCTCCTGCAAGTCTCTCTCATTGCTTTTTCCCTTCCCATTACTCTTCATTGCTTTTTCTACTTTTTGTATCTTCTTTGTCTTCTCCTTCTATTCCTCTTCCTCTTCCATCTTCTTATCCTTTCCCTTCACCATTACTTCTCTCTTTCTTTCGTCTTCTTCTCCTTTTCTTCAACTGAATTATGTGTGTTTCTTCATTATTTCCTCTTCATAGTTTTCCCTTTCATTTTTCATCTTCATTCTCTTCTAATTTTCCTATATTACTGAGCTTTTGTTCTCTATATTCTCATTTTCTTTCCTTTTTTCCAACACTGTCTTATTGTTCCTATAATTATCTTTCATCTCTACCTCCTCTTCCTCTTTTCACTCCTCCTTCTCCTTCGTCTCCTCTTTCTCCTTCTCCTCCTGGTCCTTCTTCCTTCCTTCCTCCTTCTGCCTCCTTTTCTCTCCTCCTTCCTCCTTCTCCTTCCTCCTTCTCTTTCTTCTCCTTCTCATTCTCCTCCTTCTCCTTCTTCTCCCCTCCTCCTTCTCCTCCTCCCTCTTCTCCTCCTCTCCTCCTTCTTCTCCTCCTTCTCTTCTAATTCTTCTCATCCTCTCCTCTCCTTCCTCCTCCTCTCTTCTCCTTCCTCCTCCTCTTCTACTTCTCCTTCTCCTCCTTCTCCTCCTCCTTCTCCTCCTCCTCCTCCTCCTCCTCCTGCTCCCTGTTTTCCTCCTCCTCTTCCTCTCCTCCTCTTCTTTCTTGTCTTCTTCGCTTCCTTCTCCTCATCCACTTCTTCCCTCCTTTCACCCTTCTTTCAATCTTTTTACTCCAGCCTCCTTCTTCTTCTTCCCCTTTTCCTTCCTGTTCTTTCCCTCCCCTATTGTTTCTTGTTCCTCTCCTCCTCATTCTCACCAGAAGCATTCACCTTGTTTTAGAGTAGTTGAAGCAGCAAACATTGCATCAGATATGCTGCTGTCTACCCCAAATTGAATTACAACTATTCCAACACAGAAGTGTCTGACGAACAATACTCAATAGGATGGGCAGGAAAGAGAGAGAGAGGGTGAGTGTGTGAGAGTGAGAGAGAGAAAGACTGAGAATCGCAGTGTTAATGATAAGTTTT
Source organism: Laodelphax striatellus (assembly GCA_017141395.1). Lineage (NCBI taxonomy): Eukaryota > Metazoa > Arthropoda > Insecta > Hemiptera > Delphacidae > Laodelphax > Laodelphax striatellus. The sequence continues at coordinate 9,317,446 of CM029537.1, read as the reverse complement.
GTCAGTTCTCAATCCATCTTCGCTCTTCAACTAATGATAATAAATTATCTTTTGAGTAATACACGACACAAAAGGAAGACAGAAGAGTAGAAAGAGAAGTTATCCACTTTAAAATAATAAAGATATGTACATAAAAATATTAGGGCCGGTTCATGAGCTCGGGATTTAGCCAAGTCCTAGACTAAAACGGGTGGCTACCGTAGCATCGACAAACGTTTGTCTCGACAAGTTAGTGGATTAGCAGCATAGAGAGCCCTTAGTACATAGTTTCGAGGCCAACGTTTGTCGATGCTACGGTAGCCACCCGTTTTAGTCTAGGACTTGGCTAAATCCCGAGCTCATGAACCGGCACTTTAAATGTTTATAAATATTAAATAATATTATTAACACAGCTCATAAAAACCATTTGATGGACTTGAATGTATCAAATAGGTTAGAAATTTGTCAGGTCTCTACTCATGTGAGGATTGTTTTTGCAGGACTGAAATCATGTCCTGATGAGTAATCTGCTAACAATATGATTCAGAGAAGCATGTTGCGATCTCTACATTAAACAGCAATGCAGTGTGACCGCGCTAAGCTATGAGCTTATTCATAATCTGGGAACGTCAACAGCATGGTAGGGATTACAAATGCTGGATTTGGGGGGGTTCCAAATAATCTCCCACATCCCATGCTTACAAATCTCTCTCTTGCACTCTCTCTCTCTCTCTCTTACTCACTGACTCTTTCTCTTCTTTCATCCACTCACTCTCGCTCTCTTTCTTTCACACACACTCTAATTCACTGACTCTCTCTTTTGTTCACTCTTTCACTCTCACGGTCAAGTGTTAATGAAAAGGATATCTTTGTATCCCCTTTTCCAAGAATGGACATTACGTTCAAACTACGCCATTTCATGTGTGAATAAATCACAATTATATCATCACTAGCCAGCAGGCTCGCTTCGCTCGCCTTAGGGGTCTAGTGGGCACCGCCCCCTGGACCGCTAGCTGAGTCATCAAATTACCTACAACACACCTGTTCCCATATTTTAAAGCAATGGTAACAATTGAAACTTTGATCGTTCATTCCTCATCTCCACGGTGACGCTCCTCAAAATATAAGACCTTATCAAACATCTATAGCAGGATTTTTTAACTTGTCAAAAAACAGCTGATTTTACGTTAGTAAACGAGCGTACATCAATCAGCTGTTTTATGACAATTTAAAAGAATCCTGCTATACTCAATGAGATCTTTCAAATGAGACCTGAACGAACAAAATCGGTTGAGAAACAACCGAGAGGTTCTTGTCACAATAAAACTTGTTCGCCTATTTCATATAAAGATGTGTTGGACATGACCTAGCTTTGTACGTTCAGTGTCTGAGTTCTCCGCCTGTAATATTTCAAAGTTTGTAAAGTTTTTTGAAAAAGGTCCCCGAATTTAAATAAATTAATATCTATGCTCCTCTGTAACTGTATAGGCTACCGCACAGCAGCACGTCAAAAAACTTCACTGTTTCATATGTTACTCTTGCTCTTCTCTCCCATTCCTACTCTCTCACACTTCCTCTCTATTACTCACTCTCTCTCTTTCTCTCTCTCTTCTACCCTCAGTACATCTCACAACACACTCCCACATATTTTCATCTCCCGTCCCACTGTTTCTTCTGTAACGCGCTGGCGTGAATTGAAAAAAGATATATTAAAAAACGAATTTGTTTTTCACACTCGTTGAGTTTTCAATTTTGCGTGGCGTATGTTTCGAGCTTTCCCAGCATCGAGAAAAGCTCGGAGCTGTTTTTTTTTGCAGGGGAAACGCGAGAGACGCTTTGATAGCGTTTTATCATTGATAGCGGTGCTAGCTGTTCAATTTTCTGTTGTTTGAGATGGTGTGTGAATTCATATCTTCTATACTCTCTTCCGTCTCACTCTCTCTCTCGCTCCATCTCTCTCACACTCTCTCTTTCTCTCTCAATGAAGTTCGAGTTCCAGCTCACAGAAATTTATTCGATGTTTTTTGCTTCATTCCTTGCGATATTAGTAAAGATTGCTGAATGACATGGATGAAAGTGCTGTATCTTAAACCAGAGACAATCCAAATCTAAAATAGAGATAATCCAAAATATTTTTCGGTGTAGTAGTGAAGGTGATGTTGAGGTAGTTATCCATACTGAATAAGAAGACTTGATGTTTTCAAAATCACATATTTAATACAAAAATCGAGATACTGCAGTTTCAGTTGTTACACCATTATCAACCTCTGGTAAACAAAACAAAAACTAAACAAAAAACAAAAAGTACAACAGTGCAGCAGAATATTTATACTCGTGACCGAGCGCTGTGATTGGCAGTTGAATGGCCTATCAAGGTGAACGACTGCCATTGGCCTAGCTAAGCTCTCCTCCCACGGCCTAGAAACCGCCCATTGTGGGAGGAGCTTATCTAGGCCAATGGCAGTTGTTCAGCTGATAGGCCATTCAACTGCCAATCACAGCGCTTGGCAACGAGTAGAAATTCTGCTGCACTGTTTTTTCAGTTTTAGTTTAGATTGATAATGGTGTAACAACTGAAACTGCAGTATCTCGTTGTTTTATTGAATATGCGGTTTTGACAACATCAAGTCTTCTTATTCAGTATTCAAAATATTTTGTTTGGTTAAACGGAACTAGTGTGGCACAATTTAACAAATTTCATAAACGATAACTCCTGATATATGATAGGATAGGATAATATGGAGTTTAGTTTTATTATCTTCAAGTGAACAATTTATGTGTATTTATTTATTTGATCATTTTATTTTTGGTCATTTTCGTTTTACTTCAAATTAGTTTTTTCTACATTGAAGTTTTATTCGTCTACAACTTCATGGACTCTCAATATGGTCATAGTAGACTTTTAGTAGATTTTGTTCTCATATATCAGTAGATTTCTTCTCGAAGTGAGTTCATTATGATAATTTTGATTTAATTGAGTGGGAAGGAAGAAATCATTTCTGAACTGAATCTAATGTGAAACTTCTAGAACATGTTTCGGTTAAACTTCTATTTCGGAGAGAAATAACCCCTTATATTGCTCTGGATTAACGCTAAGTAAAGTATTTTGATTTTGAAATTGAAAAATTGATTTCAATACTGACTCGGTAGAATTGATTAGATCCTGTTAGGCGACTTGTAAACGACTTCTTGATCGCAGGTTAAACCCTTCCTCATGAACTCGGTGACGACTAGATGGATGTGCTTGTTGTTGAAGACCCAACAGCTGAACTGAGTTCAGTCGCAGCCACCTGTAAAAACAATAAATAGAATATTAAAATTAATCACAATATAAATATATATTCTTAAAAATGAAAAGGTTTAGGTTTGTCCAAATCACACCTACTACAACATAGCTAGACTACCAACCTCAGTATCCTACAGCAGCGGTTAGTCAAGACAAGACTATTCGTTTAGTCACAGTAATGAGCCGCACACCGATGCAATGACTGGTGAAACTAACGGACATGCACTCAAAACCATAGATAGAGGAATAGTAGAAATATATAAATCCACCATTCTCTATTATCAGGACATCGTAAATGAACAAATAAACTTGAAACTTAACAAACTTTTTGATTAAACAAAGAATAAATTACATCCATTGTTGTATTGAATACAAGTTTGTGCGGTAATAGAGAAAAAAGCAAATAACTCAACTTGATGTTTATGTTTAAAGATTTATGTAATCTGTTTTTTTATTACGGTACCGATTTGTATTTCAATACAACATTTATTGATAGCTCTTCATCTGCTCCAGAAAGGGTTTACCTCTGTCACTTTTCTGCATTTTAAATTGAAAAAAACTCATATCCAGCGTCACAAAACTTTAAAAAAAAACAAAACCAAATCGACCTAACCATGCAACAATAGTGATATTGATTTCACTTGACGCTCAGCATAAGATAGATAGATAGATAGATATTATTTCTTGTCGTTGCTTTTGACCGTGGAGTACGATGGCAGAAGAATAATATCTCCCTTTCTATCTATCTATCCATTTGTCTATATATAGCAGAATGCATTTAATTTGGCAGTCTGCAATCAGTTAACAGCTGATGTTACGCAGCTTTGACACAATAATCCAAAGACTTTTTAAAGTCTTAAAGGCCATTATTGTGTTTGAAAGACCTTTTTTTTTAAAGAAGACAATTCAAAGAATACCTTTTTAAATTCATTTTAAAGTCTTTGCAATCATCTGCGAGATTCAGCATTTGTAGGTTTCAAGCATAGAGTAACTATACTGTGGTTTCAAGTATTGTGTCAAAGCTGCGTAACATCAACTGTTTACTGATCGCCAACGGCCAAATTAAATGCATCCTGCTATATCTATCTATGTTAGAATCATAATCATACGATTATATATTTCATTAAAAATGTAATTTCGTATTAGTTTTAATGTTGAATTGACTTTCAATGCCACATTCGCTAATGAACGATTCAATGATTTTCCTAGAAACCAGGCATTAAACTTTTATATTCTGTATTCGGATGGAAATTCGATCGTGTACTTGTTATGAAAAAGTCTTTCGCAATCTCCTCATTGCGTATCAGCCTGTAATCGATTGTCATCGCCTCGCAACTCAGGAACGCGTGCGTGCGGAAATGTCATTGTTGGCAGTGTGTGTGTGTGTGTGCATCGCTATCACTATTTATGATGTAGCCTATATACATCACTGTGTATGGATTTGTGTTTGACAAGAGCTGAGTTGTGAACTGAATGCGGAATATCACAGAATGGGGAACACCAGAAATGGGAATATCACTGAAAAGGGAACGCCACAAATGGAGATATCGGGGTTGGTTGTCCACCCCCCAGTGGGAAGAATGGGTGGGGGGGGGCGGTGGAATTTCCAACCCTCTTGAGTGGAGGGGGGTGGTTTTGTTGAAATTACTACCACTTGATGCACACGCAACGAGAGATTCAGATTTTCACGGTAGCATTCATCTAATTCAGCACCGGCGATAATATCATCCCTTTACTCGACAGGGGTGGAGGGTGGGTTATACACCCCCTACCAGAAGAGACTCAAGTTGTTTTACTTCTACTTCTTCTTCATCACTTATCTTCTCCCCCTTCTTCTTCTTCTACTTTCTCTTTTCATTATTATTTTTTTCCTATTATTCTTGTTCTTGTTCTTGTTCTTGTTCTTGTTCTTGTTCTTGTTCTTGTTCTTGTTCTTGTTCTGTTCTTGTTCTTGTTCTTGTTCTTGTTCTTGTTCTTGTTCTTGTTCTTGTTCTTGTTCTTGTTCTTGTTCTTGTTCTTGTTCTTGTTCTTGTTCTTGTTCTTGTTCTTGTTCTTGTTCTTGTTCTTGTTCTTGTTCTTGTTCTTGTTCTTGTTCTTGTTCTTGTTCTTGTTCTTGTTCTTGTTCTTGTTCTTGTTCTTGTTCTTGTTCTTGTTCTTGTTCTTGTTCTTGTTCTTGTTCTTGTTCTTGTTCTTGTTCTTGTTCTTGTTCTTGTTCTTGTTCTTGTTCTTGTTCTTGTTCTTGTTCTTGTTCTTGTTCTTGTTCTTGTTCTTGTTCTTGTTCTTGTTCTTCTTTTTTTACTTTTTCTACGTCGTCGTCTTCTTCTTCTTCTTCTTTCTCTTCCTCCTCCTCCTCCTCTTCCTTCTCCTTCCTCTTCTTTATCATCTTCTACCCCTCCCCCATCTATTACATCTTAATACTTATTTTAACTTCTCCTCTTGATTTCCGTCCTCTACACCCATTTCTTATCATTCTTCTTCTTCTAGTCGCTCCCCACTCCTCTCGCACTCGTCAATCCTCCCACTTCTCCTTTCTCTCCACCCCCTTCCCAAACCACCTCCTCTTCCCCTTCCAACCCCCCACCTCTGCCAATGCATAATATAGCATTTTGATCCCATTATTCATAATCTGTCGAGGCAGCTCCACGCTTGCAAGCTCCAACAATCATCAACGTCTGCGAATATTATCATCAGCGCTCACTCTTACTCCCTCCCTCTCTCTCCCTCTCTTCTTTCCGGTATTCGGCATCCATATTGTCCTCGTTGTCGTGATAGCTCTCCACAAAGCTTTGTCAACGCTGTCTGTCTCATCATCTGTTGAAAATCTTATCCCACTCGCCTCAAACAACTTCATCTGCTCATTTTTTCATATTTCTCCTTCTTCTTCTTCTTCTTCTTCTTCTTCTTCTTCTTCTTCTTCTTCTTCTTCTTCTGCATTTCTTCTTCTTCTTTTCTTCTTCTTCTTCTTCTTCTTCTTCTTCTTGTTCTTCTCCTTCTTCCTCTTCTTATTCTTCTCCTTTTTCTTCTTCTTCTCTTCTTCTTCTTCTTGTTCTTCTTCTTCTTCTTCTTTCTCTTCTTCTTCTTCTTCTTCTTCTTCTTCTTCTTCTTCTTCTTCTTCTTCTCTTCTTCTCTTCTTCTTCTCCCACTTCTTCTAATACTTCCTCATCTCACCCTCATTCTCCTTCTCCTTCTTCACCGCTCTTCTCTTCTCCACTTCCTGTCTTTCATCCACCTCTCTTCCCCATGTTTTTCTTCTTCTCTTCCTTAATCTTCTCCTTCTACTTGGTCTACTATCTGTCGATCATTCTTAATTTCATCAACTGTTTCATTTCTCTTCTCCTTCTCCTCCCCCTCTTCTACCTCTCATCTTACTCCTCATTTTTCCGATTTTCCTATTTCCTTCCAATTTTTCTCCTCTAATCTTTCAATCTTCCCCTTCACCTCCTCTTCCTCCTTCATCTACTTTTTCTTCATTTCGTTTCGATTTTCTCCTTCTCGTTCTTCTTCTTTCCTCTCCATTCATTCTCCGTCGACTACCTCTTTCTCTTTTTTCCTTAATTTTCCTTCTTTGCTTTCTTCTACATCCTTCTCACCCCCCCCCCTCCATTCCCCCTCCAACCACGTTTCTGCTCCAGAATTCTGCTCTTATTCTTTTTTCCATTTTTTTCTTCTTCACCATCCTCAGTCACTGTCGACGACGTCAATGTTGATTTGAGTGAAATCCGTCAACTTTCTGCTTTGTTCTTCCCCTCTTTTCCTTCTCTCCCCTCTCTCCCCACTTTTCCCCTTTTCCCCTCCTTCTCCTCTCTTCCTCTTCCACCCATACTCCTCCATTACTCATCACACAACTGTCGCCTCAACAATTTCACCATTAACATAATCTCTTCTCTTCTGCTGCTCTGCACTCCTCGATCCGCTTCTCTGTCTCTCTCTCCCTCTCTTTCTCTCTCTCTCTTCCACTATTCAAATCTTTTTTTATCCACCTCTCATCACCTGCAGTTTACCTCCTTCCACGTTTTTTCAGGCCATCTTGAAATTCTATTCTTTGTTTACATTCAATACTTTCATTCCTCGTGCACTCACACTGACTCCTCTCTTCCTCCTCTCTATCTCCTCTCTAACTCCTCTCTACCTCCTCTCCATCTCCTCTCTATCTCCTCTCTATCTCCTCTCTACCTCCTCTCCACCTCCTCACAACCTCCTCTCTTCTGCTACCTGTCTACCGATCGTGGCTTTAGTCGTGGCAAATGTTCAAATTGAAAGCAGAAATAGTCACATGCATTATTATAATTATAGCACGATCCATTTAACTTGTCAGAAATCAGCTGATCGGTAATAATTAAACAGTAATTTCGACACAATAATCAAAAGGCTTGAAAGTCTTAAAGACCTTCAAAGTCTCTAAAATACCTTTTTAAATAATACCTTTCAAAGAATAAATTTTCGAAAGACCTTTTCAATAATCTGTGAGATTCAGCATTTGTAGGTTAAGTATTGTGATATTGCTCTTTGAAACAGCTTTTCAACTTATGACAAGTTGAAAGGATCCTGCTATATATGATTGGTCGTGAAGATAACAAATTGATAAAACCACATCTTCTAGCTCTCTTATCAGGAGGATTCACACCCATTTTTGATGGGAAAATCCGGAAAATTCTCTGAATTGTACACATATGAGTGAAGAAATACTGCAGAAATTATTGGCTAAGATATATGGTAAGGTCATGATATACGAGGCGGAAATGACGCCGAAATTAAATGGAAATACCGCGTCAATGCCCGTTATCATGGTCCTGAAATAGTAAACTTGAGTGGAGACACTAAACTTTTGTTCAAGTTTCAGTAATTTTTTGTATTTACTAATAATCATTGTTCAGTGGCTTGAAGTGTAGGGTTAAAGTACGCACAAGCCTAGAGCTCATGTAGGCATCACCCTCAGAAAAATAGCTTTTTGTTTGTTCGACCTATGTAATATAAATATCACATTATTATACAATTAAAATTATTATTATAATTATATATTTATAATTATATTATATTGTCAGTGGATGATAGTGAATGAACTGAATCACCAAACAATCATCAAAGTAAGATGTGAAAAGATTATAAAATTCCAAGTGAAAACGGCTTCGCCTTGCAAAGATTATATTTCACAATTCTGATTATTTCACGTCTATCTGATTCAAATAGTCGAAACAAAGTATCACTTTATCGGTAGGCGGCTGCACAGCAAAACATCTTCAAAGAGAAGTTTCTTTGAAGCTGACGTTAGAGATATTGGATTCCTTTTGAATCTGTCATGTCAAAGAGCCTTTGTCAGAATGCTGACTATTCCAGTAATTTGAGATTGATTTATGGATGTTATCATAGCCTCCTCTGATACATACCTGTATTAGAGGAGGCTATGATGTTATTCATTATAAACATCATGTTTTGATGCCTTCGATTTTTCACTATCTATCAATCATAGATTTTTTCGATAAATTGATCTATTGATTTCTGTGGGATCGATCCTTTCATGATCCTTTGTAATCCTTAGAGGCAGAAGATCTTGAAATCATTCCTTAGTGCGCATCTAGTAGGTATGAAGAATATTTGTGCAAAATTTCAAGTTTGTAGGTCAAGTAGTTTGGGCTGTAGCGTGATTCCCGTGATCAGATTTAGCCTTTTATAAACATATAAGATAGAACACAATAAAAACCTTAATAAGTAAAATGCAATGAATACAGGAACCAAACTAAAACTAAATTTAAAAAGAAATAGTTCGGGTGCTGAAATTGTTCAGGATTTCATTTGCAAATAATTACAAATAAAATTAGAGTTGATGCATTGTTTACAGTCAATCTGCAAATATAGTCCGATTCACGTCAAGAAGTCAGCATTGTTCATATCATATGAGGAGCATTGATGCCAAGTTTCATTGAGAGAGAAAGAGAAAACTGCACCAAACGTGTTTGTTGGGACTGTGTGCGACAACAATGCACAGTGCGGCAACTATTCACAGTGCGAATAGGATAGAGACATCAGCAACTGCCTTGTGCTGAACAAGGATAGCAAACTCCCATCTAAGCAATGCTGACTTCTTGACGTGAATCGCACTATAGACCTATAATAAATTATACAATAGTATTGTGAGAAGGATGTGAGGTTTCATCAAATATATAAAATCATACTTTCTAAATTAAATTACTCGCAACACGTTATGGTCGTAGAAAAATAAATAAATAAAGGCAGCCAATCAATCAATCAATTGCTATCACCTGATTGGCGAGCATTTCAGAAAACAAAGTTTCGCTGCCGCACTCTGTATTGTTGATAGTTGATTTTCTATCCCTTGCATTCATTCGCCTACATTCATTATAGGCCTACTTTATTATGCCCCAGCAGCAATAGAGTAAAACAAGTAATCAATTATAAGTAATAATAATTCTCATTCAGTAATTGTAATACACTGTAGATGTAATTATTATCGATTACGTAGTTAAGATCGTTAAGAGTTTAAATATTTATTGTGAATAATCGTGCCTTTTGCAAAAATTAATTTAGTAATATTAGTAATTACATTGTAACTATCGTTCTAAATGACCGGAAAGCATTTCGAATTGTTTTTGTGAATCGGTTCAGAACATATCACATTCCCCATCTGAATTCAATACAGGCATTACGGACATCCTGTGATGCATTTTCAGATTTTTAGTTTTTTGTTTTACAGTTTTATATTTTTTCTCTCTATAAGTTATTGAATAGAAGTCATCCTGTACTGCATTTTCATATATCTTTGTTTTTCAGTTTTATATTTTTTCTGTCTATAAGTTATTGAACAGAAGTTTTCATTCTTTTCTTATTTTACTTATACCTCACTTCACGAAATTTCTACATTGAAAGTACTCAAATTTCGCGCAAAATGACAAGTCAGTCAAATTTATTATTGATAATTGTATTCTTCATCACGAAAACATATGCCATTATTTAGCGTATGGCTTTTGTCGGTGGGGAGACCCGAAGGTTGTTCCACCTCGCCGTGATAACCTAATTCTACTTAGGTTGTACGATAGTTTTTTTCCACTTTTCAGAATGATTTTGAATTTTGAAAGAATTTCTTTTTGATACATAAAAGTCCGAAAGTTCATAAACCACAAGCACAACACAAGAACACGAAAGATACAAGAAAATATTGAAATTTTTAACTAAAAATTTAGAGCCCGAAATTTATGGTATTTACAAATTTTTGTATTTACAATATGGTATTTACATATGCCATATCAGTGTTGGATGAGTTGGGGGTAAGTAGTTGAAAAAACAGTATTTTTCGTTTGAAAAATCACAGAAGTGAACATTTTTGAATTATTATAAAAAATTCATTGTTTTCATTCTTACCTATAATGAGGAAGTGTTAGGAGTAAAAATTGAGGCAAAATTTGAGAAGTATTATTAGATTTGTTGTTAACAAAGTAAAGCCACAGAGAGGGAAGAATTCTGATAATAATAGTAATTCTGTATTACTAAATCTGTAATTCTAATAATAGACTTCTGATGATAGTGGTAAAGCTGAGTTTCACCATAGAGAAGAGATAGGAATCTGTTATCTTCTTACAGGTTAACTTCTTACAATTTTCAAAGTTTCACAATTTTAGGTTTAAAGTTTCACAATTTTTTTCAATGTTTCAGTTGTTTTAGGTGCTATTTGATGTATATTTTCACAATAATTTGTCAAATTTTTTTATTCATTATTAGACTTGATGTAAACAAACTAAAACCAAAGACAATCAGAATACTTATAGTAATAATACTTATGATAATACTGTAGTTAATAATAGCTATAATAGCTAATAATAGTTATAATAGCTAAAATAATAGTTATAGTTATAATAGTTTCCTATCGTCTTTGCTAAAACTGAGTTTCAAGTCCTAGCCTGGCTTGAGAAATGAAGACGAATATTGTACAATATACATTATCATAATTTATTAATATAGTTTATGTATTCGGTTGAAATATGAACATTCTAATAAATTATTATAGTTAGGGCCGGTTCATGAGCTCGGGATTCAGCAAAGTCCTAGACTAAAACGGGTGGCAACTTTAGCATCGACAAACGTTAGCCTCGACACTATGTACTAAAGGCTCTCTATGCTGCTAACCCACTAACCTGTCGAGACAAACGTTTGTCGATGCTACGGTAGCCACCCGTTTTAGTGTAGGACTTATAGTGCGATTCACGTCAAGAAGTCAGCATTGTTTATATGAGGAGCATTGATGCCAAGTTTCATTGAGAGAGAAAGAGAAAACTGCACCAATTGTGTTTGTTGGGACTGTGTGCGACAACAATGCACAGTGCGGCAACTATGCACAGTGCGAATAGGATAGAGACATCAGCAACTGCCTTGTGCTGAACAAGGATAGTAAACTCCCATCTAAGCAATGCTGACTTCTTGACGTGAATCGCACTATAGCTGAATCCCGAGCTCATGAACCGGCCCTTAATGTATTCGGTTAAAATCTTTATATAGTAAACTTATAGATTCTAGTGACAACTCACTCACTCACTCACTGACAAAAACTCACAGCCAAAACCGCTGATTGGAGAAAAAAACTGGGGTCACCATTAGATAGGGGGCCAAGAGTAGGTAAAGGGAAAACTCCAAAACTTCCAAAAAGTCCCCCCCTAAGGGGGGTTCAGGCCCCCCAAACATTTTCTGCAAAGCTAACCGCTCATCGCACAGCAAAGTCATGAGGAACGTTTTTGTTCAGCACCCGGAGATACCCCGATTTCAATAATAAAATTCCAACCGGGTTCTAGGGGCCCAAGGGGGCAATCGAAAAATTTTTCAATTTTTTTCTTCAAAAAATTCACAGCCAAAACCGCTGATCGCAGAGAAAGACTGGGGTCACCATCAGATAGAGGGCCGAGAGTAGGTACAGGAAAAACTCCAAAACCTTCCTTAAGTCCCCCCCTCAGGGGTGATGTGGCCCCCCAAAATTTTTCTGCCAATCCAAATACACATTTTACAGCAAAATGGTAGAGGAAAAACTTGTTCGGATTGTGGAAAAACATCGAAATATGTGATAAAATTCAAACCGGGTCGGCAAGGGGGACCAGGGGGGGCAATTTTCATTTTTGGCCATTTTTGCGGGTTTGGCCAGATTTTGATGGGCCAATTTCCAATGGTTCTTGATTTTTTAGCGCAGTTTTTGGGCTCAGAATGTTGTTCCTTGAACCCAAAGACCTCATAAAAATGTCATCTGCCCAAAAAAAAATATTCAAGGGGGCACCGGGGGACATATGTCAAAATTGGCAAATTTTGGGACGGCTGTATTTCTCTTATTTGGATACCGGGTATTATTGTGCCATACATCATTGAACTCAGCTCATCAAGGTCTTTCAGAAACATATGCTATATGCCCAAATCAAATAATTTTTTTGGAACTCAAATTTGAAAATTTTCAAATTCCCCCACTTTATGAAGATCACAGTGGAGAGGTACCCACTAAAGTACATTCTAAGCCACTCCCAGCACAAGTGGAAACGATTATTTTGTTCTCATGAGTACCTAAAACCATTGAGAAATTTCCAAAATATGGCATTTTTCCATTAAGGGGGCACCAGGTCCCCCTCAATTTTTTCAACTTTTCTATTTGACTATTTAGAGCAAAAGTGAAAAGGACCTTTTTTGTTTAGCACCTTGATATGCTTCGATTTCAATAATAAAATTTGTACCAGGTGAGCAAGGGGGATCAGGGGGCGCAATTGTATTTTTTGGTCATTTTTGCCAATTTTGGGAAATTTATTTAGGGTCTATTTTCAATGGTTCTTGATATTGTAGTGCAGTTTATGGTGTCGGAATGTTGTTCACGGACCCAGAGATCTCATACAGTTGTCATCTGCCAAAAAAAAATATTCAGGGGGGCATTGGGGGACATAATGTCAAATTTGGTAAATTTTGGGACAGCTGTATTTCTCTTATTTGGATACCGGGTATTATTGTGCCATACGTCATTGAACTCAGCTCATCAAGGCGATTCAGAAACAAATGCTATATGCCCAAATCAAATAAAGTTTTTGGAACTCAAATTTAAAAATTTTCAAATTCCCCCACTTTATGAAGATCTCAGTGTAGAGGGACCCACTGAAGTACATTCTAAGCCACTCCCAGCATAGGTGGAACAATTATTTTGTTCCCATGAGTACCCAAAATCATTGAGAAATTTCCAAACTATGGCATTTTTCCATTAAGGGGGCACCAGGTCCCCCTCAATTTTTTCAACTTTTCTATTTGACTATTTAGAGCAAAAGTGAAAAGGACCTTTTTTTTTCAAGCACCTCGATATGCTTCGATTTCAATAATAAAATTTGTAGCAGGTCAGCAAGGGGGATCAGGGGGCGCAATTGTATTTTTTGGTCATTTTTGCCAATTTTTGGAAATTTATTTAGGGTCTATTTTCAATGGTTCTTGATATTGTAGTGCAGTTTTCGAGGTCGAAATGTTTTTTTTGGACCTAAAGATCTAATTAGAATGTCACCTGTCCAAAAAAGTATTCAGTTGGGCACTGGGGTACATATATGTCAAATTTGGCTAATTTTGGGAGGGCTGTATTTCTCTTATTTCTCTAAACTTATAAATTCTAGTGACACCATTCAATGGTTCTAGATTTTTTAGCGCAGTTTCTGGGCTCAGAATGTTGTTCCTTGGACCCAAAGACCTCATAAAAGTGTCATCAAGGCAATCCAGAAACATATACTACATGCCCAAATCAAATAAATGTTTTTGAACTCAAATTTGAAAATTTTCAAATTCCCCCACTTTATGAAGATCACAGTGGAGAGGTACCCACTGAAATACATTTCACGCCACTCCAAGCATGGGTGGAACAATTATTTTGTTCTTTGTAATTTACATTCACGAGATAATGGGGGGGGCGAAGCCCCCAGGGGGGTGCAGGGGGGCGAAGCCCCCTGCCGAGCACGAAGTGCGAGTATGAACATTATGGCTATGAGTTTATTTTGCCAGCATTTTTATATTATTTCAATTTCCACCTACCATTCAGGTGTCCTATGATATCGTATTTCATCACCTGGATCACTGTGAGAAAAGGGGCAAACACCAGTTTCTATCCAACTTGAGGTTGGCAAAACTGAATAGCTCCCATTTCATCTACAGTGGCACGATAGACTCTATTGCTGATGTTGATGACAAGTTGAAGGTAAGTACACTAAGGCTAGGCGTAGATTAGATTAGATCACTTTATTCATATAGATAACAAATATCGGGGGACCGAGCTGTGCTCGGGAGTACAAAAGCACAGGAATGGAAATTATTAAGAAAAAAGTATGAAATTAAACAATTTTTTAAAGTACAGCCATCAGTCATATGCACTAAATAATCATTGCACTATAAAAAAATTAATCTCAGCTTTCAAAATATTATGAATAATCGAGTTTGAATGCATATTATTTGAAAAATTGCTTTTGTGGTAAAATTTTGTTTCAGAGAAATAAGAAATAATAAATGGGTTAGTAATCAGCTGTTTTAATGAACTCTTGACGACTTTTCTCAAAAAAACAGATGACATGGCTAACTTCATGCCTCAAATTTGAAAATACCAATACAATATGGAATATTTTTAATATTTTGAATTCCTTTTAATTTTCTATAGATAAAATTAAAAAAAAACGAATAAACGAAAAATAGATGAACGAATTATCTCAACAGCTGATAATTATAATCTTCTATCACTCGCACTCACTCTCTCTCAACATCAAGAACCGACGGAAAATTGTTTCTTCTGTCAGCTGATTCTCTGTCACTGTCTCAGCAGCTGAAATAATAATCTTGTCTGACTCACTCGCTCTCACTCTTTCTCATCATTTACAGCCGACGGAAATTTGTTTCTTCTGTCAGCTGATTCCTAAAGGATCGGTTTTTCCTTTTTAATGTCCTTCAGCGAGTTATCCCAGGGATGAGACCCGGAGCAAACTAATTTTTGTATCACAAACCTCCTATATTCCAAATTTCGTCAAAATCGTTAGAGCCGTTTTCGAGATCCGTTGGACATACATACATAAATATAAACATACAGAGATTGCTCGCTTAATATAATAGGATAGGATAATTATAACTGCTGAGATTCTAGATTACAAAAGTTGTGAGTATAAGTAATATTATTCTATTAATTTCATGAATTGCAACTAATAAGTTTTGAACAATATAAGTACTGTAAAAATCACGGAAAATTACAGAGCTATGGAAAAATACTGGAGGAAGATTACACATATCTGAGATAAAAATCACGGAAAATTACAGAGCTATGGAAAAATACTGAAGGAAGATTACATATATCTGAGATAAAAATCACGGAAAATTACAGAGCTATGGAAAAATACTGGAGGATGATTACACATATCTGAGACGAAAATCACGGAAAATTACAGAGCTATGGAAAAGTACCAAAGGAAGATTACACATATCTGAGATAAAAATCACGGAAAATTACAGAACTATGGAAAAATACTGAAGGATGATTAACCTTATCTTAGATAAAAATCACGGAAAATTACAGAGCTATGGAAAAATACTGAAGGAAGATTACACATATCTGAGATAAGAATCACGGAAAATTACAGAGCTATGGAAAAATACTGGAGGAAGATTACACATATCTGAGATAAAAATCACGGAAAATTACAGAGCTATGGAAAAATACTGAAGGAAGATTACACATATCTGAGATAAGAATCACGGAAAATTACAGAGCTATGGAAAAATACTGAAGGAAGATTACACATATCTGAGATAAAAATCACGGAAAATTACAGAGCTATGGAAAAATACTGAAGGAAGATTACACATATCTGAGATAAAAATCACGGAAAATTACAGGACACTTGAATCCAAAATGAATGAACGGAAAAATCAATATTTTCGTAATTTGACTATTCCGGGTATACTTACTTAGGCTAGGCGTACACCAGTTAGAAAAGACAAGACAAGACGAGATTAGTCACGTTTAGTCACAGTACTTCACATTGTTGCTTAGGAAGCAACACACACCGATTAGACATTGCATCGGTGTGTGCTGCTTCATAAGCAACTATGTGAATTACTGTGACTAAACGTGACTAATCTCGTCTTGTCTTGTCTTGACTAACCGGTGTACGCCCAGCCTTGAAGAGTACTGGGACAGTCAGATACATATCTAAAAACAGAATTTGTTGTGAAACGCTGCTTAAACCATACTTTATGATTTTGTGTTCCCGAGATGCAAAAACAGTTCAAATCACAAATTCCGAATTCATTGATGAAGAGGTTATTTTTGTAATAATTATTGTTTCTTTACATATCATCAATATTTTCCACTTTGTTATTGGGTACTGCACATTAGAAATCTGTCTCAATGTCTTGAAATGCAATAGAACTCATCCTATTTCAAGTGTTTCTCTCTTAGGTACATGTAATAGCTGGACTGAAAACTGCAAATGGACGTTACAGCACTATGTTTGATTTGAAAAGAAAGGCTTGCGATATTGTCAGAGCATTTGGGTTGGATATTTTCGAGCCGATTATTAATCATTGCAATGAAACTTTCACATGTCCTAGAAAACGGGTGAGTAACATATCATATAGTGCGATTCACGTCAAGAAGTCAGCATTGCTTAGATGGGAGTTTGCTATCCTTGTTCAGCACAAGGCAGTTGCTGATGTCTCTGTCCTATTCGCACTGTGCATTGTTGTCGCTCACTGTCCGACAAACACGTTCGGTGCAGTTTTCTCTTTCTCTCTCAATGAAACTTGGCATCAATGCTCCTCAAAAAAACAATGTTGACTTCTTGACGTGAATCGGACTATAGGAGCAATGCGATCAGCTCTATTTCACAACAATACAAGCAATTGTACATTCAATAATTTATTATCCAATGAGTTGAATTTCTTACTGAAATCGGTTTCTGCTGTATTCATTGAAAATACAATTAGATAATTTATTCATTCTTCGTTCAGTCTTTTGATTTATTTATCGCTCTTTTCTTTGTTCATTCTACGGTTGTTCATTTCTTTATTTTCCTATCTTCCACATGTTAAATTATGCAGTTTCTTATTTTTTCTTACAGTTCAGGTGTGACTTGAAAGACTACATCATGAAATTCAAATTGAAAAATATTCCATCTGTGCTCTTCGGGGACTATAGGGTGGAAATTTCTCTAGTACAATCGTTGCCTTTTGCCACTGAAGAAAGACTTTCTTGTTTTCGGTTGTATGCGAGAGCGGAAAAACCATCTAAAAAATACGAGAAGAAAATTGGATGATGGCCACGTATAACTAGCGAAAGATCAGTCGATAAATACTAAGAAAAAAGCAAAAAAGAAAATGAAAATTATATGAAGACTGTAGGGACTTAGAGCGGTGGGTGATTCTATTCCCATGTAAAAAACATCAGTTAGGTGATTGTATTTAACAATTATTTGAAAAATAAATATGATTGAGAATAAAAATTGTTAAAAAATTAGTAAACTAATTGAATTTTATTTGTTGCCCATTCAATTTCCTACATTTTCATACAATTACGGTTACGAAACCGTTGAAATGAAATCAAATGATATTAATTTGAATATAAAGACTTGAAGTTGTCTAAACCACATATTTATAGCCCAGGAAATAAAGGTTTTTTCGGGAAGAAAATTAGATAAAAGCTGAATTTCACACCATCGATAGAACACTACCAGAGGGTCATTTTCCCAAAAGTCCCAAAAAATCCGGCTGGAGCTTTACCCCCCAGCCCCCCCCCAAAGTTCAAAAATGTAGGTCATCACGGGAAATCGAATATCTCAGTAACCAATCATCGGACAGAATTGGTTCTTACATCATTTTGTCCAGTATATTATGGGCTACATTATTGGTCCTATTCATTTTCACAATAAACTCAATAGTTTTCTTGAAAAAAATATAAATATAAAAAAAAATTGGATTTTTTTGCTTTTATTTTTCAATTTTTCCCATTTTACTTTTTTGTGTGTCATCTTACGGAAAATTGTTTAAATAAAAGTTGTAGCCCATTTTATTCCGAATCCAGTGATGTATATGGTTATACATTTTTGATCAAAGCGGCCGTTTTGGGAGGGGGCATAGCCGACGCTGTTACGCCGCGGCCCAGCCCCCCTCGCCATAGTCGATCGCTGCATTCCACATTTCAACTACTTTACAGTATGTATAGCGCTGAAAACGTTTAGTTTTATCGATTGTATCCTATGTTTTTTCATGTGCTGAATCCGAAATTTCATCTCTGAACCTCCTAAGTATAGTATTTTTCTAGATACAACCATAATGGCGGAAAATAATTTAACTTATTTATCTATATTTATAGTGCAGTTTTTACAAAACTTACTTTTTGTATAATCTTATTCATACTTCGATGTCTTTTATAATCGACAATCAGCATCAGAAACTATGAATATATGATTATAATATAGTATTATTATATATGTGAGATTTGAAATAGCGGCGGAAATAGCAAAATTATACATTCAACATTGTATAAAACTGGTACATAGTTTATTAATGCCTGTTAGATTTGGCAATATCCATGAACATGTGCATGAAATATTCTTCCTTCCCTCATACTATTATAGGTATAGTACACTATTTTGTGTGCTGACCAATTAAATAGCCGGTTTTCATCTCTCTTCAATTATAATTGCTTATATAAATAATTATTTATATAAGCATGAGAATAAATATAGTTAAAGGAATTGATACAGTACATGATCATTAAAATCGTGATGTGCTTGAGCGGACAATGCAGAATGCGTCGCTCGAGAAGGAGGGCATTTGATGGATGTAATTTTTAGAAACGAACATTAATAATTTTTTGTTAATAAATACCCCTTGTAACTACACGTTTTGCACTTTATTTCAATCCAATACCTTTGAAATTGACAGTTTGACAAGTATTTTAAAACCATTCAATCCATTTGCGCCATCTAGTATATGTGAGATTTGAAATAGCGGCGGAAATAGCAAAATTATACATTTAACATTGTATAAAACTGGTACATAGTTTATTAATGCCTGTTAGATTTGGCAATATCCATGAACATGAGCATGAAATATTTTCCCTTCTCTCATACTATTATAGGTATAGTACACTATTTTGTGTGTTGACAAATTAAATAGCCGGTTTTCATCTCTCTTCAATTATAATTGCTTATTTAAATAATTATTTATATGAGCATGAGAAAAATATAGTTAAAGGAATTGATACAGTATGTTAAGTGCAGTTTTTCGGCTAAATCATATTATGTAGAAGAAACCCTCCATCCACAACATAATAGGGGTTATTGAAACTCATTTCAATTACTATGCTGTCTTCAAACATAAGCAATTATAATTGAAGAGAGATGAAAACCGGCTATTTAATTGGTCAGCACACAAAATAGTGTACTATACCTATAATAGTATGAGGGAAGGAAGAATATTTCATGCACATGTTCATGGATATTGCCAAATCTAACAGGCATTAATAAACTATGTACCAGTTTTATACAATGTTGAATGTATAATTTTGCTATTTCCGCCGCTATTTCAAATCTCACATATATAATAATACTATATTATAATCATATATTCATAGTTTCTGATGCTGATTGTCGATTATAAAAGACATCGAAGTATGAATAAGATTATACAAAAAGTAAGTTTTGTAAAAACTGCACTATAAATATAGATAAATAAGTTAAATTATTTTCCGCCATTATGGTTGTATCTAGAAAAATACTATACTTAGGAGGTTCAGAGATGAAATTTCGGATTCAGCACATGAAAAAACATAGGATACAATCGATAAAACTAAACGTTTCCAGCGCCATACATACTGTAAAGTAGCTGAAATGTGGAATGCAGCGATCGACTATGGCGAGGGGGCTGGGCCGCGGCGTAACAGCGTCGGCTATGCCCTCCCAAAACGGCTGCTTTGATCAAACATGTATAACCATATACATCACTGATTCGAATAAATGGGCTACAACTTTTATTTAAACAATTTTTCCGTAAGATGACACACAAAAAGTAAAATGGGAAAAATTGAAAATAAAAGCAAAAATCCAATTTTTTTATATTTATATTTTTTCAAGAAAACTATTGAGTTTATTGTGAAATGAATAGGACCAATAATGTAGCCCATAATATAATGGACAAAATGATGTAAGAACCAATTCTGTCCGATGATTGGTTACTGAGATATTCGATTTCCCGTGATGACCTACATTTTTGAACTTTGGGCTGGGGAAAGCTCCAGCCGGATTTTTGGGACTTTTGGGAAAATGACCCTCTGGTAGTGTTCTATCGATGGTGTGAAATTCAGCTTTTATCTAATTTTCTTCTGAAAACGGCCTTTTTGGACCTTCGTTTCCTGGGCTATTTAATAGAACAACGAGGTACCGGTTTTGGTTGTTACACCATTATCAATCTCTGGTTAAGGTGGAATTTCGTTACTGCGGCTCCGCAGCCGATCCCGACACGACCAGCCAAGATGGCGGACAAATTCGCAGTCTGGGCACCCCACTGCCTTCGAAGGCCGTTATCAAATCAAATTGATAACATCGAATTGAACAATAATGAGATATTAAAGGGCTTTAAACCGGCGAATTACAATATCTGAATAAGTTTTGAACGAGATCTGTTGCACCATGTATACACCCGCTGGGTGTATACATGGCCTTCGAAGGCAGTGGGGTGCCCAGACTGCGAATTTGTCCGCCATCTTGGCTGGTCGTGTCGGGTTTGGCTGCGGAGCCGCAGTAACGAAATCCCACCTTAAACTGAAACTAAAATACAGTGCAGCAGAATTTATACTCATGACCGAGCGTTGTGATTAAGAGTTGAACGCCTGTCAACTCTAGATGAATGTCTGTCATTGGCCTAGATATAAGCTCCTCCCACAATGGGCAGTTTCTACAACCGTCATAGCAATGGCGGTTCAAACAAGTGACAAAGCAAAGAAAGGCAATATGTATTTAGAAGACACAAAGAAATTATGTGTTTTTTGAGTGAAATTATGTGACAGAGTTTAAAAGATTGAACTTAGTACTAAATTATAGCAGGATTAATTTAAGGAGTCAGAAAACATATGTTTTGACGAACAACATCACAATACTTAACCTACAAATGCTGAATCTCGCAGATTATTGAAAAAGTCTTTTAAAAAGGTATTCTTTGAAAGGTCTTTTGAAGACCTTAATGATTATAGCCGTACTCATGAGCATACTTTATGATTTATAGCCGGTTCATGAGCTCGGGATTTAGCCAAGTCCTAGACTAAAACGGGTGGCTACCATAGCATCGACGAACGTTTGTCTCGAAAGGTTAGTGGGTTAGCAGCATAGAGAGCCCTTAGTACATAGTGTCGAGGCTAACGTTTGTCCATGCGTATTCTTTGAAAGGTCTTTTGAAGACCTTAATGATTATAGCCGTACTCATGAGCATACTTTATAATTTATAGCCGGTTCATGAGCTCGGGATTTAGCCAAGTCCTAGACTAAAACGGGTGGTTCCATAGCATCGACGAACGTTTGTCTCGAAAGGTTAGTGGGTTAGCAGCATAGAGAGCCCTTAGTACATAGTGTCGAGGCTAACGTTTGTCCATGCTACGGTGGCCACCCGTTTTAGTCTAGGACTTGGCTAAATCCCGAGCTCCTGAACCGGCCCTTAGACTTTTGAGCCTTTGGATTATTGTGTCAAATCTGCCTAAAATCACTGTTTATTGATTGAGTTTATTGATCAGCTGTTCTCTGACTCGTTGAATTAGTCCTGCTATACGTAGCAATCAACAATATCTCATTTACGTCTTGTGAATATCTATTGCCTTTCTGTGCTTAGTCACTTGTTTGAACCGCCATTACTATGACGTTTGTAGTTTGTAGAAACCGCCCATTGTGGGAGGAGCTTATATCTAGGCCAATGGCAGGCGTTCACCTTGATAGGCCGTTCAACTACCAATCACAACGCTAGGTCATGAGTACAAATTCTGCTGCACTGAATTTCAGTTTTAGAGAGTTTTAGTTTTAAGAAGAAGAAGAAGAAAAAGATGAAGAAAAAGAAGAAGAAGAAGAAGAAGAAGGAAGAAGAAGAAGAAGAAGAAGAAGGAGTTGGAGGAGGGAGGAGGAGGAGGAGGAGGAGGAGGAGGAGGAGGAGGAGGAGGAGGAGGAGGAGGAGGAGGAGGAGGAGGAGGTGGAGGAGGAGGAGGAGGAGGAGGAGGAGGAGGAGGAGAAGGAGGCGGAGGAGGAGGAGTTATTTGCTCCCAGACTGAAGACAGAGGTAACTCAATGTAGGTTAGGAGATGGTACTGCAATTAGAACAATGTTTTTTTTTTTTTAATCTATCAAAGACAACTATTCAAGCCCAATCTTGGTGAAATATTGCTCACTTCCTTAGAAAATGAAAGTGACTTTGCATTGACTTCAGATTCCGTTATTGGTTGTTGTTGCATTGGCTGTGTGAGATAACATCATTTGACGTTCGTTAAATTGAATTGGAACTTCTTGCAAGTGGCCTTCACTCTTTTACTGTTCATTATTTCTCTTCACCCAGCTTCTTCTGTACAGGGATATAAATTTATTTTGATGCTTGGATAGATAGATAGAGAGATATTATTTACTTGCCATCGTACTCTACGGTCAGCAGCACCGTCAAGAAATAATATCTCTCTATTCATCTACCTAATGCCAAGCGTCAAATTAAATGAATGTCACTGTAGTTCTGTAATATTCGATGATATTTTTTCCGTACTTGTGTGTAATTATTTTCTGCCAGTATTTTTCCATAGTTTTGTAGTTTTCCATTATTAGTATTTTATCCATATCTTCGTGTATTTTTTCATCAGTATTTTTCCAAAGCTCTGTAGTTTTCCATTGATTGTTATTCTTTCTTCAGCTGTGGGTAAATTTCCATAAGTTTTCCATCTCATCTTATCTTGTATTGATTTACCGGTGTACGCCTAGCCTAAAGGTCTTCTAGTAAGGCAAAGGCATTCATAGGCATGAATCTATTCAGTCTATAATCTAATCTAGTAATCTATAGTCTAATCAATCTAATCTAGTCTATAGACACAGTAAATTCTTAATATACATAGATTCAATCTATGCATATTAAAAATTTACTGTGTATGTTCAATTGTGTCTAAAAAAATTTATTTCATATTTCAGTTCAAGAGGGACTTTTGAATGCGTGTCTGCTTGAATGTAGCCATTCACTTGCATGTCGTATTTTTTTCTGCAGGGTGAATACGATCTCAAACTCGATCATATTGATCATTGTGATAAGAAAGGCCAAGTGAAAATTTTTACCAATATGAGAGTGGATAAACTGAATCGAACGCATTTCGTTTATTCAGGCTTCGTGGATACTGGTGTGGACATTGATGAAACTGTCAAGGTAAGTAATCTTTGCTCAGCCACGCACAAGCTGAGAGCTTATGTGGGCATCATCACAGCAA
Organism: Laodelphax striatellus; assembly: GCA_017141395.1. Lineage (NCBI taxonomy): Eukaryota > Metazoa > Arthropoda > Insecta > Hemiptera > Delphacidae > Laodelphax > Laodelphax striatellus. The sequence continues at coordinate 9,293,708 of CM029537.1, read as the reverse complement.
AAAAGAGAATATAGAGATACTAGCCAGCAGGCTAGCCAGGGGGCTCAGCCCCCTGGACCCCTGGCAGCCATTAACATAGTGAGCGCTTCGCACTCACAAGGGGGCTTCGCCCCCATAGACATAGTGAGCTCTTCGAGCTCAACAGGGGGCTCCGGCCCCATTGACACAGTGAAAAACATATGTTTTCAAAATCCGTTCTTAAACGGATTCAAAATCTGCGCGTCTAAAGGTCCAACTAAACATGCATGTCGAATTTGAACGTATTTGGTTCAGTCGTTGTTGAATAATTTGCAAAAACGCATTGAAAACGGAAGAAAAACGCATTCAAAACGCAAGGAAAACTGCAAAAAAGCCTATTTCTGGCGTAATTTTGGGAGAATCTCAAACATTTTTCAACAGATTATTTTTAACCTAAAACAAACCTAAGTATCAAATTTCAACATCTTCTGCCAATTAGTTCTCGAAAAAGCTGAGAAAACGCACAAAATCGCTAGAAAAACACGAATATTGGGCGTATCTTTGAGATTTTTTCAAATTTCGTTCTTAGTGCGTGTCTAAAGGTCCAACTGAGCATGTATGCCAAATTTGAACGCATTTGGTTCTGTAGATTTTCAGTTCTGCTGATGAATGAGTGAGTGCCATTTCGCTTTTATATATATAGATGGATAGATAGATAGAGAGAGTATAGAAGAAGATTTTACTCCAATTCTCTCTGAGAATAACCCGAGAAGCTCCTTGAAAATTGAAATCGAGAGACAGCAGACAACGCAATGTATTGGTCAAATCGAAAACCGATAATCGTCCTCCATTGCTGGCTTGTGATTGGCTATGAGTAGGCGTGTCCAATTGGAGGGAGGCGGAGCTTGCTGGGACGACCAGTCGTGTTGCGAGAAAAGTTTTGAGGCGGTCGCACTGAATTCTGCTTTGAGGAATTGTGAAGGCTGGTTTTCTCAAGTGCTTACCACTATGAGAGGTGTTTAAATGGTTTAAATATTCACACAAGAGTTGTTTAAATTTGATGTGATTTTTGTATAGCAGGATCCTTTCAACTTGTCAGAAAACATTTGTTTTACTCGGCCACCAGTACAATACTTAACCTACAAATGCTGAATCTCGCAGATTATTGAAAAGGTCTTTAAAAAAGTTATTCTTTGAAAGGTCTTCTTTAAAAATGTCTTTTAAAGACTTTAAATGTCTTTAAGACTTTTAAGCCTTTTGATTATTGTGTCGAAATCACTGTTTAATTATTACCAAAACAGCTGATTTCTGACAAGTTAAATGGATCCTGCTATACATTATTCAATCAGTTCATCTCCCAGTGGTGTTAATGCTTCCCTTTGTTTAAATTTGATGTGATTTTTGTACATTATTTAATCAGTTCATCTCCCAGTTAGTTATAGTTAGCTAGATAGTTATATAAGAAATTCGTATTGATTTTCTTCTAATAAGTACGAAAATAATCTTTAAATTCATTTCAGTTTCGGGTACATGCCTCAGTAAAGCAGCCAAGTGGTCGCTACAGCACTGTAATCGATGTTAAAGCTAAAGCATGTGATATGGTTGACGCATTTGCCCTTCAAATTTTCAATAGCATTTTTCAACACTGTAACTCAACAAAATTCTACTGTCCACTGAAAAGAGTGAGTATTCCTTTACGATTTTCTTCCACCATTCTTAATTTCAAACTTTATATAAAATAGGCGAACATGTTTTTTTTATAATCAGAACTCCTTCGTGGTTACTCGACGGATTTTGTTCGTTCACGTCTCATTTGAAAGATCTCATTAAGTAAATGTTCGATAATATCATCATCATCATTAAAAGGTAGAATCATCATCCACGAAAACTTATTGAGGCACTGTTCCAACAGTCAGTTGTTATTTTGTCTATCTGCAGCATTTTACTTTGTACAGATGACTATTGTTTGTTCTTCTAAGCTCTGTCTGTGTCTAATTTCACGAACTAACACTTAAGGAATTCAATAATTTAGTACATTCTGTATCAACAGATAGTACCAGAGAAAACTATTTCAGGGTTTTATCAAATATCTCCCATTCAAACCGATTATTTTTAAAAACAAATAGAGCCAGCAAACATTTGATTTTTTATCTATCTTTTGGCGCAAACCGCATCAAAATCGGTCCACTCAAACTTCTCCACGAACTTTCCAAAGTCGGGCACGATACTCTTTTCATGTATTTTTCACTTTTTTTCTACAAGGTTTGATTATCGTAATTGAAAGCTTCCCAAGATTATTGTAATTAATTGTTGTTTTGATTGTTGTAATCATAATTCTTTTCTTTTACCAACAGTGGACGTGCGACATTAAGAATTGGGTGGTGAGCACGAATTTCAATAACATTCCTGCACTTCCATACGGCGAGTATAAGTTGGATTGGTACATTCTGAGGCGCCTACCCTTCGCCAAAGAAGAACTGCTTAGTTGTGTGCGACTTTATGGCACGGCCAATCCTAAGTACGAGAATCCACATAACAAACAAAAGTTACGGGCGAAAAGCTGATCATCCAAAACAAAGCAGCAAATGTTACAGAGATTGTAATTTCAATAAAGAATATGAGAGAAATAATGTTGAAAAATTAAATGAATGTAATAAAAATAAAATGGCATAATTAGAACCAAGGTGATAAGAATAGATATAGGATGTATTCAATTTACTTTTAGTAGTAATATTTGAACTTATTCCGTAGTATATTGTACTTATTCCATTTGAAATTATAGTATAGTTTTATAGTAGTTTATGCAATGGTTGTATTATGAGAGCCTTCAAACGACGAGTGTGATACCTAGGTTAAAATACGAGCGGCAACGCTGCGAGTTATTCTGCGGTACCTTAAAAGTCGTTTGAAGGCTAAAATACAACCATTGCATACATCATTTTATCTAAGATCAACAAAAAACAATAACATCTACATTATCAATCTAAACTAACCTTGATTCAAACGACACTGTTCTATTTCGATGTTTGCCGTATAGGTTAGGAACTGATCCGTTCTCGTGTTTTAAAACTGGATCAGATTAAACAAGGAACGTTTCATAATATACAATCTGTATATAATGAGGTCATTACGATACAAGTTTCAAAGTCCATTTCGTGAAAGCTACTGTTACAATTTCAATTACGAAACTGGAATGATTGCGTTAAAACACGGTCGTAGAGAAACAATAAAATAGTGGAATTCACAATATCATACAATGTTTTATTTCATCATGGAGCTCCACTACTCCATTAGTATTCTAAAAATAAGTTAATTCTTGTATCATTCATGTGTTCCGTAGCCGAGGGCGATAAGCGCCAGTCTAATAATCCAAAGGTTCTAGGATCGAATAAAGTTGAGGTAACGGATTTTGACAAAAACGGCCACTCTCGTCTTTCGAAGGAGACGAGAAGCCTTCGGTCCCGACTGCCGAAAAACAGTCGTCATCTCTCATCATCACCCCTCTCATTATTCACGCACAAGCCTAGAGCTCATGTGGGCATCACCCACAGAAAAAATGTTATGTAAAGTAATACACTCCTAACCCTGATTTGCCTATGTCAGTGTTAGTTTTTATCATTTTAAAAGCTTCTAAGGGCCGGTTCATGAGCTCGGGATTTAGCCAAGTCCTAGACTAAAACGGGTGGCTATCGTAGCATCGACAAACGTTTGTCTCGACAGGTTAGTGGGATAGCAGCATAGAGAGCCCTTAGTACATAGTTTCGAGGCTAACGTTTGTCGATGCTACGGTGGCCACCCGTTTTAGTCTAGGACTTAGCTAAATTCCAAGCTCATGAACCGGCCCTAAAAATTCTATATTAGGGTGAAGAAACTATTTTTTAAGTTAGAAGAGTGATTTTTAATGACTTCCTCTTGGAGAAAGTTTGAGGATTGAACGGATGGGCTCGAAATTGCCTGTTTTAGGCTAACAGAATTAAAAAAATTGCCTTGGCGGAAGAGAAAATGTTCCTACACACTGTTACGGGCCCTTTCACACCAATGGCCACACTGTGATTATACAGTGTCTGTAGTAATTGGCATGGTTTACACATGACTGCGATCCCCTCTATGAACTCACACCAGCCAAAAAGCTCTTGCAGTATCATCATCTGAACACAGAAGCGGCCAATAATAATTTATGGACTTCGATTCAGTCTCGCTTGATGTGCTGAATTGCTTCCAGGCAATGCTCTGATGAAGCCGTTAGTGCTTGCTGAATAATGAATGATCACTGCAGATCGCTGCTTGCGAATCATGCCATAGGCTAGGCGTACACCGGTTAGTCAAGACAAGACAAGACGAGATTAGTCACGTTTAGTCACAGTACTTCACATAGTTGCTTATAAAGCAACACACACCGATTAGTCATTGCATCGGTGTGAGCTGCTTCATAAGCAGCTATGTGAATTACTGTGACTAAACGTGACTAATCTCGTCTTGTCTTGTCTTGACCAACCGGTGTACGCCTAGCCTTAGACTATCGAATGTTTTGAAAAAGATCTTTGACGAATATGTGTAAGGTTTCTCAGTTGTTCAATGAACTATTGAATCAATAAATGTTTTTAATTTGAAAACCCATGCTGCTATTGGATCCATAAACTGTCTATTGAACGACTGAGAAACCGGGCAGATATTCGGCAAAGATCTTTAATAAAACATCTGATAGTGTAATACGGGCCTATCATTGACTATCACTTTTTTTTATTAAAGATCTTTGACGAATATGTGCCCGTTTTCTCAGTTTTCTCAGAAGAAGAAGAAGAACGGAAGAGAAGAAGAAGAAGAAGAAAAAGAAGAAGAAGAAGAAGAAAAAGAAGGAGAAAAGAAGAAGAAAAAGAAGAAGAAGAAGAAGAAGGAGAACGGAGGAGAAGAAGAAGAACGAAGGAGAAGAATGATAAGGAGAATCTGTTCTTTTCCAAGAGCAGGAGGAGGAGAGGAGAAAGAAGGAATACAAGAGAGGAAGAACAAGATAGAGAAGAAGGAAAAGGGGGAGGAGTAGAGGAAGAAGAGGTAGGAGTAGGAAAAGGGAAAAGAAGAAGAAGAAGAAGAAGAAGAAGAAGAAGAAGAAGAAGAAGAAGAAGAAGAAGAAGAAGAAGAAGAAAAATCGTTTCCTCCAAGCTTAGTTCAGCAGTCGACGGGATAATGAGAGTGGAGATGGTTGAAGTAAGAAAGATTTCAAAACAGAAGGGCCGAGCCAATTTCAAAAATATGAAGTTATTTATTATCGTCATTTCTCACCAAAATTCCAAGACGCTCTTCTATATTTTGACACTGTTGCTTAATAATAATGCTCTCTCTCTCTCTCTTTCTCACTGCTTTTGCTTCTCTTGTTTACAAAGGGTGGAGAGAGAGAGATTGAGTGAGGAATCTGCGAAGGCATCGAGCGACAATCTTGGAAAGTGAATAAATTCGTCTCATAATCCTTTCTGATCACTTCTCATAAACCAACCTCATTATTTATATCTCCCGCTTCTTCTACACTCTACCCTCGGTAATCTCTTTCCAGAATCACGTGCACCATATTTTCCTTCAATTCTTTTTTTAAGGGTGATGCCCACATCAACACTAGGCTTGTGCGAGGATAATGGAAGATGACAACTGTATATTTAGGCAGACGGGATCAACGGCTCAACGTCTCAATTTCCGAAAGACAAATTCCTATATTTTTTTATAAGGTTTTTCTCTCATTCTTTCTCTGTTTCTCTTTCTCTCGCCTTATCTTTCCTTCCTCCTTTTGGAAGAGAGGGTTTTTACGCCTTAACTCCGGCCACAGAACGTCTGTGATGAACAAAGTGAAAACTAAAGTCATTTATCTATCGATCCTTCTTCAAGAATGGACATTTACGTGTTCAAACTCCGCCTTTTCAAGTTGATACAGCACAATCACATATTTTTTTTCTCTCTCTCTGTCTCTCTCAGGGACTGCGCCCTAACTTCACCCTCCCAGGTTAAAATAAAGGCAGTCATTCTATTCTATTCTATTCTATTCTCATACTGAGATGTATGTACTCTCATGTACCCGTAATATGTATCATTTAGTAGATAAGGTCTTAGTCAATGCAGTAAGTAGGAAATGTAAGATGATGATTTTTATAATTGAAAATTAATTTAGATGACGATGATTCTTGAAGTTCGATTATTTATTTTTCATGAATATTCGTGTTATAGAACTCACCAGTGATTTATTGAATGTTTTTGATGATATACGTTGAGAAAACTTCGATACACAGCCCAGAATGAACCGTAATTCATGGATGGCCCTCGTAAATAATCCTCGATCAAAGCATCTCCATACTGTCGATTGCAATGAGAGAGAGAGTGAGAGAGAGTGGGACAGAAAGAACAGTACAAAAGCATCTTTGTAATATCAGCTTTCCAAGTTTTCCAATAAATCTTTTGTTGCCTCTCTACAAGTCTACATGCAATACAGACGGATTATGCGCTATTCAAATTTCTGCCTCATCCCGGTGAATTATTTTCGCTCTGAACAGGGGAGAAATAAGAGAGAGAGAGTGTGTGTCAGAATAGAGAGAGAAAGAGGATTAGAATGAGAAGAGATTGCGAGAAAAGGGTCTTAAACTTTTCAAAAGCTCCGTCTTCACAATTCAGTAAACAGAGATGATATCTCAATAGATTATTTATTATTATGGAACTTTCCTCACAGCATGCTGTACATCATTATTACTGTATTTACACTTCCTCATTGTTGTTAAATAGTATGTTATATTTTGTCTAGCGACATTATTATTGAATCTTTTTTATCAGCTGAAGCTCTGAAACAATTATTTTTTTGCTGTGCTGTTGCCCACATTACCTCTTAGATTGTGTACCGTACCATATCACACAGACTACATTGATATTCATTTAATTTTATGCTTGGCATTAGATAGATGGAGAGATATTATTTCTTTGCCATCGTTCTCTGCGGTCATCATCAACGTCGAGAAATGATATCCATCTATCTATTAGCCAAGTGTCAAATTAAATGAATCTTATTATCACTTTACGTAGTTTTAAGATGCGAGATTCCTTCTTCTTTTCCATTTTCTTATTTCCATTTTCAAAAATCCTGTTTTCTTACACTTGATAGAATGTAGCTGCTTTCCATACACAGTAATATGGGAAGTGCCTTTTTCCGTACTAGATTGGGAAAATCAGCTGATAACTACGGCTATATAGAAGTATAGCAGGATACAATTAACTTGTCATAAATCAGCTGATCGACGAGCATATGATCACAATACTTAACCTACAAATGCTGAATCTCGCAGATTATTGAAAAGGTCATTTAAAAAGTTATTCTTTGAAAGGTCTTCTTTAAAAAGGTCTTTTAAAGACTTTAAAGACTTTGTGTCGAAATCACTCTTTAATTATTACTGGATCAGCTGATTTATGACAAGTTGAATTGAATCCTGCTATAGGTACAAGATAGGAAAAACCAAATGGCGTGCGGAAATAATTTTGCCTTTGACTCATGAATCAAGAAAGTTTGTTAAAATACATATCATGTGTAAATTTCAACAAAGTTAGTCAAACCATTCTGGAGAAAAATAATTAAGAGTGGAAAAACAAAATGACGACTGGAGGGGAAACAAAGCATTTTAGGACCCACGTTTAGTGGAACGTTTTTTTAATTTCAGTGTCAGAAACCCGCTCACGAAAAAAAATGTCGGTCTATTTTAGAAACACCTGTAGAGTTATACATCAAGTGCCGGTTCATGAGCTCGGGATTTAGCCAAGTCCTGGACTAAAACGGGGGCCACCGTAGCATCGACAAACGTTAGCCGCGAAACTATGTACTAAGGTCTCTCTATGCTGCTAACCCACTAACCAATCGGGACAAACGTTTGTCGATGCTACGGTAGCCACCCGTTCTAGTCTAGGACTTAGCTAAATCCCGAGCTCATGAACCGGCCCTAAATTGCTTAAAAACAGGGCCTTGTAGCCGTACAATATAGGAAATATAAGCTGAACTGCAGTGAGCTCCTTTGATCAATATCTATATTGAATTATTATCCATAAGAATTAATCCAGCCGTCCTATCAAGAGTGTAACAAAAAGTATCGCACGCTTCACGGCTGAAAATGTTGCCAGTTTCGCATAATCTGGCACTCAGCTTCTTGCATAAAGTTCCATAAAGCCTATCCTTCTTACAGCGATTCTTGCTACCCAAACCTCTCAGGTTAAGTCGAGTGCAAAAACATCGAGAGCAAACAAAACAGCAGAATTCCGCGAATCAATGAAGCCCAATCTGGCTGCTCCTCAAACAAAGTGGAGCATGCTAAATAATTGATTGCCGTACGGATTTAATTTTCAAAGGCGCTCAAAGTTTTCTAAAGGGTTTGATGGAGAGCCCGATCGGCTCAGCTCTCCAGAAAAGGTTGGAAAACAGACTTTGCCTCAGCTGCTCTTCAACAATACTGAAAACCTTCCCACAAACCCAATCGGAGTCAATGCCGTTTTAATTGGGATTCGTTTGAAGTCGAATCGTTCAATCCTTTCAATTACTCATGCTTTTTGCCTCTCACTCATTCTCTCTCTCTCTCTTTGCTTCTTCCTCTTCAACCTTTGTCCTTTTCTCCTCTTCTTTTTCTTCTTACACCTTTTCCTGCTCTTATTTGTCTCCTTCTTCTTTTTCTTCTTCTTCCTCTACTCCTCCCTTTTTTCCTTCTTCTCTATCTTGTTCCTCCTATCGTATTCCTTCTTTTCTCCTCCTCCTCTTCTCTTGGAAAAGAACACATTCTCCTCATCCTTCTTCCTTCGTTCTTCTTTTTCTCCTCCGTTCTTCTTCTTATTTCTTCTTCTTCTTTCTTCTTCCTCTTCTTCTTCTTCTTCTCCTTCTTCTTTTCCCTCTCCTGCTTCTTCTTCTTCTTTTTCTCCTACTTCCTCTCCTCCTTCTTCTTCTTCTCATTCTTGCTTCTTCTTCTTATTCCACTTCTTCTTCTTCTTCTTCTTCTTCTTCTATTCTCTCTTCTTCTTTTCCCCTTTCCCCTTCTTCACCCTTTTCTTCTTCTTTGTCTTCTTCTTCTTTTCCTCTCTTTCCTTCTTCTACTCTCTTCTTCCTTCACTCCTTCCTCTTTCCTTCTTCTCTATCTTGTTCCTCCTATCGTATTCCTTCTTTCTCCTCTCCTCCTCTTTCTCTTGGAAAAGAACACATTCTCCTCATCCTTCTTCCCCTTCGTTCTTCTTTTTCTCCTCCGTTCTTCTTCTTATTTTTCTTCTTCTTCTTTTCTTCTTTTCTTCTTCTTCTTCTTCTCCTTCTTCTTTTCCTCTCCTGCTTCTTCTTCTTCTTTTTTCTTCTTCCTCTCTCCTTCTTCTTCTTCTTCTTGCTCTCCTTTTCTTCTTCTTCTCCTTCTTCTTCTTCTCTTCTTCTTCTTCTTCTTCTTCTTCTTCTTCTTCTTCTTCTTCTTCTTCTTCTTCTTCTTCTTCTTCTTCTTCTCCTTCATCCTTCCTCTTCTTCTTTCCTCCCTCTTCTTCTTCTTCTTCTTCTCTCTTCTTCTTGTCCTTATTCTCTTCCTCCTTTTCTCTCTCTCTCTCTCTCTTCCTCTTCTTTTCTCTCTCTTTTTTTTCTTCTTTGCTCCTTCCTTTTCATCTTTTGTCTTTTTCTCCCGTTTTTCTTCTCTTTCTCCTTTCTTCAGTTTCTCCTCTTCTTCTTCTTCTTCTTCCTCTTCTTCTTCTCCTTCTCCTCCTTCCCTCCTTCTCATTCCTTTTCTTTCTCTTCTTCCTCCCTCTTCTTCTTCTCTCTCTTCTTCTTCTCTCTCTTCTTGTCCTCTCCCTCTCTTCTTCTTTGCTTCTTCCTCTTCATCCTTTGTCCTTTTCTCCTGGCCAAACAGAACTTGCAATTACAGAGCGATCTTTTGAGGTAAACGAGTGGTGAGCATTATTTTCCCTCGCCTGCGGTGAGTGCTGCTGAATTCGAAGATCAAACAGATTTCCGCCAGCCGCGATTGCAATTAGTGACTGATGATCTCAACGAATCGGTCGATAATTGTGTGGCAGATGGAAATATAATAATAAAAAAATAAATTTATGAAGAGAAAAATGTTTGCAGTCGGTAGAGAACAGATTCTTGTCCAGTTCTTCATCTCGTCCATTCTTGAAGTACTATCATCTACGTTAGTATAAGCAATTCTGAGAATTTTACTTTTTTCAAAAAATGATGATGTATATATTACTACATATTACTATTACATATACTATACATATTTTCTAATTTTTCCATTTTTGCAAACAATTATGATGCTTATTATGCTTTTTTTCAGCCAGGAAATTGAAAATCTTTTAGATTTTATCGATATTTGGGCTGTGGATAGAGCTCCGTGAAGCTGGTACCACCCAGTGAAACATATTTATTTATATTTATAGATATTTATATAACACAAATATATTTCCTATAGGAAATATACCCGGCGATGACCGAATAAGCATACCACGCTTCGCCACTAATGGCATTGCTCACCTATCCAAAAAATCAGTATTTCATGTAAGAAGTCTCATAGCCGCTAGTATTTTATGTAAAACGTTTCATCGAACATATAGTGTTTTATATCGACCTTAGCCGGAGATTAGGGAGGGTGTGCACTTCTTAAATTATTGATGAACTCTGAAGGGTGTTGAAGGCACATAATATATATGATATCAGATTGTAGTGCTCTTTATCACTATAGATATGTGAGAGATCAATAATGTGGTCGGTTGATTTGTACCCTTTACAAATCAGAGGGTTGTCAACGATGCGACGCATAATAATTCTACGTTCACCCTTTTGACCAATTTTTTTTTGTGTTACCGCCCTCTCTTAATAATGAGAACGACCCTTCTGTTGGTGGGTGGGGGTGAGGTGGGGGTGTGTGTGAAGAGCGCGGAAAGGAATCGATGATGATTTGAGAGAGAGAGAGAGAGGGAGTGAGAGAGAGGGTGGGAGAGAAAAAGAAAAATCATTGATAATCAGATTGCTTACTTTTTTGTGGCGATCTGATATTGAACGATATGTGGACCTATCATAGGGTGATTCACACAGTGTTTTCAATACTCCAAATGTACAGTACTCTTAAAATGATTGAAAAACATCAAAAAACTTTTCTGTTGTTTGAAGACGTTGTGTTGAGCTCCTAATGTCAGACGAGTATTGCGTATTCAACAAATATTATACAGATTAAAGCCCGGTCTAGACGCAACGATAAGTTTGTCAAACTTATCAGGATTATTTTAAATTGTCATAAAACAGCTGATTTAACATCAGTAAACAAGCTTACATCAATCAGCTGACAATTTAAAATAATCCTGCTATATAGCAGGATCCATTTAACTTGTCGGAAAACAGCTGATTGATGTACGCTCTTATACTAACGTTAAATCAGCTGTTTTATGACTATTTGAAATAATCCTGATAAGTTTGACAAACTTATCATTGCGTCTAGACCGGGCTTAAAACTCTGTTGATGGTCGATGTAATGTTCAAATATTAAAAACTCATTATCAAATCTCAAAGTAATTATTTATTTTGTATTTTATTTCTAGTGTTGTACCACTCTATTTTTGTATTGTTTTTCCATTCTTTTTGGCAATAAAATATTGATTGATTGATTGATTGCCTCTGTGTCAAATAATAATTGATCGAACAATCTGGCTGTGTTTGGTCGGTTGCTGAGTGATCATGAGGTTAAGTCACGAATAATCAAGACTGCTCTTGGATGGGTGACCGACAAAAAAATATGGATAAAAAGCAGTACGAACATAATAATAATAATATAATCGAACGGTAATCGAGATAATAATATTGTAATCTGATCATCAACTTCAGAAAGAAGAAGAAGAATGTGGATTAGGAGGAGGAAAGGTTGTGGAGGAGAAGGACGAGGAGGAGAAGGAGGAGGGGTGAAGGAGGAGGAGAAGCATGTGAAGAAGGAGGAGGAGGAACTGAAGGAGAAGGAAAAGGAGGAGGAGGAGGTGGTGGAGGAGAAGAAGAAGAAGGAGAAGAAAGAAGAGCATGTTTAAGAGCAATTTTGTAGGAGGAGGAGGAGGAGGAGGAGGAGGAGGAAGAAGAGGAAGAAGAAGAAGAAGAAGAAGAAGAAAGAAGAAGATGAAGAAGAAGGAGAAAAGAAAAGAAGAGAAAGAAGAAGAAGAAGAGAAACTTTCCTGGAGAAGAAGAAGAAGAAGAAGAAGAAAAGAAGAAGAAGAAGAAGAAGAAGAGAAAGAAGAAAAATAAGGGTAGAAGGATTAAGAGAGTGGATTCGTGAAACAACAAGTGAAGATTGAAAGTGGAGTAATGTTGAGAGGGAGATTTCCAAAGAGTATGTACACATGGAATGCTCTCTCTCTCTTTCTCTCTCTACTCTCTATACTAGTGTTGTAAAGGCAACGCTTCACTTTGATAAATCCCAACAGACTTCCTGCGATTTACAAGGAAACCTACTCAGGATGTAACTGACAATCCTTTCTGCATGTCCTCGCATATATTGTCTTGTAGTGAACATAACCGAACAAGTGAGAAGAAAACACTACTGTGGTATAGCAGGATTCATTTAACTTGTCAGAAAACATCTGATTTAACGTTAGTAAACGAGCGTACATCAATCAGCTGTTTCTGACAATTTAAAAGAATCCTGCTATAGCTACCACCACATCGATCCAACTCGAATCCACACTGTCACCCATATTGGGTCCGGATACAGTGTAATTGATAATTGAATGAATTAGTCTTCGAAATAGACCATTTTTAGAAGGAAAACTTCTTAGGCTAGGCGTACACCGGTTAGTCAAGACAAGACAAGACGCAATTAGTCATGTTTAGTCACAGTACTTCACATAGCTGCTTAAGAAGCAACACAAACCCATTTTTCATTGCATCGGTGTGTGCTGCTTCATAAGCATCTATGTGAATTACTGTGACTAATCGTGACTAATCTCGTCTTGTCTTGTCTTGACTAACCGGTGTACGCCTAGCCTTATAGTTTGAATAGAACAAGTTGTCACTTGGCCTGGTGCTCAAGAATCACTCACTAGAAATGTTTTTGTCAGAAAACGACCGATCATCTGAAATGCTAACATTGAATCAAATGGTCAGCTGTTCGGACATCGGACTTTCTGACAAAAACGGTTCTGGTGAGTAACTGTTGTTCTTGAGCACCAGGCCAAGTGACAACTAGTTTTATTCGGAATGTAAGCTGTGTCCAGTATCATACTGCAATCCAATAATAGTAGCTTATGCAATGGTTGTATCTCATGGCTTGTGAAATACTTGAAATATTAAAGTGAATACGTCTGATTAATAATCAAAATATCTTAAAAACTGTTTGACATATCGATGTGCAATTCTTCGCCATTCATCTTCTCTTGAAATTCTGTATCGAAATCATGTATAACATGACCACCTTACCATTCAAAAAATTAAAATCTAGATTCAATATGGCGGATCCAGGATCGCGTACTAGGCTTTTGAATTCACAGTAAAGTAGTATTTTCAATTTTAGTACCACCCCCAATGTCCCCTACCGTCAAATTACCTTTGTGTGAGAAATATTAAGCTGTTCCCATAATTTTCACCACCCCAGTATATCTTATTGAAACGTCTTGAATGGTAATGAACCATCGTGTTGGATCGCGGTGAAACAGATACCGTGGCGGAGCGTGGTATGCTTATTTGGTCATCGCCGGGTATATTTACTATAGACCAAATAAGCATACCACGCTTCGCCACTACGGATTAGATACACTTGAAAGCTCTTTTATTGGATGGGAATTCGATCGTGGATACTCCGCTTCAAAAGATACTGAGAATGAGATATTATTAGTGCAACGAGAATCCAAATAATGCTTTAAAAAATTCTAAATTTCTTATTGCTAATTACAGAATTTATTTTTGAAATCTCACTGGAAAAAATATTGAATAACATGAGAACTATAATTATGATTATCATTGGATGGAAGATTACCTTTTGTTCGCAACTAGCTCCTCCGATTCAAGAAGATTTGTTTCGCTTTGGAAGAAAACCGAATCACTGCCGTTGTCAGTACGAGTAGCTAACTTGCTTTCCAAAATAATATTTCAATTATTCATCGTAGTGAGAGAGTCGCCCCATATTTTCAAAACCCCTACCAATTCACCAAATCATTCGCTGGTCTCAGTTCCATTGCACCTGCAAATAATAAATAAGCATACAAATAAATAAATATATTTAAATAAATATGAAAATATGATTTTCATGTAACCATACAATAGATATAAATGTTATACATGCGAAAATCTAGCCTAATCTGAGTGTGCATGCCTTGAATTTAATGCCTCCAATGTGAAAATCGGTTCTGTAGAAGAGCGAAATGTACTTAGAATGAATTCCTGTATTTACTATTAAATTATGAGATATGTATTGATGATGAATGAATGGGATAAGCTTAATCTATTCATGTTATGAACTGTAACATAGTAGTCTGATAAGTTTTTGGTCTGCTAGTATTAAAACTTTGAAGAATTGAAGAAAAAAATACAAGAAAGCCCAGAAAATGTCGCAGTGGCTAGAAAAGCAAGCAGTTTTCGAGTAGAATACATAAATTACTTAATTAAATTTGTAGAAGATAAGGAGAATCGAACTCTTAGGCTAGGCGTACACCGGTTAGTCAAGACAAGACAAGACGAAATTAGTCACGTTTAGTCACAGTAATTCACATAGCTGCTTATGAAGCAGCACACACCGATGCAATGACTAATCAGTGTGTATTGCTTCATAAGCAACTATGTGAAGTACTGTGACTAAACGTGACTAATCTCGTCTTGTCTTGACTAACCGGTGTACGCCTAGCCTTAATCTCCAGTACCGTCACAAGATCAGCTGGCTCATAGCTATGAATAGACTGAGGTAGGCGTAGGTGTGAGCACTACCTTAGTTTCTAATTGCCTTCATTTGCTTGGTAGATAGGATCACAACCATCTCTAATATACTACTAGATGATAATGATACTACTAGATGATGGGTTTCGAAAACAAACCCAGCTATGCAGGATGCAAATTTTATAATAAACTGCCAGAAAATCTGAAATGGTCATCAACAAATAATGAACAAAAGAAATTTAAGGCTGAGCTCTTTAGTTTCTTGATAGACAGAGCCTACTATACAGTGGAAGAGTATTTAGATTCTTGATGATCAGTTTTGACAAGGGGAGGACGTTGGTTTTATAGTAATTGTAATATTGACTAGTTTTTATTACTAAGATATGTTATTATGTTTATCTTACGTAGTTTTCAGTTTGCATATCTTGGAATGATTGGAATAATTCAAGTGTAAGATAGACTTGAGCTTTTCAATTAGCTGTGTAATGCTCTTTTTTTACGATATTCAACTGTATCTATGTATGTTATGTACTGTGAAACACAAATTTTTGAACATAATGAAAAATTTTCATAAAATCAATGATATGAGAAATTATAATACAAGATACAAAAATAAGTGACTAGTTTTAATAAAATATTATTAAAAAATCACACAAATTTCATACTAAATTATTGAAAAGTATCAATGTAAATTACCTCTCTCAATCCGCAGTACATTATAATTGGACACCGGACATTAAAAAAAATCAAACCGTAGGCTATAACAAGACTACAAAATCTAACGCCTGGCTTTCTTGAAATCTCGGAAAATTTGTTCTCAAATTATCCTTTTTTATTTCATTCAATACTATTCAATACAAATATTATCAAACAATATTGTTGCAAATTACCTTAACTCCTGCTGCACATTATCGGAGCCCGGAAACTTTATAAGAAAAACCGTAGAACAAGGCTACAAAATCAAACGCCTGGTTCTCTTGAAATCTCGGAAAATTTGTTCTCAAATGATCCTATTTTATTTTATTCAATATAAATATTATCAAATAATATTGTTGCAAATTACCTTAACTCCCGCTGGACATTATCGGAGCCCGGAAACTTTTTTTGAAAAACCGTAGAACAAGGCTACAAAATCCAACACCTACTTCACTTGAAATCTCGTAAAATTTGTTTTCAATTTTAATTGTTCACTGTAACTTGCATCACATTAATTGATTTTAGCAATGACGGCCACATAATGTGTCGACGACAACAACAACTTGTGAGTGACAAGTGATATCAACTGGCGGAGATTTTCAACTCTTAAAACTTGGCCACCACTTGTTTGTAGAGGCGCTAGTTCGCAGTTGGACCGCCAGAATACGCTGCAAACCACCCCTGTTGTTTGCTGTTTCCCCTTTTCAACCCTCCTCACTCATTACACACCTATACTAATCGCTCTCTCTCTCATTCCTGTGACACAAACACACTCACGTAAGAGTTATCTTTGTCTTCTTTTTCATCCCTCCGTTTCATACTCCTTCACCCCCTTTCATACTTCTTCTTCCTCTTCAACCCTCCTCCTCTTCCCCTTCCTCCTCCCACTCCTACTCCTCCTCCTCCTCCTCCTCCTCCTCCTCATCCTCCTCCTCCTCCTCCTCCTACACCTCCTCCTCCTCCTCCTCCTCCTCCTCCTCATCCTCATCCTCCTTCCTCCTCCTCCTCCTCCTCCTCCTTCTCCTTCTCCTTCTACTCATCCTCCTCCTCTTTTCCTCTTCCTCCTACTCTTCATCAACCCTTATGGTCCAATTTATCGTCATTCCTCTTGATATGCTTCGTTCTCTCGGATTCTTCTTCACTTTTATGCGCTTTTAATCATTCTAATATCGTTTTCTTTTGTTATTTTGCTCTTTCTTTTATTTTTTCTTCTCCTTTATCATTATATACAAATATTATTATTATACAACCCCATCATAAGTGTATATCATTACTCTTGTTTATCAATTTCATTTCTATTAAATACTATTCAACTTTGTCTTCTAAATGTATTATTTTTATCCGAATCTATTATCAGTTTACATTACTCCTGTTTATCTATTTTATTCATATAACATAGTATTCAACTTTGTCTAGAAATATTATTTTTATCCAAATCTATCATAAGTGTACTTTTTTTTAATCTTATTACACAGTATTTTACTTTACCTATAAATATATTATTTTTATTTAAATCCATCATTAGTGTACATTACTCGTTTGTTTATCCATTTTATTCATATTACATAGTATTTTACTTTGCCTATAAATATTATTTTTATTCAAATCCATCATAAGTGTAGGCTACATCATCTTTTCATCTTATCATCTCTCTCTATCTTTCTTTCTTCTCTCTTTTCTCCTTCCTACACTTTTTGGTACTTTGTTTTCGACTAATCATAGCAAAGTCATGAAAGAATCATCAGGATTTTAGAGAAAATTTCCGAAATAGTTCAAAGACAAACAAAATTAGAAAATCATCTCTTCCTTTTCTCTTCTTCTCCTCCTCCTTCTCCTCCTCCTCCTCCTCCTACTCCTTCTCCTCCTCCTCCTCCTCCTCCTCTGTGGTGTGCTTTTTAGCACTTTTTTGTGTGTAGGAAACATTTTACATTGAAATGATACGCAAATCATATCTTATGAAGAGTAATTCACTCCTTACCTACAATTTGCCCTTGCCAGTGTTAGTTTTCATGATTTTAAGCTAGGCTAGGCGTACACCGGTTAGTCAAGACAAGACAAGACGAGATTAGTCACGTTTAGTCACAGTAATTCACATAGTTGCTTATGAAGTAGTACACACCGATGCAATGACTAATCAAGAGTAGAGAGACTATTATTGGTGTTAGAAACGCCATTTTTTATGTTGCTTCTCTTAAAAGAAGTTTGAGAAATTAGCGAATGGGCTCATATTCACCTATATTCCCATATAAAAATTTATTAATTAAACAAACGCATGGTGGTGGAGAAGAAAAAATGTACCAACACACTGTTATGTACCTTTTCACACTAATGACCACAATGATATTATACAGTCTCTGTATAGAACCATGAAGAGACATGTCTGGTAAACTCCTGCCACTCTGTTATTCAATGAAGTGAAACATTCCGGGCATTTGAAATTGATCAAGTCATAGAGCAGCAAGAGAGTGTGATATTCTCTTCACAGGTCTTGTGCGAGAGAGAGAGAAAAAGAGAGAGGGTGTGGGTGAATGAGAGAGTTGGTGAAAGAGAGAGGGAGAGAGTGAGAGAGAGCACCGGAAACGGAAAATGGGGAACAGTGAGCAAAAATCGATTAATTCACTCCCGCTATGCATCAGATATTAGCATTCATGTTCAACATGTGATGAGGCATAAGGGGTGAGGGGGGATTTGAATCGTCAAACATTCTACCAACCGCTAAAACACTACTGTGATTCACTCGTCCCCCCCCTCCCTCTATCGCCACCCCCAAAAAAACACAATTGTTCAGGAGGGATGGAGTGGTACTACAGACTGATGATGAGGAGGGGTCCCTAGGGGGTTGATTTTAGTGGTGGGTTTGAGAGGAGTGGGATGGGGTGGGGTCGATTTTGACATGATTCCACTTCTCTGACACTCGTGTGAAGTTTTCGGGGGGGGGGCAGAGTATGAAGGGGGTTGTATGTCATTGAAAGAGCTCCGTTTACTGTCTCTGTCACATTGTCTATTGAGTGAATTCAATGTTCAACACTCTCAGTATTAATTTCCAAAGCTAAAGCTCGTTTCCGGTCTATCTCTGTCTCACACTATCTTTCTCTTTTTCTTATCCTTCTTTCTTTACAAGAATGTGAAGGGTGTGTTTTTAGGAGAAAAGTTAAATTTGAAAAAAATACCGGAAAATGGCTGAGTTTAGTCGCTCGTTGAGAGAGCTGTTACAGATTGATACAATACAATAAGAAAATGAAAAAAAATCAATGATAAACAATAAATTCGCATACCTTAATGTGATAAATGTGATGATAAGATAATGCTCGGAATAATCATATTTTGTGAAATGAGATTCATAGCTCCACTCTCTGCAAGTGAGGCGTAAGGAGTTCAGGTACTGAATCGCACACTATTTCACCTGACTCTATAAATGATATGAATGAACGTAAGTTAAGATCTGAATATTGAAGAATCAATTCAACTGAGAATGCTTTCTATACAAAGGAAGAGTGCATGGATCATTATTCCATATTTAGGAACAAAAAATATAGATATTTGATGAAAGATTATGGAACTGAAAATAATCCCTCACACGAGGAAAGATATGCTTTGAAATTAGTGAGAAAATAATGGCAATAAGCTAAAAGCTGTTAAAAAAAAGGTTATCATATTTCTGTTATGAAAAATTCTCATATAATATTCAAATGGAATAAACTTCGGCCTCAGAAAATTGAGGTTGTTTAAACAATTGGATACGATGAATTCGATGCATTATCAATCAATGCTGAACTGTAATATGAAATAAATATTACTTATAAAATAAAATTTGAGAAATTCTGAGAAACCTGAAGCTAACATGAAACACTAATGAAAGAGCGAGCAGTGATGCTTTTGTAGTAAGCCACGCCTCCAAATTCAACGAGCCGTCTGATTAGCCAATGGGTTGGACAGTCGCCATTTTACTATTTCAACCAATCAGGAGCCAGCTGCAGGAAAACGTCACAAGTCACCTGACAGCCCATCTGACGTTTACGAGCTGCTAGCTTCTGATTGGTCGAGATCCTAAAATGGCGTCTGTTCAGCTCATTGGCCAATTAGACGGCTCTTTGAATTTTTCAAGGTGTTCTACGTCATCAGCATTGCCACTCCCATTTTTATTAGTGCTCGATGTTCTCCGCATTTCTCATGAATACAAATTACACAATCTATAAATCCATTTTTCATTTTATTCAAAAATGTATTATTATAATAATCTATTATCTAAATGCTCATAAATTAAACTTTAGTAAATCTATATATCTGTGAGAAAGAAATATTAAGGAGGGGTTAGAACTTGTAAAAATTTCTAGACTAAAACGGGTGGCTACCGTAGTAGCATCAACGAACGTTTTTCTCGACTGGTTAGTGGGTTAGCAGCATAGAGAGCCCTTAGTACATAGTGTCGAGGCTAACGTTTGTCGATGCTACGGTGGCCACCCGTTTTAGTCTAGGACTTAGCTAAATCCCGAGCTCATGAACCGGCCCTTAAAGTTTTAACTTGATATTCATTCACCTTTTTCATTTGTAAATTACATACTTATCTATTAAATAGATTTTAGAAGTTGATTATTCTAAACTGTTATCAAAATGTAAACTTATATTATTAAGTTGTAATTTGTTGTACTCTTTACACTAAGCTCAAATGTTTTTTCTCTGAATAACAGAAAATAAAAGACTTGGGAAATAGTAAAATTCTCTTTGTCTTCTTGTACCTACCTTTTTGTCTTCTTTATAATAACTACTATTCATTAGCATTATTAATCTATTATGATCTTTTTCTCAATTCTTGTTGAATATTTTGAGGCAAACAGTTATTTGAAGCAGTGGTATCCAAGTAACATTGCAGTCAGGCACTGATTCAGGTATTTTTCCTTTAGTCTTATTATGTACTAGATTAAAAATGTCATCCATTCAATAGAATAACCTTAAACTGATAGTTGATTAGGAAATGAACCTTTACACAAGACATACATATGAAATTTATGACATACTGCATAAAAATACATGAATAATAGCTTACATAATCAGCTGTTAACTAAAATTGATTATTCTAAACTGTTATCAAAATGTAAACTCATATTATTAAGTTGTAATTTTTTGTACTCTTTACACTAAGCTCAAATGTTTTTTTCTGAATAACAGAAGATAAAAGACTTTTACTGGATGGAATTGGATAAAAACATTTTTTTTTTAAATCTCAGAGAATGTTCGTCGAACAATTTTAAAAGAAATATTCTTGTCAAATATCATGGAAATCTATTAATGTGTTCCAAATAAATAGGCAGACCTTAGTTTGACCTAAAAAAAGATCATTGCGTACCTCAACAATATTCATCATATTTTTAGCACTCACTTTAAAATAAATAATTAATTAAAACCAGTTGGTAACAAGCAGTGGAACCATTCACCCGTAAAAGAGACAGCCTGCGCCATCTAGCAGCGAAATTATGAACTATGTCTTGAAATTCGTCGACAGACAGCATCTCTCTGCTATCTATCAGCGAAGTGATAAACTACGTTCTCCAAATCAACCAACAACGATAGTTCTCAATCGATGTCCATCGACTATCGATAGTCGACTCTCGTTTCTTGCGATATATCGCGATGGATTTTCTTTAAGAATGACAAAATGCAGCACACTGTACCGAAAAATTTTCCAACTTCGAGATAACGGAAAACAAATAAGGGATATGATTCTTCATGAAAAGTTAGGATAGGAACATCTGATGAACCATGGTCCGCAAATGCACCGTTATTGAGTAAAAAATCGTCAAAGTCGCGAAAAATGACATCTGTTTTATTTTTTTCTGAAGCTCCTAAATGATTTAAAGGGTTGTAATGGCTGTGACTTTATGTAAATTGAGCTAGGGAATCGTTTGAGCTGAAATTCAAGATTGTAGCTACTATGGTTCTTGAGATATCATCAAAAAACCGAAAAACGCTACTAAAAAAGCATGATTTTTCGCGAATTTTCATCTAGTATACGAAAACTGTCATAGTTACATACTTCTAACCACTCTCATTCGATTCTCCAATCTTTTTACCATATTTCATCACATTTTCAGATCATGGATAGCTTCACACGCTTTAGAATAATCGAAAATCTAAAGTAGTGCACGGTCATGGAAAAATGGATTTTCCATCATCCTGGACACTGTAGGACAATAAAAGGTTCCAAAAAATAGTCATTACATGTCAAATATATTACAAGATCGAATGAAGCTAGTTTTGAGACGTTTCTTCCATAGGTCAATGAAATAAAAAATATAAATCAAAATATTTTTTCAACCTTCATGGATTGGAAAGTCCTTGAGGAAAAATGATCTTCATTGAATTCTAGGATAGGAACATCTGATGAACCCATACCCGGAAACCCTTCGTTACTGAGTTACACACTGCCAAAGATGTCAAAATTCATTATTATTTTATTTTTTTATAGAGTTGTTTGTAGAGTTATACATTGGAAATACAACTCATTCGACGCAGAATTCTCTAACGAATCGTATAAAATTTGTTTCAAGAAATTATCTACAATATTTTTCAAGTAATCCCCAAAAAACCTAAAATTACATACTTTTTATTAGAAAACTACTTAATTTATGTGCTCGAAACCGGTCTCATCCGATTCCTTGGCTCAATTCACATAAGAAATGATCGTTTTCCGTCGTTGAAACATGAAGGAAAAGCAAGAAAAGTCAAAGTTATCAAATGAATGCCCGGACGTTTGAAATTAGCATTGATTTCTATTACTATGTCGTGCTCTGCCTATATCTATCTGTAGCTAGAAGTTCCCATTTTCGCCAGTAAACTGCGCTACTGTCGCTCCCGCTGTCACAAACGCTGGTTTGAAAGCAGGCAGTCTAGATATTGAAGAGATTATCCTTATTTTATGCTATCATTCATTGAATCCCAGCTATTTCTATTGTTTTATGATACTTGACGTTCTTTATCCATAGTCTACATGGTCTAAGGTGTCCATGATCAACAATTCCATTCAATTTACATCCAATTCAATAAAATGATCTCGAACTAATAGCTGATTTGGGCTAGGCGTACACCGGTTAGTCAAAACAAGACAAGACAAGACGATATTAGTCACAGTACTCCACATATTTGCTTATGAAGCAACACACACCGATTAGTATTGCAGTGTGTGCTGCTTCATAAGCGACTATGTGAAGTACTGTGACTAAACGTGACTAATCTCGTCTTGCCGTGTCTTGACTAACCGGTGTACTCCAGGCCTAACTGATTCTACTGTTGGTTTTGTCAATAAAATTTTCAAAATTTTAAAAGGTCTTTAAGACTATTATTCTCCATTCTAAGACTATTTAAGACTATTCAACACTCCAGAGCATTTGATTGACATGCATATCACATTGGAAGTTTGTACTCTCGATTCATGTAATTCTTGTTACAGGTATGCATGCCATTAAATAAATAAGTGTTCTGAGATAATTACCGGTCTGATGGTTATGAAACTACTTACAATAATTCAATATAAATAATACAATGAAGCACACGAGAGGACGAGGTCACCTCGTCGAGGTGGTTGAAAGAACTTGCAGTTTTTTATTTAAAAAAAAAAAACACCTCAAGTTGCTGAATTCAACATGTAAAAGATAGGGAAAATCATACTCACGATCTCCAATAGCGTTACACGATCAGCTGGATCAGAGCTTGGGATGGACTGAGATGCGCGTGAACACTATCTTGTATCCTTATTACCATGGTCTCTATCTATAGTAGGGTATAATCAGATTCATTTAATTTGACGCTTGGCATTAGATAGGTAGATAGAGAGATATTACTTCTGGACGTTGCTGATAACCGTAGAGTACGATGGCAAAGAGATTATATCTATCTAATGCCAAGGGTCAAATAAAATGAATCTGATTATACTGCATATGTATATGATAAAATGTTGTAATGTATATGATTATACAGACCCTGTAATGGAAGAGGGCAGATCGCGATACCTAGCGGTGAGTTGTTGAACTATTCAGGCCCTTTTTGCCTCTTCCCTGCTAGAGGGCAGTCAAATTCATTTTGCGATTCACTATCTTCTTTGTTCGAAGAGATCTCTTCTTTGTGCTAGGGCTTACTCCTACACACACTTACACATGTAAGGCTAGGCG
The DNA here is from genome assembly GCA_017141395.1 of Laodelphax striatellus. Lineage (NCBI taxonomy): Eukaryota > Metazoa > Arthropoda > Insecta > Hemiptera > Delphacidae > Laodelphax > Laodelphax striatellus. The sequence continues at coordinate 9,270,026 of CM029537.1, read as the reverse complement.
AACACCGGTGAGTCAAGAAAAGACAAAACGAGATTAGTCACGTTTAGTCACAGCAATTCTTATAGTTGCTTATGAAGCAGCACACACAGATGTAATGACTAATCGGTGTGTGCTGATTCATAAGCAACTATGAGAATAATTGTGACTAAATGTGACTGATGTCGTCTTGTCTTGTCTTGACTAACCGGTGCATGCTTAGCCTTAGAGTGACTTAAAGTATAAAGTTGGATCGTTGGTACAGCAACGATTTTAGCAATATTTGTCTTCAATTCACCATTCACACACTTCTAGCTTTAAAAATAGCGACCGAAACAGTAAATTGATGAGTGCCTGTTTTTATGTTTTTCCAATGAGTCCTCCAGTGAGTGACCAAAAGCATCCCCTTAATTTTCCACTTAATTGCTTGGTTCAGCAATTAAAGTTATAACTGGAAATTTAGATGCCTATGATGGCCAAAAGTATGATAAAATATTAGAGAATTTGAAAAGTAATGAAAATGGAATCGAAAGACAAATGTCATTGCAATATTCAATGAATATGAATATTATTAAAGAGTATAATAGAACTTTGAATGTTATTAAGGTACCGTATGATGCGGTATTAAACAAAAATGTTTACAATATTTCAGAATAATTTCTGTTATTTCAATAACAAAGCACAAAGTTGTGCTGATGATATTTTCGGGAGGGAAAGTACAGGATATTGGCTCGGCTGTTTTTCATTCGTTCAAAAGATTTGCGGCACTCTTCAATCAAGTCTTCGAAAGCCGATTATAAGTATCCACGGTACAAAATTAGTTCTCTGTGCTCCATGAGAGGGGCTGAGAGAAGAGAGAGAGAGTGTGAGAGGGAGTGGAAGAGAGTAAGTGGAAGAGAAAGAGAGAGGAAAAGAAGTTGTGATAATATTAATAGAGAGAGACAGAGCGCGAGGGCGACTTGAGCTAGAAGGGACTTCTACAAAAATAATAAACACACTCGCACACAATACTGCTACAGAATCCTTATAAGGGATTTATCCATATTATTATTTTATTACGGGCACAGGGGATTACAAGTTGAATTACAGTATTAAAAGATGGATTGAAGTATTCAATTCTCCTACCGGTTTCTCGCCTTTCTTCTTCTTCTTTTTCTTCTTCTTCTTGTTCTTGTTCTTCTTCTTCTTCTTCTTCTTCTTCTTCTTCTTCTTCTTCTTCTTCTTCTTCTTCTTCTTCTTCTTCTTCTCCTCCTCCCTCCTCCTCCTCCTCCTCCTCCTCCCCCTCCTACTCCCCCTCCTACCCCTCCCCGACCAGCAAAATTGAATGATATGAATCTCCTATCTGTTTGTGAAAGTTCTTTTGCTGTGTAACAAACAGTCTACAGTTTATATTATTTTTCCAATAATAATTTGCCAATAATAATAATTAATAAGTTGCCTGAGTCGATAAGGAATCTTCCCGCCGCTTTGTTCAAGAAGTCTCTTTTTAAGACCCTGTGTGACAGTCCGTTTTATTCATTAGAGGAGTTTTTTACTCATACTCATACATTTTAATTGGCAGGCTTATTTATGTTTTATCGACGTTGCTGATGACCGTAGTGTCCGATGGCAAGAAAATGGAATCTATCTATCTATCTATCTATCTATCTTAGAATCTCAATTCATGAAGCTGCCGTCCAATTCATGTATTTGCAAAGTCAAGTTGCATGCAACTGGTCTACTGTCCGTGTGCGGACAGAGGTTGTATTTCAGACAAGATGGAAGCTCCAATGGTTTGCGACTGCTGTCAGATAGCAGTTGCTCCGTGGGCGCAGGGCCTAAAGCTTTTTGCGAGGTAAATCCAACAAAGAATCTCCCCCCATCGAGCACAATAAACTAATAGAGAGTGTCGGATACATGAGATAGGCCTACGTAGTGTCGAATAACAAATTTCCCGCTATTTAGCTCTTTTAAATTGACGACAATTGACACTATTGTGCTGCTTTTGACACTCTTTTTCTCTCGCTCACACTATCACTCTCTCTTTCCCTCTTCTTCTCTTCTCTTTCTCTCCGCCTGCCTCTTCTCTTTTTTCTGTGCGGTTGTGTTTTGTCTGCTGCAATCGGTCCCCACTTAAAACACGAATTGCCCCAATTCAAACCGAAAATCTATTCAAACGCTTGTTTTGAAAGAACGTTGGAAATCAAACGACCCTGCTGGATATATGAAAAGAGGAGAGAAAAGCAGAAGACTAAGTGAATATGAGAGAGAAAAAAATGAGAAGAAGAGGAAGTACGTTCATTGTCATCAAGAGTTACAGAGACTATGTAATTTCAAATTGCCCGTTAAAATTTGTTTCTTTGTTTGTAACGTGTTGACACGGCTCAGAGCAGAATACTGCTCTGAATATTCGATGATTATGTCAACAGTTAAATAAATGTTGATTGTTTGAAATAATTGTGATGTCTGCACAAACAATCAAACGTAGACAGTATTTGTGTTACATTAGCATTACAGTTAGTGCTTCAGTAAGCTTAATGTCTGTCTTTGATGTTATGATTATTTTTCCCAAGCTGTCATGTGAGTATTTCAAATTAAATCGAATAAAATGAATTTATTGTCTATTTACAAGCTATATAAATACAAACGAATACATAATGTGCTTGAAATTAGGATGTCACGTGCGTATTTAAAATCAAATCGAATCTAATGAAATAAATTTATTACTTTACAAGCTATAAACATACAGAAGAGTTGATAATGTGCTTGAAATTAGGACATAAAATTAGAAAAGAACCGGCGAACCTTTGCGTGGAAGGCAAGCTCTCTATCCATCAGTCCAATTAGTTCATCTATTCGTAGACCTATATTTTAGCTTGTTCAACTACACATCGATTTTATAGGAGTATTATTGTTTGGACTGCATCAGAATGGATGTCATGTTTGATAGGTTAGGTCATTAATTTACTAATTATTTATTAATTATAATTATAGGGATTTTCTTATATCTTAATACATATTATGTTAACCAGTGCTGTAACAATTCAGGGTGAATGCCCTGTAAATTCGCAAAAAAATCAAATTTATAAACTCTACATTGACAGAGCCTCCCAGAGTTCATTGGCCGTTCACTGAAACGATTCGGAAAAAATATGTTTACAAAAACGATCACAAATTTCGAGTAATAGGGATGAAGGAAGGTGTTTGGCTACCTTACCATGGGGAGAAAAATACCTGAATGATGTTGTTTTGATTGGACCAACCGGATAACATGAGAAGCTCTATTATGAAGTCACAGTTTGAAAGAAGACTTTCGAGAGGTCCTTACTTTTTTTTGTTGGAAATACCTTTATTATCAAGCGATCGTGGGTTTCCGTGAGTAAATAAAACTCGAATTTCTCGCCGTGTATAATGGGATTTCGAGGACAGCTAATACGCCGCTATAGCAGCTATCTTTTGTGGTTTTTGGTGTGAATTGGGACGTTTTTGAATGAGCCTGGGCTTTTTGTGACACTATTAGGTGGCGAAACCGGCCATTGTGTGTCTAACAACGAAGGTGTCGCTCAGATTATCTGAATAGGTTGTCACAGCTGCTGCTAGAGTGTTGTGAGAGCTTGAAATTGGGAAGAATTTTCGCGAGTGGTTTTTGTGATGGGGTGATTAGAAAGCTGATAGAGGGTATTGACGTAGAAAAAAATCGGATAGTTTGTTCCTTATTTTCATAGAGCTACTTATAGCTTGCGGTTTACTTTGCTATAGCATACGAACTAATAATAATAATTCCGTGTAATCTGGCTGGCTCAGGTCTGGTGTCAGAGTTTTCAGGTCACTCCTGATCAGTACAGGGTCTCTGACGTGACTTAACGACTGTTAAGCATACGAACTTTACTTATATGAATAATTATTATCTTTACAACTGATTACACCTTGTTGGAAGTGTATAATATGACGATATAATACAGTATTGATTTTGATTTATGTGTATTTAGATATATGTCTTGTCATTTGTATTTGTTTAGAGAACCTTCTTAAGGTTGCTCTTTTCTAACTCATCCTCTGTCTGATCACCAGATGTTCAGGATGTAACTATTAATTGAATTGAATTAATTGAGTACATTGTTAGGCTAGGTGTACACCGGTTAGTCAAGACAAGACAAGACGAGATTAGTCACGTTTAGTAACAGTATGTCACATGCTTGCTTATGAAGCAGCACACACCGATGCAATGACTAATCGGTGTGTGTTGCTTCATAAGCATCTATGTGAAGTACTGTGACTAAACGTTACTAATCTCGTCTTGTCTTGTCTTGACTAACCGGTGTACGCCTAGCCTAACTGTTTGAAAGTGCCAAAAAAGCTTTCACGACACAACAAAGCCGTGTTAAACGAATTCACAGTGACTCGAACTATATTAAATTATTACACTGCTTTCTAGTCATTGATCGCGCGTCAAAAGCAAAGCGGAAGGAGGGGGGCCGGCAAAGTGGGGGGGTTGTTATGGTTATAGGGGGTACTTTCAAGTACTAATGGAAAGTGTTTTCATTTAATTGCTCTTCGAAATGAAGTGCCAGCCCAATAGAATGTTATACCAGTGTGTACGCTACAACCCAGAGTGGATACAAAAAGCTATCAAAATTATGTTTAATATAATGGGCTGATATGGATTGAGGATACAATTTAACCGACGTAGGATGACGTCATATTACGGAGCTCAACTGGAACTGTTTATTAATATTCATATATTTTTATTTTATATCTACATATAATTTATTTTATGTCATATCTATTCATATCTATGTATTTTATTCATATATCGGTTGTGGTACGGTAGCTATAATACGAATAAAACTGGTTGTCCCTTGGCCTGGTGCTCAAGAACCACTCACTAGGAACGGTTTTGTCAGAAAGTCCGATGTCCGAAAAGCTGATCATTTGATTCAATGTTAGCATCATCAGTAGTTCTTGAGCACCAGGCCAAGGGACAACTAATTTTATTCGAACTGTACCATACCAAAGAGGATAGGGAACTATTATCTATTACGATAACTAACTATAATCTATAGACGATAGAACTATTGTCTTTGACTATACTCTGTTTACGGAATCGGGAGACGGCAAAAACAATCTGTTTTGTGTGCGTATAGAAGCGATGACTCATAGCTGTTTTCGATAAATTTTTTGTTCAATTCCAGTTCACAATACGTTCATTTAAGGCCAGACTGGAATCATGTAATACAGATAATAATAATATTATTTTAGTAGCCCTACTGTGAATCGGTTTAGCTGCTCCTAGCTAGACTCCCGGTTCAAAATATTGTTTAGTGTTGGAAGAAAATGATCCTTAGGTTATTTTTGGTTAGGAACTTTCATATTAATTTTAACAATATTCCTTCTTTTTCTTCTTCTCTTCTCTTCCTCCGCTTATTCCTACTCCTTCTTCTTCTTCCTCCTTCTTCTCCTCCTCCTCCTCCTCCCCTTCTTCTTCTTCTTCTTCTTCTTCTTCTTCTTCTCTTCTCCTTCTTCTCTTAATCCTCGTCTTCCTCCATCTCTTCTTTTTCTTTTTCTATTGTTTCATCCTCTATCACCTCCTCTTTCACCTCGTTCTCCTCCTCCTCCTCCTCCTCCTCCTCCTCCTCCTCCTACTCATCCTTCTCATCTTTCTACCTCTTTTCCTCTTCATCTTCTCTTTCTACTCCTCTTTCTTCTTTTTTCTTCCTCTACCACCTCCTCCTCCTCCTCCTCCTACTCCTCCTCCTCCTCCTCCTCCTCCTCCTCCTCCTCCTCCTCATCATCATCCTCCTCCTCCTCCTCCTCCCCTCACATTCCTCTCTTCTCCACTAATTCGTTGTTCACACGTTGTTCTCGACGAAAGTGACTTGCAGAATAGTTCTGTGAAGGAATGGGGGAGCAAGCCGTATCAAAGGCTTCGCCGCAGCCTATCCAATACGTGTATTATAAACTACCTACTAATGTATTATAGTGGTGTATCTCATAACTAACACACAAATAATAACTTAATTAGAGAGCAATTTTGCCGCCAAATTGAGCGCCGTCATGTTGGCACACCTGCCGACCCAACAACCAATCACAACGCTTTCTAACTCCACTATAATTGTAATTCCGATCCGATCGATTGACGTGCCTTTCTCATTTTATTTTCTATTTTCTTTCTCACTTCTTCGTTGTTTCCCTCCTTGTATTCTGAGCGAAAAAATAATTGAGCATCAAATAAGAATTAATATTATGTCATCTGAATACACAGATACTACTGAGACTGTATATTATTACAGTGAATTCATTGGATGTCACACTTTTGATTGGTTAGCTCGAACAAATCCACCATACTTTTACCAATTCTCATAAGATTTACACTGAAATAATACGCAAATAGTATGTTATGTTGAGTGATTCACTTCTTACCAAAATTTGCCTTTGACAGTAAAGTGTTAGTTTAATGCAGCTGCCTGACATGATCGTGGTAAAGTGACTCATAAGGCTAGGCGTACACCGGTTAGTCAAGTCAAGACAAGACGAGATTAGTCACGTTTAGTCACAGTACTTCACATAGTTGCTTATGAAGCAACACACACTTTCAATTAGTTATTGCTTCGATGTGTGCTGCTTCATAAGCAGCTATGTGAATTACTGTGACTAAACGTGTACGTCACGAACGGAATATTGTACACTATTGAAATTTGTAATGTTTGTATTTGTAAATTTGTATTTGTAATCCATCACTGTATCCTCATAGATCAAGAGTAAGAAGCCTATCAATTTTGAACATTGAATTAAAAACGTTACAAGGAAAATATAGGGTATTAGCCATAGAGTTGCGTAGTTGCATAGAATTCTAGTACTGTATACTTAAACTATTTCTAGAAGAATTCTAAACAACCCTTCATAATTTCCTCTCTTACTATTTATTGGAGTGTATTTTTCAAGTTTTCTATGTTGGCAAAACTTAATTACTGTTTTATTAAATTAAAGACATTTCTGATAGGCCTGACTGAATTGTTATTGGAAATTATAGATTTGATTAATAATAATTGAACTTTGGATGATCATGATACTACATTTACATTGAACTAAGTATCACAATATACATTATGATTATCATACATATCGGTACGATATACCTCACGTTTTAAACTACATTTCGAATTAAACATATGACAATTACATACATGTAGGATACAGTCATCATATTCTCATTTTCTCATCGTACATTCTCAATCAATGGGCAGCAAAGTAATACCAGAAATTAGCCATTCATATTTGGTTGTAAGGTTGTTTATGGTAATAATTATATAATGTCGAATGAAATTATGTTATGTGTTATTTGAAATACCAAGAAAGCTTGAACCAACATCGAACACTAACAAAGAGGGAGTGGCAATGCTCTTGTAGCATAACCGTAAAATAAATTTCGGCCTCAGAAAATTGAGGTTGTTTAAACAATTATATATGTTGAATTCGATGCATTCCCAATCAATGCTGAACTGTAATATGAAATTTTAGTACTTATAAAATAAAATTTGAGAAATTCTGAGAAACATCAAATACGAATGACAAAGTGGGAATTGACGCTTTTGTAGTAAGCCACGCCTCCAACTTCAACGAGCCGTCTGCTTGGCCAATGGGTTGGACAGTTACCATTTTACGAATTGAACCAATCAGGAGCCAGCTATACGAAAACGTCACATGGCCACAGCTATTTGACGGTTTACGAGCTGCTAGCTTCTGATTGGTCGAGATCCTAAAATGGCTTCTGTTCAGCTTATTGGCCAATTAGAGGGCTCTTTCAACTTTAGTGGGTGATCTATGTTATCCACATTATCACTCCCACCTTTCTCAGTGCTTTGTGTTGGTCCCAGTTTCTTTGTGATTCTCACAAATTCAAATTACTAAATCTGTTTCACAATCTATGAATTTAGCTATTTCTCTTTTTAACTTATTGTTAAATAGCCCAATATAGTCTTCAAATGCTCAGAAATGAAATTCCTATATTTATAACGAATATAGCTTATTATATAGCGATTTATGCCACGTCATGATTGAAACTTTTGCATTCGTGAAGGTATCGTACACGTGTACAATCGCACATGGTACTGTCAGGTCCTTAATAATTGAATTAATTGATAAAATGAATCGACAATTAAGCGTGAAAATATTGTTATATTGGAGTATTGTTGAACTTTTAAAGTCTGAATAAAGGCTTTTATTTATTCATTTCTTGTGTGGGAGAGGAGTGAGATAAGGATGAATGAATAGAAATATGGCGGCTGTTTTCAACTAAATCCTTATCCTCAGCCACGTGCAATGTTTGTGTTTGAGTGTGTTTTCGAGTGGAATGCGGGGCCAAATGTTTGCGCATGTCAGCAGAAAAGCTGCTGACAAAACGGGACGGTGAAAAGACGAGAATGTGTTGATGATGGAAGAGTTGTCAAACGAGATGTCGACGACAATAATGATAATGACAAGTTGAGAATGAAAGGAGAAGAAAAGAAGAGGTAAGGAAAAAGTTGGAGCACGTGTTAATTGGATAGGCTGACAGATTTTCGATTTATTTATTTATTTGTGGAGGAATTCGGAGGATGCGGGGATGTGGAAACAACAGTTCTGATAAGAGGATGAACACATGGAGAAGGAGGAGAAGAAGGAAGAAGAAGAAGAAGAAGAAGGAGGAGGAGGAGGAGGAGGAGAAAAGAAGAAGAAGAAGAAGAAGAAGAAGAAGAAGAAGAAGAAGAAGAAGAAGAAGAAAGAAGAAGAAGAAGAAGAACAAGAAGGAGGAGGAGAAGAAGAAGAAGAAGAAGAAGAAAAGAAGAAAAGAAAAAGAAAAAAGAAGAAGAAGAAGAAGAAGAAGAAGAAGAAGAAGAAGAAGAAGAAGAAGAAGAAGAAGAAGAAGAAGAAGGAGAAGGAGGAGGAGGAGGAGGAGGAGGAGGAGGAGGAGGAGGAGGAGGAGAAAGAGAAGAAGAAGAAGAAGAAGAAGGTGGAAGGAGGAGGAGGAGGAGGAGAGGAGGAGGAGGAGAAGAAGGAGGAGAAGAGGAGGAGAAGGAGGAAGAGGGAAGAAGAAGAAGAAGGAGGGGAGAAGGAGAAGAAGAGAAGAAGAAGAAGAGAAGGAGAAAGAAGAAGAAGAGAAGAAGAAGGAAGAAGAAGAAAAGAAAAGGAGAAGAAGAAGAAGAGAAGAAGAAGAAAAAGAGAAGAAGAAGAAGGAGAAGGGAGAAGAGAGGAAAGAGGGAAGAAGAAAGAAGAAAGGAGAAGAAGGAAGAAAGAGGAAGAAGAAGAAGAAGAAGAAGAAGAAGAAGAAAAAGAAAAAGAAGAAGAAGCAGAAGAAGCATGTAGTAGCAAAGGCATGAATGAAGAAGATTATCAGTGTTAACAGCTAGACTGAAGAGTTGTGTGTGGATAGGGAGGGGATGGACATTGGTTTTTGTAGAAAAGAGTTGTAGTTTTGATAGTGAATGAATGAATGATTTAGGGAAGGAAGAATAGGTGGAAAAGCATGAATGGAAAGGAAGAAGATACCTACTTCCGTCCAAGTTTGCACACCTGGTGTGCATTGTTAAGATATCTGTCTTGTCTGTCACTTTTAAGGGCAGATTAAGTGTGACGATTTGCTGGTCCTTGCAGGTCTGTTATGTTTTGGTCAAGAGAGATCTGACAACGTCTGTCAAACATATTTTTGGTGACCAATACATGCCTTGTCACCAGATAAGAACCGCTATTTCCCCCTTCAAGACTTCATTGACTGGACGTACACAAAAGGGGTTGATTTTTGGGTGAAGAGGGGGGAAGAGCGTTAGTAGCCGAGGTTTTGGTGTACCAATAGGCCCAAGAGAAGAAATATCGAGAAATAAAAATAAATAGCCATAACGTAACATATTTTTCGATTTGATCAAAAAATCAGGCTGATAAAGCATTCTGATTTCGAATAACATTAATTAATGGCCGGTTCATAAGCTCGGGATTTAGCTAAGTCCTAGACTAAAATGGGTGGCCACCGTAGCATCGACAAACGTTAGCCTCGACACTATGTACTAAGGGCTCTCTATGCTGCTAACCCACTAACCTATCAACTCAAACGTTTGTTGATGATACGGTAGCCACCCGTTTTAGTCTACGACTTTGGTAAATCCCGAGCTCATGAACCGGCCCTAGAACAAACGATTGATGGTAAAGAACGTTACTTACTTTTCAACATTATAAACTTCGTAACAATATTGATCTGAAAAGAGAGAACTGGTTATAGGGAATTTGTTGAACGGTAGGTTACGCATTAGGCTAGGCGTACACCGGTTAGTCAAGACAAGACAAGACAAGTTTAGTCACGTTTAGTCACAATACTTCACATACTTGCTTATGAGGCAACACACACCGATCAGTCATTGCGTCGGTGTGTGCTGCTTCATAAGCAACTATGTGAATTACTGTGACTAAACGTGACTAATCTCGTCTTGACTAACCGGTGTACGCCTAGCCTTACATTGCTACTGCCACTAGACTGGATTGACGCTACTTGTAATCGATCAGGATGTTTTCCAAATAGAACTGTATGGTCGTAGGCTAGGCGTACACCGCTTAGTCAAGACTATCATTTCATTATAATTTCCATTTCTAAAACAAAAGCCGATCAATCTTTTAATTTGAAATTATTCATATGGAAGCTCCAAACAAAAACCACCAAAAGAACAATTCAAAAGTTTTGAATTTACATTGATATTTAGAGAATTTTGGCCCCTTTCAGGTCTAATGATTTGATTCCTACAATGAACAAAAGTATATTCATTTCCAACTGCGATACATTTTCATTTAAATCATTTTTAATTTCGTAACAATACTTCCCATGGCAATGGGAACACTTATAAATGCTTGTAAGCCTCTAACAAAATCATTTTCGATGTTGAAGCAAAATTTAGCTTATTATTCGATATGAATTCATCAAAAATTACTTCTCAGTCATATACATTCTCTTTTAACTCCAAAATAATTTGGATACCTCGTTTTACAGGTAGTTTTTGACAATGAATGAATGAATGAACTAAGCCGGATTAATGAATGAATGAAAATGGGCAAATTGTTCCACACGAGCGTCATATTAGTGGTCAAAAATAAGCTCCTACAAAACCACAATGGGATTTCCCTTTGTGACATGAGAGTATTAATTAATTTTGACCAGTTTTGTGCGGTTTTTCATGTAACTTTTGTTTCTGGCAACGAATTCGAAGACATAGAGGCAAAGCTCTGTCCTGTGCTCTGGGGAATTTTAGCTAGTTATTATTACAGAGACAGTGTACAATCACAGTGTGGTCATTTGTGTGAAACGGTCCATAACAGTGTGTTGAAACATTTTTTCCCCGCCAACAACATTTTCGGCATTTTCTGTCCATTTTTGGCCAGAATTTTATATTGGCCAATTTTAAATTGGAATTTTATGGAAATTTTGATGGCGGTATATTGTGCTTCGATATAAAGAAGACCAGGACATGCAGCTTACCAGAACATTACCTTTTCCCCCCTCTCAGATTACAGATATCAGTTATTTTATTACCATAGACTGACCTTATCTTATCCATTTATAGATATATCCATAGATTTGGATTATGTCTGGTACTACTACTACTCGTGTCAGAGACAATGCATTGCATGTGAACAGCAATAAACATACATATATACATAAAACATATTAGATAAGACAAGCATAATTATATAGATGGGTAATTCCCATCAGTCAGTGATAATAAAATGATAGTTGAGATCAGATTTTTCAAGATATAACTTAAACTGTTTCAGACCAGAAATTGGCTACCGCAATTGCATTCTCCCTCGCCATCAGGAGATCATCCAGTGTGCAGGAGACTGGGCACTGTGGACAGCTATATAAATGGGCAGTTGTCTGTTCCTCGCCGCACTCACATAGTGTTGATGGTTCTCTTAGGTAATTCCATTTCATCATGTTATCCCTGGTTCTGGCAACCCCGCTTCTCAGTCGGTTGAGAGACTTCCACGTCTTCCATTGCAGATCGGCGCCTGGAGGGGTTGCCTCTATGGGAGGGATCCATGAATGGAAATCTATATTTCTGGCTGTCCAAAGGTTTCTCCGGGCTGTCGAGGGAGAAGAGGTTTCATCTGTGGTGGTCTTGAGGAAACTCTTTCTCGATCTTAGTCTGTTGGGGGGTGGCTGGTGTCCATGCAGTGTATGAGCATCATTCACCTCCATCTTATGTCTCTCTATGTTTGCTGCAACTTCCCGTCTTATGTCTGGAGGGGCTATCCCTGATAGGCTGTACAGTTTGTATGTGGGGGTTGCTCTCAGGCATCCTGAGGTAATCCTGCATGACTCATTAAGAGCATAATCCACATGTTTAGCATGAGCGGATCTGTACCAAACAGGGCAGGCATATTCTGCAGCTGAATAGCAAAGAGCAAGTGCCGACGTTCTGACCACCGCAGTCTGGGCACCCCAGCCACCGCCTGTGAGCCTTCTTATAATATTATTGCGGGCGGCTACTTTTTGTTTAGTGTTCAGACAATGCTTCTTAAATGACAAAACACGGTCCAGCGTTACACCCAAATACTTTGGATGGGTACAGTGTTCCAACTCTACATCATTCCACATGATCTTCAGCTGTCTGTTGGCATCTCTATTACGCAAATGAAAGGCACAGACCTGAGTTTTATTTGGATTTGGCTTCAGATAATTTTCTTTGTAGTAGTCAGACAGAGATTGGAGTCCATTTGTCAGATTTCTCTCAACTGTTTCAAAATCTCTGGCTTGAGAAATGAGTGCCAAGTCATCAGCATAAATGAAACTTTTTGTATTGATGGGTTGAGGCTGGTCATTACTATAGATATTGAACAAGGTTGGTGCCAAGACACTACCTTGAGGGAGACCATTTTTTTGTACCCTCCATCTACTTTTCTTGCCATTCAGTTCAGCATAGAATCTACGGTTTTGAAGTAGTACCCTCACAAAGCTGGTGAACTTGTAGTCTCCAGTCAGCTGATAGAGTTTGCACAGCATCAGATCATGCTGCACAGTGTCATACGCTGCAGAAAGGTCAACAAAAACTGCTCCTGTGACCAAACCCTGCTGGAAACCATCCTCAATGTTCTGAGTAAGATTCAGAATCTGTGCTGTACAGTTTTTGTTTGGTCTGAAACCCGCTTGTTGGGGGATTAGCTGAGGCTCAATAATAGGACCTAGGCGGTTGAGCAGGATTCTCTCAAGGATTTTGTAGAGATGGCATAACAGAGAAATCGGTCGGAAGTTTTAGCATCACAAGCTGATTTTCCAGGCTTTAGTACTGCAATAATTCTTGTTTTTCTCCAAATTTTAGGGATCTGCTGAAGTATTATGCAGTTGTTAAAAGGGTTCAGTAGCCAAAGTTTAGTTGCAGGCCCAAAATGATTGATCTGCTCAACCAATAGGTCATCAAGTCCTGGTGCTTTTCCTGTTTTGCAACTCTTGATAGCCATCTCAATTCCTTCAGACTGAAACTGGCTGACAGAGCACCTGTTTCTGGGAATGTTCGGGTTATTTTCCTTTTCCTCCTCTTACCATTGGTTTTCCCATTGAGCAGCACCTGATGGGCAATTTCATTTGGGGTGACAGATGGGAGCACCTTAGGAGCAATAGGGTCACTACTAAGTTGCTTGAGAAGTTTCCAAGCCCTTCTGCTGCTCTTAGACATATCAATGCTCTCCAACATCTCAATCCACCGTTTCTGTTTAGCTTTTGCCATCTCCTGAGTCAATATCAGTCCCGACTCAACCGTCTCTGTACTGAAAGGATCCTCATTGAACAATTCAAGATACTCTTGGACTTTCTGAATTAGCTCACCTGTCATACCAGGAATGTGAGATGTACGGCATCCCCTAGGGATTGATTTTCGTGAGCATCTCTTTACTGCATCTACAAAACTGTCATAATGTTCTGGGATGGGCTCAATGTTCAGAACTGCTTCATCCAAAGTCTCTGCAAACCTCCTCCAGTTAGCCTTCTTAAAGTTGAAACGTCGGCGGAAGGGAGTCACTTGAGGTCGAATTGCTGCAAACACTTGACAGCAGATTGGTCTGTGTTGAGTACCAGGAATAGGTGACAATACGGATTTGGCAGACTGCTGGGATATGGGGCTGCTCACAAAGATCAGGTCAGGGTTGTATCCTCTTCTCCACCGGCCACTATTGAAAGAGGGTGGCAACTTACTGTCATGTATTAGAGAAAGCTTACAACAATCAGCCCACCTCAGTACCTCCTGGCCATCTTCATCATCGTTTGCATACCCCCAGATAGAGCTATGACTATTAAAGTCTCCTATGATAAATTGGTATTTCTGATTTTGAAAATTTTCTGGAGGAGTGAAGCGGAATTTTTTATTAGGAGGCTTGTAGATGGAGGTAACTGTGCAGTTGGAAAGCTCAATTGTCAGAATTTCTATGTCATTTTCCTCCGTCAGCGAAGCAGACAACACCAACAGACCAGATCTCACAAAAATTGTGCTGCCATACTGCTTATGAGGTCTCTCTAAGATAGACTGCATTCCTGCCAATTTTGGTCTTCGTCGGTTACTGTCTCTGTGCGTTTCTTGCATGCATAGAACATCACAGCCTGTTTCTTTACACATATTCTGGAGTAGTTCTTCCTTACTTGCTGACAGTCCTTCAATATTTATGCTTATAATTGTCAATTTTGGTCTTGAAAAAGACCGATTGCTATTTATGTTGCTCATTGCAATGTCTCTGTGGGTGAAAGAATTAAGGCAGGACGCTGGCTGTTAACCAGACAGCTTCTTTCTTGTCTGGTTATCACCATCGAGACTTGGCCAAGTCAGTGAATAAAAAGTCATATCCTGTTACTTATTTAATTCTTTTTTCCCTTTTTAGGTACAGAATATTTAGAGCAGACAATCATGGGGAAGCATGACGTGAGCCTACACTAAACACCCATCATTACCTCATTAGCACTTGATATCTTCTAGTTGAAAAACCATATTAGACTTTCCCTCCTTCACAAGGGGTGCATTCATTTGGGGTCTCCATCCCTTGGGATGTGTTCGCCAAATCCAACTAACCATGAGGGGCGATCTGACACTAACAGAATAATCGTCTTGGTCTGGTGTAACCTGCGCCTGGATGGGTGACCGGCAGATGTTCGATTAATTTGAGCAATATCAAACGTGAGTTGCGTCTTAAATAAGAAATAATTCAGAGTTATCCTATCCTTTTTGTGCTTCAACATGCACAGCAGGCTATCCATGTTGCTAACCTACTAGCAAGGTTTTAAGAAAAGCTTAGGACCTCCTTTCTTCGGATATGAAAAAGCACTAACCTTAGCTAAAGATGTCTATCATCCAGGTTGTCATTCAGCAGTGCAGCCTCACCTTCAGTTCAAGGTTATTTTGTTAGATGGAATTTGATAATAAATCAAATGATAAATGTTATCATTTATATACGACTCAAGAACTTTGATGGATTGACTGGAAATATTATTTTCACTGGAAGTATCAACTATCTTCGAGCTCTATCCTATATTTAAGCACAGAAAAGGATTGGATAACTTACTCTGAATTAACCTATCTCTGGTTGAAGACGCAACTCCTCCTTCTTCTTTGCTCCTTCTTGTTTCTCATCCGTATCCTCCTCATCCTCCTCCTTCTCCTCCTTCAGCTTTCTTCTCCTTATATTCTCCTTCTTCTTCCTCTTATTCCTCTTTTTCTTCTTCTCTCTCTTCTTTTTCTTTCTCGTCTTCTTGTTCTTCTTCTTCTTCTTCTTCTTCTTCTTCTTCTTCTTCTTCTTCTTCTTCTTCTTCTTCTTCTTCTTCTTCTTCTTCTTCTTCTTCTTCTTCTTCTTCTTCTTCTTCTTCTTCTTCTTCTTCTTCTTCTTTTCTTCTTCTTCTTCTTCTTCTTCTTCTTCTTCTCCTTCTTCTTCTTCTTTTCTCCTTCTTCTTCTTCTTTTCTTCTTCCTCCTCCTTCTTCTCCTTCTTCTCCTCCTCCTCCTCCTCCTTCTTCTCCTTCTTCTCCTCCTCCTCCTCCTCCTCCTTCTTCTTCTTCTTCTTCTTCTTCTTCTTCTTCTTCTTCTTCTTCTTCTTCTCCTTCTCTCCTCCTCCTCCTCCTCCTCTTCCTCCTCCTCCTCCTCCCTCCTCCTCCTCCTCCTCCTCCTCCTCCTCCTCCTCTTCCCTCTTCCTCTTTCTCCCCCTCCTTCTACTCGTTCTCCTCCTCTCCTTCTTGTCCTCGCTCACTGTGGTTGCCTCCACCCCCACACACACACTGCGTTAGTCGGCTTGCCAAAATGGTTTATTATCAAACACTAAACGGCTTAACAAACCACAAAGACTTAGATAATCTTCCCTCAGACAATAGCAGCCGGGTGAGCCGCTACCATCATCCCTCTTTACAAGGGTGAACGAATCACATAATTGCTCTTTACAATCTATTATTATTCATTTTTTGCAAATCTTATCATAGTCAGTAATCTTGAACCGAATATTATCCCTAAGGCCTGAAATATTACAAATTTACCCCCTACTCCCTTCTTCCCGCTATACTATCTCCTACTATTGTAATGTCCTCTGGGAGCATGTTGACAGTGAATATTTTTCAATCAAGCGTACGCTATGGGAGTTGCTGACGGAAATATTGTCAACCCTTTTCTAAGCGAGTGCTGGATCACATTTCACAAGCCACTCAAGTCTCTGAAAGGCTTCGGATAACCGCTGGATAGATTATCAACGTTATCAGTTTTCAATAAACTGATAACGTGGATCCGACATGGTAGTGTCCAGGAAAAAAAAAGAAAAAACTTTGTTCTTCTTCTTCTTCTTCTTCTTTTTCTTCCTCCTCTTCTTCTTCTTCTCCTCCCTCTTCTTCTTCTTCTTCCATTTCGATAGAGTAATTTGTGGGTAAGAGATTATTGATGTATCTCCTCTTCAGAGGAATGCGGCGGATTTTTTCTACGATTTTATCTCGTACAATAGAGAGGGAATGTTTCGAGTCCTTTACAGCAGAAACCTCGCTTCTTCACTCCCCCTCCTGAAACCACCATTAAAACCCCGCCAGCCAATAAGAAGAGAGATCCGCCCCGCCCCTTCGACATCGAAAAAAAGCGAGTTTTCGTAAGCGAGTTTCTGCTATCAGCAAAGAGCAGCCGTGTTCCAAGTAGCCTGTATCAATCAATGTTTTCTCACATTTTGGTTCTTTTTATTTCTACTTCCACTCATTCCCTCTCGCACTCTCTCTCTCTCTCTCCTCTCACTTTAACATCGTCTTTCACCGTACTTCTTGCATCATTCCAGTAGTAAATATCGGGTGACATTTCCAGCCCCAATTCTATGGGCCTTATTCATGAACGGTCCTTTTTCAACATTTTCTTTCGTAAGATAAAAATCTGGATTTTCAAGGATTTTTTCTAGTGGATTAAAAAATAGGATAACATTTTAGTGGTAACGAATATTATGTTATATTTTATCAACTTATTTTTAGAAATCTTATTGACGTTGTGGAACTCTATAATGAAACAATAAGGGCCGGTTCATGAGCTCGGGATCTACCCAAGTCCTACACTAAAACGGGTGGCAAACGTTTGTCTCGACAGATTAGTGGGTTAGCAGCATAGAGAGCCCTTAGTACAAAGTTTCGAGGCTAACGTTTGTCGATGCTACGATGGCCACCGGTTTTAGTCTAGGACTTGGCTCAATCCCGAGCTCATGAACCGGCCCTAAGATGAAACTCTATGATGAAACTTGATAAACTCATGATAAAACTCTATGATAAAACAGTAAGGCTGTGCGTACACCGGTTAGTCAAGACAAGACAAGACAAGACAAGATTGGTCACGTTTAGTCACAGTACTACACATAGTTGCTTATGAAGCAACACACACCGATAAGTCATTACATCGGTGTGTGCTGCTTCATAAGCAACTATGTGTATTACTGTGACTAAACGTGACTAATCTCGTCTTGTCTTGTCTTGACTAACCGGTGTACGCCTAGCCTAAGGGCCGGTTCATAAGCTCGGGATTTAGCCGAGTCCTAGACTAAAACGGTTGGCCACCTTAGCATCGACAAACGTTAGCCTGGACACAATGAACTAAGGGCTCTCTATGCTGCTAACCCACTAACCTGTCGAGACAAACGTTTGTCGATGCTACGTTAGCCACCCGTTTTAGTCTAGGAATTGGCTAAATCCCGAGCTCATGAACCGGTCCTAAATTGTTAATTCCACTATTTTATTATATTAAGGGCCGGTTCATGAGCTCCGGATTTAGCCAAGTCCTAGATTGAACAGGTGGCCACCTTAGCATCGACAAACGTTAGCCTTGACACTATGATCTAAGGGCTCTCTGCTGCTAACCCACTAACCTGTCGAAACAAACGTTTGTCGATGCTACGTTGGCCACCTGTATTATATTAACACTATATTATTTAATGTAATATAAATATTTATCCTATTTAATACTATAGTATTTTATATACACTATTTTATTATACTATTGTATTGTATTAACAGTACTGGACCGCGGTTTTGTGGCTACACCAGTCACATTTTCAACAGTAGGCTATAGCAGGATTCTTTTATCATAAAACACCTGATTTAACGTTAGTAAACGAGCGTACATCAATCAGCTGTTTTCTGACAATTTAAAAGAATCCTGCTATACTAAATAAATAAATGTTTGACCGGATGTAAACAAAACATTTACTACAAGATATTTTAATAAATATTACTCGAGATATATAATAAATTGCCCCGGTAGGTCGGATAATTCGGTAGGTCGGATAACCGAGACTCTACTGTACTTTACTACAGCTACCCACATCACTCTTCTCTGGTGGGAGATTGAAAAAGCAATTCAAAATGGAGCAGATGTTCGCTAGAGAGTGCGCGAAAGGATAAATATAGGGTGTACCGTAACAAATGCACCCTTTCATCATTCTATACGGATCGACAAAATACAAGTTATGAGGACTGGAAGACAAATTCGATTAATGTCAGCTTGTGTTATGTCAATACGCTAGATTCAGATCAACTGCAGCTCTCATTCATTGGTTGTAGGGATGCGATTGTTGCTGATATTCTGTTAATTTGTATTGAGTACTACAACCCACCTATGCCACAGCAAGGCAAAAGCCCCCTTAAATTATTATAATTTTACATTTCCACAGCGAGACAAGATCTCCTCCAGTTATTATTGTAATTGAATGTATGGTTACTCCGTGACCTTTGTTCTTTCAATGGTGCTTTTGTAATATTTACTGTACTAACGATGTTTTATACATTATTTGGTTATACTGTTGTCATATCCCTATGGTTAACATGGTTACTATGTATTCTCTGATGTTGTTTTTCTATTATTTTTTTCATTCGTCATTATTCTTAGTTCATGATAACACGTCCATTTATAATCAAATAAACCCTTTTTGAATCGTATTTCAAAGATATATTAACTGTCCCTTATACTGTATAATTGTATATTATTTATTTATTTATTCACATACAAAAGCTCACAGAAAACTCCATGAAGACTGAAGAGCCTTATTGACATACAATAGATTTTATAACAATACAATAATACTGTAATATAATTATACTGTATTATATAGAATAATGATGTTATACTCTAGAATACAGACTACAGTTTATAATATAGACACTCAGGGCCGTATTCATGAACGTTCCTTCCGTAAAATTTTCTTCACGAGATTAGATTTTAGAAAAAAGTAATTTCAAGCTACACAGACAGATAAGTTGTGTCAACCATGTGATTCTCGAATCAGGGATGCATGCCATTAATAAATTCTGCCATTAAATGAATAGATTAAATAAATTGCCATTAAATAAATTAGTGTTTTGCAGTAAGCTAAAATTTTTTAAACAAACTTTGGAAAACAAAAACTTCTCAAATAGATTTTTCTCTAGAGTTCAAAAACCTCTCATAAGCTCTTATAGTTATTTTCTATTTAAATTTAAATATTATTGTATGGCCTGCAAACAATAATTTGGTTTCTCGTAAGAAGGAAGCATCAAGTAAGGCTGCAATCCATAAACACAGCACAGTGTATCTGTATTTGTTTTCGTGATGTGAAGTGTGAAACATTTTCAAACAGCTTGGGCGCGACTGCAAATTCAATGACGTGCTATTTTCAAAGAGCGAGAAGATCGTTCGGTGCCCTTGGTTACGGGCCTTTCTTTTCTAACGGGCGCGAGAGAGAGGGAGACAGAAACAACTGCAACGCTATTGGTCGAGCCTTCCCGCTCCCCGCAGCCGTGCAGCCAATGGCAGACGTCGATTCAGTTTTGGGTGGGGAGGGTAGCGAGAGGGAGGCTCCCTCCGGTTTGTTTATCGAAGCCAGATCACGCGTCATTGGAGGGGGTGAGAAGCAGTCTACCCCTCTCACCGTCACACCGATTATTTCTCTTTTGTGTTGCTACAAATATTTTGAGCGTACCACCCCTCCAAATAGAAGCAACATATACACCAACACACACACAACTGTTTACGAGAACTCTGGAGAGCAGGCAGAGTGTGTGAGTAAGAGAGAGAAAGATTGAGGGGGAGAGCATAGTCTCGATGTCCGTTTACTCTCTTCTTTGTGTGAGTGTGTGAGAGTGTTTTTGTGTGTCCATGTTTCTCCTGAATCGAGACCTTTTCATCCCCCATTGAATACGAAGCTGTGTGTTGGTCGCTGTTTTCCTTATTTTGACAGTCAGTTGGTGGATGACAGTCTTTCCCGCGTGTTGCTTTGGGTGCTGCTGGTTTGAGAGCATCGTGATGGTCAGATACTAATAGTTTTCTAGCCAAATACCTCCCGGCAGATACAGGGATCCTTCCAAAAACTCATAGACGATCCAAATCTACAGTTGTGTGAGGGATATCATCTGCGTTAGAATTCTTCCATGAACACTATTGAACTTTGTGAAGGATATCATCTACCTAAGAATTCATCCACGGACTCTAAAACTCTTTAAAGACTCTAAAACTTTGTAAAAGATATCATATAGGTGAGAATACTTCCACGGAAACTAAATTTTTGTGAAGAATCTATCATCTGCGTGAGAATCTAACCACGGACATTGAACCTTTGTGAGGATATCATCATAATAAACCGTTGTGAGGGATTTTTAATCTATGTGAGAATTTTACATTGAACCTTTGTGAGGATATCATCATAATAAACCGTTGTGAGGGATTTTTAATCTATGTGAGAATTTTATCAAGTGTACTGAAACTTTTTGAACTGTATCATCTAACCTACCGAGGGTGTTAGGACGACGTTGGCGAGGGTGGAAACAATAACTTTGGAAAAGAGACACTTCCCGAAGTGTTAGATTCAAGGAAAGGACGCAAGACATCTTCAAGAAAGGAGACACATTTAAGATTCGTGGAGGATACAGCGGACTTTGAAGTGTTCTACCTCATCTGGTGCTTTGATTTGGAAGGTGAGTGATTTTTGCATTAGTAGAACCTCGATAATACAAATCTCTCGATAAAACGATTTATTCAAATCATCCCCTTAAAGATTTTATCAGGTCAAACGAGCCTGTTTATTATGAATACCTCAATAAAACGAATTTCAAGGTGTGAGGTAAATCTTGTTTTTCAATTCTTCGATTAAATTTCCCTAAATTGTAGCGGTTTAGATTCAGGGAAAGCAAAATAAAACAAATTTTAAGATGTGAGGGAAATCTTGTTTTTTAAATCTTCGATCAAATTTTCCTAAATTGTAGCGGTTTAGGTTTAGGGAAGGCAAAAACAATTTTTTGTTAGTGATGAAGCCCACATAAGCCCTTGGCTTGTGCGTGGGTAATGGTATAGATGTTTATGAGAGATGAATGGACCTACAGCTTTAGGTGGGTTCTGAACCACCGGGAAGCGATTTTGAAGCTCATAAATTTTTGTATTTAGAGGAACCGGTCACCGTTACAACAGGAGTGGCAGGCGCCGTCTCTTATCTAATCTCACCGATTAGACTCGCCTGCTACCACTGGGACAACCGCTTCCCAATTATTGTATCTTAATAAGCAATAGAATTGTGTTTGGTGGAAGTTACTCATGAATAACTAAAATTATAAAGCCTGCTTTATAATTTATCTTTAGGTATTTAATTTGACCTCGAGTTACAAATTATTATAACCTCTATCACAGATTTCTGTGATTTCCGACTTCCATGCCCTCTAAGGTCAGGTTTATCTCAGTAGAGTAGAGAAAAGCAGAAAAGAAGCTCCCTTTTCGTAAAAAAATTCCACCTCCATCTTTTGTAATAAAGAACAACCCTATATTTTGTAAAGATGAGGAGATAGTTTATTATAATGATCAATTGAACGAAATTCCTAATTATTAATGCCATATAATAATTGCAATGTCTCATTACCTTCCATCTTAGATAGTTTATTCCTCTTATAACAATAGTTTATTCCTCTTAGCTTAACAAGGTGGTCTAAATTGAAATTGAATTTTTATTTCTTCATAAAAACACATAACAGAAATAAAAACACATAAATTGTATGACAATTCATAAACAATGTTTTTACGACAGTTAAACAGATCTAAGTAGATATTTACATTATCTGTGGAACTGTACAAACATTCGCAATTTTTTAGGTAACAGAGAATCTAAGTCTATGTTTTTGAGAAAGTCTACTATTTTTATCAGGGTTAAGGTTGATAGAAATTATATTACTGTATTTTGATAAGCCTATAAAATATTTCGATCACTCTATGCAAAACAAACATAGTATAGTTCGCGGAGTAGGTCAAGGAATTTTCCCTGTGCAGATTTAATCCGATTAAACGTGAATTCATTGAGTTTCAGCTAATATTGTTATTCTCAACTGTTGATCAACAACTAGCCTATACATAGAACATGTTTCGCAATAACATAGTCTGCAACATTCAATCGATACTGGATTGAATTGGGTTATAGTTAGTTTCCCCAACAACAACAACACCACTAAAACAACAATGTTTTCACTGAAACAACACAACAGTCGTTCAAATATCACGAGTTACAATCGAAAAACAGAAAAAAAATATGGGGAAGCACTTAGGCTAGGCGTACACCGGTTAGTCAAGACAAGACAAGACGAGATTAGTCACGTTTAGTCACAGTAATTCACATAGTTGCTTATGAAGCAGCACACACCGATGCAATGAATAATCGGTGTGTGTTGCTTCATAAGCAAATATGTGAATTACTGTGACTAAACGTGACTAACCTCGTCTTGTCTTGTCTTGACTAACCGGTGTACGCCTAGCCTAAGGCTGTAATCAGATTCATTTAATTTTACGCTTGGCATTAGATATAGATAAAGAGGTATTATTTATTTGCCATCGTACTCTACGGTCATCAGCAACGTCAAGAAATAATATCTCTCTATATCACATCAGAGACCCTGAACTGATCAGGAGTGACCTGAAAACTCTGATACCAGACCTGAGCCAGCCAGGTTACACGGAATTATTATTATTAAATAATGCCAAGCGTCGAATTAATTGAATCTGATTATGCATGATTTATTATTAATTTGTTTGTGAGTTTTTACCGCCATGGAGAAAATTAGCCGATGATAAGAATTGTTAGTTGATTCGTTAGAGAAAAGCGTACGTAAACATTGGTCTTTGATGTCTATTAATAATTCTAGATACTATTTGTGATCTTACATGTTGTGAGATTACATATTTTTATATTTACTATACATTGTGATCTGAACCATTCATTTCATTTTCATTTTTCTCTGTCATGTAACCCATGTCCAGAGGTATTTATTACACATTAAAAACAATTACAATATGAAAAGATTTAGTTATATTCTTATACTATTCTGCTTGAACTATCATGTAGCATCCCACTATAGAGTCTATGCGAAACCATTCATTGAATGACTTTTTATATTTATTATAGCCCTTTATCACAGTCATCCACTAAATATTGTAAAAATCTACCTACACAGAGGTCTATTGTCAATGACATTGCAAAGACAGTGAAACAATTCATTGAATGACTTTTTATATTTATTATAGCCCTTTATCACAGTCATTATCCACTGAATATAGTAAAAATCTACCTACACAGATGTCTATTGTCCAATGACATTGCAGTAATAATCTATTCATTCTAATCGATGATCTGAGGACACTTTCATGAAAATTCAGAAGTTTTCTTAGAAAGTGGGAATACCGGGTCAATGAACTCATAGAAGGTTTTCTGAAGTCAGGTAGACGACTCAAAATGTTGACGTGTAGAATGAGAATTTTACTTCTATTCTCTCTGGGTAGAAAAGTGACTAGTTGGTATAGCAGGATCCTTTTAACTTGTCAGAAAACATATGATTTTAGGAGCAATATCACAATACTTAACCTACAAATGCTGAATCTCGCAGATTATTGAAAATGTCTTTTAAAAAGTTATTCTTTGAAAGGTCTTCTTTAAAAAGGTCTCTTAAAGGTCTTTAAGACTTTTGAGCCTTTTGATTATTGTGTCAAAATCACTGTTTAGTTAATACCGATCAGCTGATTTCTGACAAGTTAAAAGGATCCTACTATAATGCTCACACAAGTCATCGGATTTAATGCTACTATTCTCAATTAATTCTCAACAAAGTATTATGGAATGTCGAATGAATTGAAGTATCGAGGAAGCTAGAACAAACAATAAGGAAGAGAAAATGGCGATGCCGTTGTCTGATTGGTTACTGAGTTTAACAGTTGCCATTTTACTATTTTAACCAATCAGGAGCAAGTTACACGGAATCGTCACAAGACATTCAACATTATTACTAACGTTCACGAGCTGCTAGCTTCTGATTGGTCGAAATCGTAAAATGGCGTCTGCTCAGCTCATTGGCCAATCAGGCGGCTCTATGATTTTTGTAGGCGTTCTACGTCATCAGCTGATTGCCACTCCCACTTTTCAGCATTGTCACTCCCACTTTTCTCAATGGTGTTAGTTTCAGCTTTCTCCGCAATTCTCACAAATTCGAATTCCTCCATCTGATCCTATTTTTTCTGGAATTTCTATTTCTCGTTATATCTCATGATTTATTATGAAAGTTATCTATTATTTAATTCTTCAGAAATCAAATTCTCATATTTTGTCGGTAGTGCCATATTGTTAACAATACTGTTGATGGTTTAATGACTGTTGATACTGTTATGCTAATGTTGTACCAATTTTACTTTTGTATTGTTAACCAATATGTATTTGTATTTGTATTTTGTATTTTTAACCAATTTACTTTTTGGCAATAAATATTGATTGATTGATTGATTGTCCGATTTTAGCATGATTAGGCCCATACACAAAAATTAAGACCACTTTTATAAGCTGAAGAGAATGAGCTATTTTTTGTTGGGATAAGTCTACGTTTACAAAAATTAGTCCTAGTTTCATTGTCATTGAAGGGTTCTTTCTACCTTCCTCTACTATAGATGGGCCAAAATTTCTTGGCACTTGCAGCTGTCTACTAATAACCGCATTAAAAACATTGCCTGCTGTTTAAAATCTTCAAATCTCCTAAGGCTAGGCGTACACCGGTTAGTCAAGACAAGACAAGATTAGTCACGTTTATTCACAGTAATTCACATAGTTGCTTATGAAGCAGCACACACTGATGCAATGACTAATCGATGTGTGTTGCTTCATAAGCAACTATGTGAATTACTGTGACTAAACGTGACTAATCTTGTCTTGTCTTGTCTTGACTAACCGGTGTACGCCTAGCCTAACTGTGATTATGCTCTCAGCTGATCGGTGCGTGTAGTAGCCCAATATTTTCAGAAAAGTACCCGCGCTACCCTCCTCGCCATAGCATGACCAGTTCTGAAATTTTGGCCCATCTATCTATCTATCCGTGGCGAAGCGTGGTATACTTATTTGGTCATCGCCGGGTATATTTCCTATAGGACTTCAATTTTCCTATAGGAAATATACCCGGCGATGACCAAATAAGTATACCACGCTTCGCTACTACTATCTATCAGTCTATCTAATGCCAAGCGTCAAATTAAATGAATATCACTGTATGACATATTACGAAAAACTTTACGCTTCAGCTAATTCTGTTTTCAATAGATCATCAATAACGATATAGCATGTCCCTTTTAACTTGTCAGAAAACATATGATCGACGAGCATATGATCACACGTTATTGGTCTTCTTTAAAAGGCATTTTGAAGACTTTAAAGTCTTTTGATTATTGTGTAAGTCACTGTATAATTATTACCAAAACTATATATTATAACCAGAAACTACAATGCAACAGTTCCAACCCTTGAGACGTGTTGTTGTTTACTCAATAAATAGGATTTTCAAAATGCAACATGAAGGGAGGCCCTTTGTGATAAGGTTAGCATAAGGACTTTCGTGGCCCTTATGCTTGTGGATAGCCCTTAATAGATTGGGGAGAATGCCCTTTCACCAACAAGCAGTTGGTTTCGAAGAGGCCCTATAGTACTTATAGGCTTGACATCACCTCCCCACTCACGTCAATAGACCACATATTCATTATTCTTGTCGGCAGCTTGGTTGGTTGAACTGTGAGGGTTTAGGGTTAATCAAGGGTTGATTAAACACTGATCAAATGCTAATCGAAGATCAAATGTTGCGCTAGAAAAGGTCTCACTATAAGACCAGTAAGTAGCTAGGCATATGCCTGGTTGTTCGTTCGTCTATTAAATTTTACCGGGCGATAAATCGAGGACTCAACAAAGTGGGATCGACGACAAACTGAACTAACTTGAAATGAAGAATTGAGACAAAATAGTGTTGGAAAGCCTTGAATTGCATTGATTTTATTTGCAAAACTACATTACTCATAATTTTTATTAGATGTTATTACTAAATAATATTCTGTAGACAAAATTTATGAATTGCACTCCGAGTTTTAATCAATGAGGCAGAAAATATCTGGTAGTGAAAAATACTAATGGCATAATTTTTTAAAGTATCAGCTGGTTGTGCACACATTTCAAATTGTTGAAACATTTGTACTCTGTTGAAAACATAGTTGAATTAACCGGTGCTGATTGAGGGATTACATTTTTCTAGCGATTAAATTTTTTTTACATTGAAATCAGATAAAATATTTTAACATGTGGTTGAAATTTTATCACATGGGAAAGTACAAATTCCAATTATTGTACCAACCAAAAGTCTGTAATATTGTGACTTGATGCAATTTTCAGAGCTAGTTCGATTCGAATGAACATTTAATTTATTAGAGAATGTTAATGCAGTTGATTTTACTAGTTATTTAGCTGAAATAGATTGTTCTGGTAACACTATTTCACTTGAATTTTTAATTTCAAATTAGGTCAGTTTGTCGTCGATCCCACTAACTAGCTGTCCTCGATTTATCGCCCGGTTAAATTTAATAGACGTACGAACAACCAGACAATAGTCTCCGTTTGACTTGTTCTATATTGGTTTAAACTACAGAAACTGTGTAATGACAGTGTGGACATTGACATATCACACTTTTGATTGGTTAGCTCTGACAAATCCACCTTCTTTTGCCTTATTCCCATAATATTTGCATTGGAATGAAAAGCAAATCACATGTTTTGATAAAAGATCCACTTCTAACCTACATTTTGCCTTTGCCAGTATTAGTTTTCATCATTTTAAGCTTTTAAAGCAATACCAATAGTAGAGAGACAATTTTTAATGTTGGAAAAGTTAATTTCGATGTTATTCCTCTTGAAATAAGTTTGAAAAATGAGTGAATGGGTTCATGTTTGCCTGCGTAATCCCATATCAAATTCAAAAATTTGGCAAAAGTATGCAGGAAAAAAAATGATGTCCAAATACTGTTATGGAGTGGTTCACACAAATGGCCACACTTTTATTACACAGTTTCTGTAGATTTTAAACTATCGATCTATTAAACTACTAAAATTACTATTATTTTTTACTTTTTCTACCTTATGGTAATTTCTATCTTCTATTATCTACTAAAATTAGACTACAATCAGCGTATGGCTTTCGTCGGTGGGGTGACCCGTAGGTCTACTATCTAAAAATGATGAATTCAAAATTATTTCAACTCTATGAATTTTCAATTTTTGATTCTCTAGAATTTGATGAATGATTTCTGTTTCAGATGGTAAGCCGACATGGGACAGATCAATGACAACAACTGGAGACGTATTTCAGAGGAGTGAAAACAAATTTCAATGAGATTTAATTGAGAAAATGGAGAATTTATGAGAGCACAATAGATTATTGAGCAAGAACCGACAGAAACCCCTAGAGAGAAAGAGAAACAGATAAAAGAGAATAGAGTAGAGTGAGAATTCATTTCTTATTCTATTAGAGAGAAAGAGAGAGAAGAGAAAGAAGAAAAAGAAGAGAAAGTAACAAAAGAAGAGGAAAAGAGAGGAGAGGAATAAGAAAAAGAGAGAGAGGGAGAACAGAAACCCTTAGAGAGAAAGAGAAACAGATAAAAGAGAATAGAGTAGAGTGAGAATTCATTTCTTATTCTATTAGAGAGAAAGAAGAAAGAGAAGAGAGAAAGAGAGAAGAGAAATAAGAAAAAAAGAGACAGAAAGAAGATAAAGAGAATATAATAGTATAAAACCTTATCACTCATTCTTTCTAGAGAAAAGAGAGAGAAGAGGAAGAGAAGTTGTAAAATATGTAGAAGAGATAGGAAAATTGGGAGGAATAAAAGAAGTAGTAGTGACAGAGAAAGCTAACAGAGTAGAAGAAACAATAAAAGAGAGAAAAATAATAAGGCTAAAAATGCTAGGTCAACCGACTCCAGGGAATAATAGTAATAATAGCCAGAATAGTCAAGGATCCACTGTGGGGGGACCTGCAGCTCAAAGCCCCACCCTTCCGCTGCTGCAACCCCTGGATCACTACCGACTGCAGCTCTACAATTACGCAGTACAAGCTGAACGATTGAGGTAACAAGTTTTCCATTCTTTTCCTCAAATATTGTGTGTACACTTGTTAGGCTCTACTCACACTTGGCAACTCAAATCGCGTCTGAAATAACAAAACATGTGTTTTCAAATGATGACGCTCAAGCAATGCGGTTGCAGGATCGTCTGAGCGTCATGATTTTTAGAAATCACATGTTTTGTTATTCCAGTCGCCGAGCGACGCGATTTGAGTTGCCAAGTGTGAGTAGAGCCTTCGGCGAAGCTCTCTATTCATAGCTCAAAGATCAAGGAGATCTGAGAGATTTTCAATTTTTGCCTGAAATAATAAACGATGTGTAAATACATCATGATTTTCTACAAAAAATTGAGAATATTTTCAAAATTGCTGATACTAATGTAGATGATATTAGGCCTACTAGTAAGGCTGAACAAGAAATTGACTGTTGGCTGTTCATTCCTAGCTCTGTCTTTTAATAATTATTACTTTATTTCTTTTAAAATATCGTGAGAATATTTTATTCCTCAAACATATCAGAGAGACATATTCAAAACAAAGACAACAATATAGCGATACTGCGTTATCACAATAACAAACTAATCTCCATCACAACAAAGTTATCGGACCAAAACAATAGTATCATATTGAATTATTAAAAGATCAAAGTAATATTATCCTTTGTACGAGACACTCCTTTGTCCTTTATCCTTTGTCCGCAGTTCTGCCACTCGGACCAATAAAGAGTTGCCGACTTCTTTGATCAGCTCAATTTATCAAAATAAGGAAGAGCTTGTTAGAAGAGCTTAGTGAATAATGAAATTAAATCAGAGAGGGAATAATTATGATTATTTAGTTGTTTGCTGAAGTCGTAACGAGAATCGTTATGTGTGACTGCCAACGGTTCAATGACCGTTGTCGTGGAATATGTCGTGAAATTGACGAAATTCGCTTCCATTTAAATATAGTAATTTTCCTCCTCTCAGCTTTTCATTGACAGAAAGCAGAGGTTCGCTTCTGGTCTACATAATATGTATAATATGTACTGTATGTATAATATTATCTCTCGTTGTATAGTGTGTCACGATACAAATTCTGGCAACCAAATAAAGCCTCAATAAAATATTGTCAATGACCACTAAGTGCTGGTATTATAATAGATAGCACAATTAACGGTAAGCTGACCTAATTTAGCAGTACTCAATATTGATAAAATAATGATAACAAGGAAGCGAGCTCCGACTCACCACCAAACGTCTCTGACTCATATCACGTTGTATATTTATTTGTATTCTTTGATGTTAATTTATGTAATTGAAAATCCAAATCTTGAAGATGGCCATAACCTTCATCCAAAAATATCAAAACACACCACTGCCTATATGGATCATCTACTGAAAGATGTCAATGCCAATAAAATCATTGGAAAAATTATGATTCATCAATTATTTATAAAATGTATAAATACTTAATCCACATATGTTAACTTGCTATTAAATAATGCATATTATTATTTGTACTCACCAAAATATCATCCCAAGCCGGTGAAATAATGTATATACAGGTCTCATATCTTCGGTGGTTTCACGAACATAGCTATATATTTTGGAAATATTTGTTGTATATGAGATTATACTATTTTAGGAGTCAGTTATTTTTATAGCATAAAATATTTGGATGTATATTAATTTAGCAATAAACTTTCAGTTCACCTTTTGAATTTGGCAGTGGAGTTGAAAAGTAAAGAATATTTTTAAAGGCATCTTCCAAAAATAAAAATAAAAATTGAAAGGATTTTAACGTCCTATATGTTATTTTGTATTATATATAATATATCGCATATTATTTAAATGGTTAGTGTAGCTAAATGTTGGAACTACTTTGTGCATTGTACTGACGTCAAAAAACACGATATTAAATTGACCAATCACAGCCCAGCATTTCATTAAAAATTCTAGAATGTTCTATTGAAAATTCTGTTTTCCTTGAATTTTAGCAAGGGTAACTCTCTTCCGTTTGAGACTCCTTAGAGAGCAGTCACTCTTGAGCACATACGTGCAGTTTAACTGTTTTAAAATGTAATCAGTTTCATTTTCAATCTTAATGTTTTCAAGCTGTGATATATTAAGCTGTGGCAATGTATAATTGATTAAATTCATGTAAAGTCGCGGAAATGTTATAAACCATGGTCCAGAGCCAAGCTGTATCGTGAGATGACACACGGAATCCAATCTACCCCTGAGATGGCTGCCTAAACCAGGATACGGTAACCAACGTCGAAGCATCGCCAATACTGTGAGTGATCCGTTTTATTAATCCTTTGGCCAAAGGCGCGAAAAGCCTCTTTTAAAGTGAAATAGTGGGGAAAAATTATCATACTGCGTGAAGCATAGAAACATGAGCTCATGGTCTAGTATTTAAGTCATTCATAATTTTAGAGATTTTGTACAATCTTATTTGCCAGGCAAAATACCCACACCACGCTCTACCGAAAATATAAATTTTGTAACAAGCGATTTATTGTTATTAACAATTATTAATGAAACTTGTAAAATTCATTTAATTGTTCAAGTTGTGTGTTCTAAAGGAACAGGAGAATATACTCCAAGTTTTCACCTAATTACTGGGTTTTCTAGTCGTTCTTGCACCTGTCTTGGCAATCCCAATTGATACATTAAATTTATTTAATTTATGAAAATATCAGTATCCTGGATGAGCCCCTGCAAGGCCAAATTTTGACATGCCCAGTCACGTAAGGAGTATGCTTAGCCAAGTGTGTTACGTAAGTGGATTGAGATCTTGTCTTTGATGCGTGACTATAGTCCATCACTTAGCTCTCCCTTATCTTGTGACACATTTGACTATATTTGCTTGATCCTGACGTCACGGGACATACAACATAAAAATAATAGCGTTACACACATGACCTACAACATAGTAATGTTACACATGGCACCATAACGTGGGGCTGTTACACATGGCACCCAACATGGCGGCCTGACGGAGATGTACAAGATTTCTTTATTAAGAAAGCCAAAAATTTGAACTCAGAAATCACAGAGTTGATGGTTGAAAACTTTTTGAAATTGAAAATATACCTTATGGAATTGCCAAGCTTTAATAAAGTAATTAATTAATTTGAATATTGATTTCATTATTAAATTATTCCTGAGGAGACGTCGAGGAAGAGTATACTCAGATATATCGCCAACAATTTAAAGAGATATATGCACTTATTGCTTTGAATCACACTCTGTGATCATTTGAATAATTATTTTAGGTAGCCTAACAAGAAAGCCAGCTTATTTAACCTTGAAATTAAAGCTTTAAAGGTACCAAAATATTATTAGTTTACCAAGAGCATTAAGGTCTTGGGGGCTTATTAATTTGTTAATTAATCTATTAATTTAAGCAAAATCCCCAAAAAAGCGATATCATAGGCAAGATATTAGGAGTATTAATTGTTTATTTATTGTTTATCTGTGATAGTGTGAAAATCGCCAGATTATTAATGAGCATTGAATATAGGGCTATTTATTAATAGTTACCATATATAAAAATTTATTTACTGGTAATTACCAGATATCTATTGATTTAACTATCATTGCCTGTTTATTTTGTGCATGTTTATTTGTAATAAGTCTTGGAAAATTTATTGTCTCACTGTATATATCACTTGTCACTTAATCCTTTTGGTCAACATTTCACTGCACTTGAGTCACTATCGCACTCACGCCGCGCATTCATTTCCACGCCGCGCATACACCCTTCGCGCCGCGCATCTATTTCCACGCCGCGCCTACACCCTTCACGCCGCGTTCACACCATTGGACCACGACATCCTTGGATTTCACCACTAGCCCAGCTGTCCAAATCCTAATTCACCATCATGGAGAACCTTTCAGCCAACTCATCTGTGTCCTACATGGAGCTGGGAGACAACAACACTCTGCGAGAAGCGACCACACCCAACCCCGAGGCAATAAACAACACTGATGAGACAGCGCCCAGGGAGCGAGACGCAGGAAGTATAACTAGCGCCAACTTCGACCCTGAAAATCTTCGTCAGCTGTCTTCCACCCGCCTGGAACCAGAGGTCGTCCCGACAGAAGTGCCTCCACGTACGCCGTCACCTACCACTGTCAATCCTACTACACAACTCACGCAAAATGAACTGAGTCCACAGACCTCCAGATTATTGGCCACCCTCCTACTTAAACTAAGTAGTGACATCAAAGATTCCTACGAGAAGCTAGGTAATCGACTGGTTAGTCAAATGGAGAAGATGGATAGTCGAATGGAGAAGTGGGATAAGGAATTGAAAGAGGACATGAAACAAATGAATAATCAAATAGAAAAAACGGATGGAGGATTGAGAGAAGAGACCAGAGACGTCAAGGGTGAAATGAAGGAAAAGAGAAAGCAGTTAGATGACACTATTGTATGCCCCAACCAAGGAGTGGATGATATGCAGATGAATTTGAGGAAAGAACCTGAAAATCTTGAAAAACAAACCAAAACCGACATACAACAGGCAGTAGAGAAACCGAAGATAGAGTGTGTCACCACCTACAAGGATTCGGAAAAGCAAATTAGAGATTCCACCCAGCCACTAGAAAAATCTGTACAGGAAGTTGACACTCAACTAAGTCTAACAGACACATCACCGAATACCGCTTCTAATACTGATAAAGATAATAATCCACCACCTTCTACTAATATACCATCAAAAACAAATGGAAAATCAAACAATCCATCAGGGAAAAATTCCAGCGGTGACCATCATGCAAGACTAGGAGGAGAGAAAACTTATAAGACTCTGACGGTTCAAATTCCGGCAGCCCAGAGCAAAGCTAAACGGCAGTCCAGCAAAATAAACAGTAAAGTGTATCACAACTCAGGCTTTCATCGGAAGCATGCTCGATATAAAAAGCCGACAGCTTTTGAGCATTATGCATGTTTTCATCGGCACACTCGCTTCAAGCCCGCCCTAAAGCCAAGAGATTGTAAAAACATGCTCAATATAAAAAGTCGACAGTTTTCGAGCATTCTGCATGTTTTCATCGGCATACTCGCTTCAAGCCCGCCATAAAGTCAGGAGATTGTAAAATTTGGACACCAAAACCTAACCTCTCTTGAGACGTTGATCAACTACCCACAACCAACCGGCCAACATAACCTAAATCGCCCACATCTGGTATACGAAAGGTTAATAAGAGCAGCTTCAGGACCCTGAAAACACTTCGTCTATTTGGTACGAGAACCTCGCCAACATTAAACCCTACTATAGAGAATGAACAATATCATTCCTAAGAACCACATGCTTCCGGTTTGGAGATAAACGAAAAAAGTGATTTTTCTACAACAGGATTCAAACTAACATGAGCCAGAAATCGTCACAAGGATGTACTACAACGCCTGACCGTATTAATTACGCAAAATAAGTGATATTGAACTTTTTGGAAAAATACACAGTTCTGTTAATAAAATAATTGATGGCCAACGATTGCCATATTTTCTGATCAAACCAAACAGAATCCTAACGGTAAATTATTACCAACTTCAAATATTAGTAAGAAATTACCTTCTTTTCCAAGACTTACTATGTTATTATATCATATATTTGTTAGTATTAGTAAATATCTGAATTTTTTGTTAGCTTCTACGAAGTCATACGTTATGCACATAACCAAAAAACACATATGTTATGATGTCTACTTGTGTGCGTAGACGATATATTGTACTCATACGATAGGCCAAGGCCACATAAATCGAACAGCATGTATATATTCCATACTTCACAGCTGTGAAAGTTTATAATCAAATTGTTATAATGTAGCCAGTATTATTAAGTAAATTTTGTTAAAACTAAGATTAACACATATTTTGATATTATTATTGAATGTTTATTTATTTGTAACCATAAGTGTTTGCATGGCAGTGAACATTGAGTCAAGTGGTGAAACCACAGATTACGATTGTGAGCCCTAGGCTAATAACTTTGTCAATCGATAAAACAAGTCGGCACCCATTTAAGTTACCTGCTATTTCCTCCAGATCAGTTACCGGAGTTATTGTGAATCTATCCATGTAAATTGTTTGAGAGCTTTATTTATGTCATTTATTGTCTAGCAGAACTTATGAGTTTGAATTGTATTGTATTTTCGAGTGTCATCTGAGATAACCTCACATACCTTTTGTGCATCAGCGCTTGTAGAGATTCCTTGACACCTGGCATACTCTTTGGTTTGACATGTCGTCATCATAGTATTGTTTTAGCCGCCAACTTTTGAATTCTCATATTGCTCTTTTAGATGTATTATCTTGCTCTATTTTTTCTCAGCTAAATGCTTGATTTTTTGTGTAAATCACTGCCATGATTAGATTTTACGCTTCTGTAAATCTTATGAGTAGGTAACGTAGAATGTTTCCGTGCCGAATTCGAGTCGGGAGGTAAGCTAATATGAGACAGTTGTGTTCACATATTTTTAGAGCCTTCTTTATGTTATGTGAGATCTTAGAAAATTTGCCTCGTTTTCTTTGTATAGTTATACAAACTCTATCTGCAGCTTATTAAAAGCTTATTTATTTGCTCATTTATATAACTATAGGGGCTTCTGTCACGATACAAATTCTGGCAACCAAATAAAGCCTCAATAAAATATTGTCAATGACCACTAAGTGCTGGTATTATAATAGATAGCACAATTAACGGTAAGCTGACCTAATTTAGCAGTACTCAATATTGATAAAATAATGATAACAAGGAAGCGAGCTCCGACTCACCACCAAAAGTCTCTGACTCATTTGTATATTTATTTGTATTCTTTGATGTTAATTTATGTAATTGAAAAATCCAAATCTTGAAGATGGCCATAACCTTCATCCAAAAATATCAAAACACACCACTGCCTATATGGATCATCTACTGAAAGATGTCAATGCCAATAAAATCATTGGAAAAATTATGATTCATCAATTATTTATAAAACGTATAAATACTTAATCCACATATGTTAACTTGCTATTAAATAATGCATATTATTATTTGTACTCACCAAAAATATCATCCCAAGCCGGTGAAATAATGTATATACAGGTCTCATATCTTCGGTGGTTTCACGAACATAGCTATATATTTTGGAAATATTTGTTGTATATGAGATTATACTATTTTAGGAGTCAGTTATTTTTATAGCATAAAATATTTGGATGTATATTAATTTAGCAATAAACTTTCAGTTCACCTTTTGAATTTGGCAGTGGAGTTGAAAAGTAAAGAATATTTTTAAAGGCATCTTCCAAAAATAAAAATAAAAATTGAAAGGATTTTAACGTCCTATATGTTATTTTGTATTATATATAATATATCATATTATTTAAATGGTTAGTGTAGCTAAATGTTGGAACTACCTTGTGCATTGTACTGACGTGAAGAAACACGAGATTAGATTGACCACTCACAGCGCAGCCTTACATTAAAAATCATAGAATGTTCTATTGAAAATTCTGTTTTGAATTTTAGCAAGGGTAACTCTCTTCCGTTTGAGACTCTTTTGAGCACATACGTGCAGTTTAACTGTTTTAAACTGTAGTCAGTTTCATTTTCTATCTTAATGTTTTCAAGCTGTGATATATTAAGCTGTGGCAATGTATAATTGATTAAATTCATGTAAAGTCGCGGAAATGTTATAAACCATGGTCCAGAGCCAAGCAGTATCGTGAGATGACACACGGAATCCAATCTACCCCTGAGATGGCTGCCTAAACCAGGATACGGTAACCAACGTCACATCGCCAATACATTAATCCTTTGGAAAGCCTCTTTTAAAGTGAAATAGTGGGAAACATGAGCTCATGGTCTAGTATTTAAGTCATTCATAATTTTAGAGATTTTGTACAATCTTATTTGCCAACACCCACGCTCTACCGAAAATATAAATTTTGTAACAAGCTATTTATTGTTATTAACAATTATTAATGATTGTAAATTCATTTAATTGTTCACGCTGTGTGGTCTAACCCAACAGGAAACTATACTCCAACTTTGTCACATAATTACTGGGTTTTCTAGAAGTTCTTGCACCGGTCTTTGCAATCCCAATTGACACATTAAATTCATTTAACATGAAAATATCAGTATCCTGGATGAGCCCTGCAAGGCCAAATTTTGACATGCCCAGTCACGTGGTGTGTTACGTAAGTGGATTGAGATCTTGTCTTTGATGCGTGACTATAGTCCATCACTTAGCTCTCCCTTATCTTATGACACATTTGACTATATTTGCTTGATCCTGACGTCACGGGACATACAACATAAAAATAATAGCGTTACACACATGACCTACAACACAGTAATGTTACAAGTGAAAATAAGTCTCATAAAGTGTGTAAACTTGTTAGGCCAAGCTCTATCCATAGCCCAAATATCAAGCAAATCTAAGAGATTTTCATTTTGTGCTCAAAAAAATGCACGATTTATTGAGGCAAAAAATCGTGCCTGAAAAATCATATTATAATGATTTTCTGCAAATAATTGAAAATTCTCAAAATTGCTCATACTACTGCAGATATGATAGAGCTTGAAGATCTGAACAAGAATATGTTATGAAATTGACGAGATTTGCTTCCTTTCAGGAGATAGGAGCAATGTTGTACCCAATCTCATGTAACTGGTATTAACATGTAACTGGTTTTAACTAGTATTAACTGGTATTTTTACTAGGCTCGTATTCGTGAACATGTTTCCGTAAGATTTTCCTTCGAAAGATGAAATAATGTTGATCACATGCTAAACAGGCAGATCAACTTATAGTGAAAATTTGACAAGTTTCATTCAATATTTTCAATTGTTTACTGTTGAGATGTGTAAACAAATACTATTTATTTGTTTTATTTGTACTAATATTTATTTTAAATATTATTTTTACAACCATTGCATACACCATTTTATCTACGACCAACAAAAAACAAAAATATCTACATTATCAATCTAAACTAACCTTGATTCAAACGACCATGTTCTATTTCAATGTTTGCCGTATAGGTTAGGAACTGTTCCGTTCCAGTGTTTTAAAACTGGATCAGATTGAACAAGGAACGTTTCATAATATACAATCTGTATTGTAATAAGGTTAACCTTACAAGTTTCAAATTCTATTTCGAAAAAGCTACTGTTTCGATTTCAATTGTGAAACTGTAATGATGAGTTATAACACGCGGTCATTTTTCTCCTTCCCCTAGTTTCAAGGTTGGGTTTTACATTTCTCTCTCACTCTTTTATTGTTATCTCACTCTCAAAGACACTGGATAAGGGATGAAATCGAATAGATAATTGTTTCTTTTCCATTATAATGATTACTGAGTATTGTAGTCGCCATTATAACCTTGTTTTAAAGAGTTCTTGGGATATTTTGAAATTATAATTATTTTGGATTCAAATGCAATAGATAATTTTATTATAACCTTGTTTTAAAGAGTTCTTGGGATATTTTGGAATTATAGTTTTTTTGAAAATGATTGCTTGAAAAGCAACTTGAAATACTCAATTTACTTGTTGCAGATGTCAGCAGTTCATGAGTCCCGGAGCTGGCAGTGGCTCTCAGTATGGAAGCGCCTCCACAACTCCAGCTGCCCTCTGCCCCCCCTACCCCCCTTCAGCCTACCACCCCCGTCTGGCACTTTCCATGTCACTGTTCCACCACCGTGTCTTCCAGCCGGAAGAACCCAAACCTCAGTACAGCTATATCGGTCTCATTGCCATGGCCATTCTATCATCACCCGAACACAAACTGGTTCTATCCGACATCTACCAGTACATCCTTGACAACTACCCCTACTTCCGTACCCGGGGACCAGGATGGAGGAACTCCATCAGACACAACTTGTCGCTGAATGATTGTTTTGTGAAAGCGGGCAGAAGTGCCAATGGAAAAGGCCACTACTGGGCCATACATCCCGCCAACGTTGAAGATTTTAAGAAAGGAGACTTCAGACGTAGAAAAGCCCAACGGAAAGTGAGGAAGCACATGGGGTTGGCTGTTGAAGATGATGGAAACGACTCCAGCAGTCCACCACCACCTCCTGTGTCGCCTACACCAGTCGGAACAATTTGGACTCCAGCAGCGGTCTTCCCAGCTGCTTTCCACCATCACCACCATCATCACCATCAGACAAGCCATCACCATCATCATCACAACCATCAGACGGATGTCAATCTGACAGCTGTCACACTCAACAACATGGTGACAAGAAAGCGGCAGTTTGATGTCGCCTCTCTTCTAGCGCCTGATGAGATACTTGCTCCCGAGTCTAGTATAGCAGTCCGGGAGAGAAAAATAGTTGCAAGACATCCTACACAAGATAGAGATTCAAAGCCTTCAAGATGCCCAGACACTGAACCCAGTTTAGATACAGAATCTGCAGATGAGTCGAAAAGAAAAACAACGTACAGCAGTGGCGAGGAAGACAACAGCAGTGAAGAACTCGATGTGGTCACCCACAATTCCTCAGCAAACACAAAGTTCCTTCCCCAGCCAATCTCAGTGATGGGATCCCCACCAATTTGGCCACTCCCACTATCAGCGGTCACCTATCAGAACAACTGTTTCAACGCATCCACTGCGCCCCCCACACACGTGGACCAGCACACAAACAGCCTAGTGGCCAGGTATTATCAGAATGCGGCCAGGAGGTTACAGCTGCAAAGACATCTAAACAATAGTAGTAATAGCTTTAGCGCTTACAATAATAATAACGATAATGATAGCAGCAGTTGTAAGGAAGATCAGGACCTGGTCTCACCCTCTATCGAAGAAGACAATGTGTGAACAATTATAGATGAAAAGCGATAACTTAAAAAAGTAATCATTAAAGTGTGTTAGTTCAAAAAAGTGATCATGGTTACTAGAACATGGTAGAGGATTACAAAAAGTGATAACTTCAAAAAGATAAAAGTGATCATGTTTACTAGACTACACGGTAGGGTCATGAGTTGGATGCGCAGAAATCTGATGCAATTATGATGTTGCACGGTTTTCTGTTTCTTACTAATAAAATATTTTGTATTGTCAACAGTTACATGTTGACGGTTAATGCTGATGTCACGCCTAGCTGCTTTTTAGCTTGTGATCGCTACCGTGTTCTAGCAAAATTAAAAGTGATCAACTTTTCCTCCAATTCCTCTTTTATCAAGTTCGATTATTTGTGAAGACACACGTGAGAAACAATATTCAGCTTCACTTGCAATACTTATGTAATTCATAAAGTTCATTTGTATGGTCTAAGCCTGGATATCTGAGCATGCTAATGTGGTTCTGCTTCCGAGCACCAAAAAAACTTACTAAATAGAAAATGACATTTGGTGCTACTATTTTATCAAGCGACGATTATTCTACAAAGTGTTCAAAAACAGTGTTTAATTTTTTAACATTAGCAACTATTCGATGCTAAAATCTATCTACTTCATAAATGGAGAATCAAACCATGATAATAGAGGTATAAGAGTATACATGGTTTGAAGGAGAAAGGCGAAAATATTATCCCCAAGTACAGAAAATAATATAAAGCTTATAAGTTAATTTCCTTGATTTTGTAAAGGTCTATTAAAAACTTGTGGTCTATTTTCAAAAAAATCTGTTTCTTTCATTCAGAGATAGGGCAGAATGTAATAAAGTTAATTAAATTAATATTTAATGATATTTCTGTTGAAAATTTAATTCTCATGAGATATTAATTATGTGTTATTCTGAGAGCAA
This sequence comes from Laodelphax striatellus, assembly GCA_017141395.1. NCBI lineage: Eukaryota > Metazoa > Arthropoda > Insecta > Hemiptera > Delphacidae > Laodelphax > Laodelphax striatellus. Next base: position 9,229,435 of record CM029537.1, on the reverse strand, counting down.
TTATATTCAGCTGCGAATATACAATGCATATTTGCATGCATACATGCATCGTGTAGAAGACATTTGCCGTTGATTTGAATAGAAAATGTCGTCCATACGATGCATGCAAATATACGATACATATTTCGATATTTGCATGCATAAATGCATCGTGTGAAAGACATTTACCGTTGATTTGAATGGCAAATGTCGTCTGTTCATACGATGCATTCAAGCTTGCAAATAGGCATCATGTATTTGCATCCCAAGGCCTACTTTTCAAATTCATGATAATATTAACTAATGTTAGGCTCTCATGTTGAAAAGATGATCACTTTTTCATGTTCCAGTCATTGAATCTGTTCTGTTATAATAATGTTATCACGAAATCAAATATATCATGCTTGATTTGATTTAAAGAAGTACAATTATTAATGTAGAATAAATTGTTCGTTATAAATGTCTAGAGACCAATATAGGCTACTATCATACATAAATTTAGTATCGAAAATAATATTGTATATAGGGCGCTGTAATATAGACATTCAATTATTTATCGAAATGAAATATTCTGACCTCTTCATGAATTATTGATATTACTGTATTTGTAAAAAATTAATGTGTTTAGTTGTAAATACGAAAAATAAATCTTCAATTAATGATCTCGGTATAGCTTTGTATTCATTACTTATTCATTTCATTCATTCATTTCATTTATTTACACACAATTTCCAAAAACAATACAATAATACAACATATAAATACAATACAAAATTGGAAAAAGTGGTTAGGTGACCTCATTGAAATCGTGTTGAGGCACCATAAATACAGCAATATCCAGCAATATAACAATTTTTTCTAGAGAGAAGGTATAACAGGCTTTCACCAAAATCTCTTCCTCTTCCAATCTATAAAAACAGTATAAATCCAAGCTAGGCTATAATACAGAGTGGCGCAAAAACAGAGCATGGATTTGATTAGGATAGTATCAGTGGAGTGGAGCTGTCTGTGACCGCCGAGCGACACCATTTTGTAGGTTAAAGTACCCAGTTTTAGTAACAATGGTGCAATTGACCTTGCAACATCGCGTATTTGCTGTTGAACAATATTTCAAATAGAATAAAACTGCCATCGTCGTTCAACGGAGCTTTAGTAGAGAGTATATTGTCGAGCGTATTGGCATGTGATTCTTCTTCACTTGAAATTCATAGTTTACTGTCGTAAATATCGTTCATTTGAAGATTTGAATACTGCAATACGTGAAGAAATTTCAGTTAAAGTAACGACTTGTATTTCACTGTAAATAATTAATGCTATTACTTACATTATTGGACACTATTGGAATGCATTTCACTCCTGATGAGGAGCTTCATCAGCCCAAGAAATTGCTGCTGTATCAAAAGTTATGGACCAATTTGAGACTTTTAATGAGCAATGACGCATTAAAGGCGCCATCTTTCCTTTGTAATTTGAAAAAAATAGCCTACTCTTGTTTTGGAGTTTTTCATACAAATTCTCAAATTGAGTTATTCGCGATTGACAGAATTCCAGTAGATTGACAAAATCATTGTGTTTTCATTTTAATTACCACTGTGTAAATTTGTAGCAATATTAGGCAGCTAGGTACGGGTCTTCTTTTAGGCGTATTGCTTAGAGATAGCCAGACATATAAATTTGAAAAACTGGCAGACAAAACTTTATTGCATACTAAGTCGAGCAATTCATGTATAGTGGGCTATTCAGGTGCATAGTGGGCCTTTTTCCTGTTTTACACGTCTTATAAACAGGCTCCAGGTAGCAGAACTCTCGCACAATAGACTCCTAAACCAAATGTCAAAGATGTTATCGTTAAAGCTAACAATAGTTGTATAGAAATGGCTTTAAAAGTGTAGCATAATCCGCTTAGACCCAATCTTGGCTACTAACAGCGAAAAACGTATTTCCCATATTACTTGGTTAGTCTATGCTACTAGATACAATTGGACGTTTCAGCCAGGAACGGAAGGAAGTATGAGGAAAGAATGAATAAATAGAGCAGAAAGGAAGAGAGAGAGAAAGAGTGAGAGAGTGAAAGAGTGAAATCCTTCTTCTTCTCATACTCGTTCTCTTCTCCTCCTCTGCCTCCTACTCCTCCTCCTTCTTCTTCTCTCACCCTGCCTCCTCATCTAGTCTTCTGTTCCTCTGCTTTCTCACTCCTTCAAACCGCTGATTCTCTTTTTTCTTCTCTCTCGCCAGTAAGGGAGAGTTATAGAATGATGATGTTCTAAAGAAAACACTCGAAAGAGACACCGGCCCACACTGAGTAAATAATTATTGAAGGCAGCTGCATTGGAAATTGAGAAGGGCCTTCTACTGTAGCCTACTAGACTTGGAAGCTGTTGCTTCGAAAGCATATAACTGAGGGTAGAATTCCACTTATCAGTGTCTTTTTCTTCTACTATTGATATCCATTATTATTTATCGAGTCTAGTTTTCAGTGTGTTGTTATAGGACACATGATGGAGTTGAGAAAGACACAGGAGACCAAGATGAGGAGAAAAAAGAAAAAGAAGAGGAAGAAGAGGAAGAGCAGAATGAGTAGGAAGAGAAAAAGGAAAAGGAGAGGGAGAAAAAAGGTAGAATGGAGGAGGAAAAGGATAAGAAGGAGAAGAAGAAAGTAGGAGGAAGAGGAGGCGAAGGAAGAGAATGATAAGAAGGAGGTAGAGGAGGAGGAGGAGGTGTAGTAGGAGAAGGAGGAGGATTGATTTTAGAGGAGGGAAAACCTAGGATGAGAAAGTAATCGAATAAAATAAATAAAAATGATTTACTAATTAAAAAGGTAAATATAGAAACAAAGGGGATAAAGAAGAAAGGTGGAAGTGAAAGTGAGGAGGAGGAGAAGAAGAAGGAGAAAAATGAGGAGTAGGAGTTGGAGAAGGAGGATTGAGAAGAGGAGGAAGAGGAGGAGGGAGGGGAAGGGGAAGCGGAGGGGGAGAAGGAGTAAAAGTAAGAGGAGCGGTAGGTGGGGAGAAGGAGGAGGTAGAGAGTCCTGAAAGAGTCCTTTTAAGGATGAGTCATATTTTCTACAAGTATTTTTCGCGTGTTTATTATTTGTTACAATATTTCTTGTCACATTTATATAGCTAGTAGGCTATAAATGAATAGAAAGAAATAGGTGGTAGTCACATTTATATAATATTGAATACGCCTCTATCCATGCGGAATGTTGGCAGCATTATAGCAGCCGCCATATTATCTATTTGACTGATCTTCGCAAAATCTGTTTTCTCTGGGCAATGAATATATTAGTGGCGAAGCGTGGTATACTTATTTGGTCATTGCCGGGTATATTTCCTATAGGTATATTCCTATTTACCACGCTTCGCCACGGGAATATAATATATTATAATAAGAAGACATGATGTTGTCAAAACCACATATTTAATAAAACAACGAGATACTGCAGTTTCAGTTGTTACACCATTATCAATCTCCGGTACTCTAAAACTAAAGTACAGAGTAGCAGAATTTATACTCGTGACCGAGCGCTGTGATTGGCAGTTGAATGGCCTATCAAGGTAAACGACTGCCATTGGCCTAGATAAGCTCCTCCCACAATGGGCGGTTTCTACAAACATCACAGCAATGGCGGTTCAAACAACTAACATAGTAAAGAAAGGTAATTGATATTTACAAAAACAAATTGTAATGGCATCACCGCCATTGCTGTGATGTTTGTAGAAACCGCCCATTGTGGGAGGAGCTTATCTAGGCCAATGGCAGTCGTTCACCTTGATAGGCCATTCAACTGCCAATCACAGCGGTCGGTTACGAGTATAGATTCTGCTACACTTTATTTTAGTTTTTATCAGAGATTGATAATGGATAATTGTATAACAACCGAAACTGCAGTATCTCGTTGTTTTATTAAATATGTGGTTTTGACAACATCAAGTCTTCTTATCCAGTATGGATAACTACCACAACATCACCTTCACTACTACACAGAAAGGTAAAATATTTATCACATTTTACCCATGCTACGAATGAATGAATCTGTACCTATTGAACCTGTATCTATTATCTACCTATATCTCATAGGCTCTCAATATGTATACATAGATTGCAGGTACATATAGTTTATATAAGTAGTGAAGCCCTGAACCAACTAATAAATATTCAACAGGTATCATGAATACAAGCGAGAACCCAACACATTCTTCAGAATGTTATCTGGGTAAGATAACTTACTGTTTGTTATACAGAACTGATATTATACGAACTTGTTAGCTTTCAGACCAAGCAGTCTATCTGTCAACAGTGACCAAACTACTGTTTGAAGTAAATTCTGATTCAGCAGATTCTAGACTTGTTTGATCAACAAAAGAAACGATCTCGTATGGACCATGGAGGAATATCATCGATGAGCTCGATGGTATGAGGAATATATTATTATTTGAAAGCAAACGACTGTACATGTAGATCAAGCTTACTTTCTTCTCATGCCCGGTTTTTCAGTCACTCAATAGACAGTTTATGGATCCAATAGCACTATTGAATCAATAACCATGTGTTTTCAAATGCAAAAGAAAGTTATTGATTCAATAAGTTTATTGAACGACTAAAAAACCGGGCATGTCAGTGTCTCAAGTATCAGGAGTATACATAACATACATTTCAACAGTCATCGCGCAAAGAGAACGGATTTAGCCGAGAATGTACAGAGAGCTAAGATGGTTGCTGCTAAAATGCTACCAACATTCCGTATGAAAATGGGTTTACTCCAGTCTACTCTCTAGCTAGCTATATGAATGTGACTATATTCCTATTTTTATAGGAATATTATGAAATATAGTAAACTCGAAAAACGTGATTTTAAAGAATAATGAAAACATATTTGTAGAAATTTTATTGATGTTATGGAACTCCATGATGAAATAAATATCTTTGAGTGCTTTATTTCATAATGAAAACACTAAGGTATCGTGAAAGATATCTATTATGTTTATACAGAGTGGGTGAAAAGTTTGGAACCGCTCAGTATTTCTTATACGAAGGTAATTTGTATTTGGAGGTGACATTGGGGACCGTACTAAAATTGAAAATACTACTTTACTGTGACTTGAAGAATTATTAATCGGACATATTTACGTTGTCAGAGTAGGTGAAAAGTATGGAAACGGCTTGATATTTCTTATACGATGGAAATTTGACTGTAGGTCCCTGAATATTACAATTCATGTTAAATGTAGGCATAATAATAATAATTCTGTGTAACCTGGCTGGCTCAGGTCTGGTGTCAGAGTTTTCAGGTCACTCCTGATCAGTTCAGGGTCTCTGACGTGACTTGTAGGCATAATCAGATATTAGTTCATGGTTATTATTTTAATTGAATGGAATTGGATGAAAACTATGACCGTGAACACAAAGCTTTAGAGATTTAGTAAAATATTTCGAATAATTCCTGGTTTCAAAAAATTACACTCATTAAGTGAACAAAAACGTCTCATTCCTGATAATATCAGGAGAGTTGAAAGCTGACTGCCGAATTTCCCAATTTGTAACTTGACAGCCAAAATAATTATTCTGATCAGTTAAATACAGTGAACCGTTTATTTGCATGAATAAAACATTCAACAACCCCCGGTAACTCACCCCTGCTAGAGACAAAGCGAATTTATACGACTGGGGTCTCTGAAAAGTGATGATGGGTTGACAACGTTTTCAGTATCAATGAAACGGATGAGAACTAGTTGATGATAAGTTAGTTCCAATATTTAATCGGGAATCCAATTGAATTTAACCGCCGTTAAATGACGTCATCTGAAGGAACCAATTCAGCAAGAACGGATGACGTCATTTTAAGGTGGTTAACTTTAATGATTGGATATTAGTGCAAATGGCAGATGAATGTTTGAACTGTCTTATTGGCTGTCTCTATTATGAATATGATTGCCGCAATATTAGATTATTATCATTATTACAAGTTTTCCAACATAATACCAGCAAAAACTATTTTTCTTCTTCTTCTTCTTCTTCTTCTTCTTCTTTCTCTTGTAGTTCTTCTTCCTTCTTCTTCTTCTTCTTCTTTTTCTTCTTCTTCTTCTTCTTCTTCTTGTTCTTCTTCTTCTTCTTCTTCTTCTTCTTCTTCTTCTTCTTCTTCTTTTCTTCTTCTTCTTCTTCCTCTTTTTATTTCATTTAGTGTTTATCAACATTCTCTAGTGTTTATCATATGCTAGTGATATAAATTTATTGGGAATCGAATAGTATGAAATAATAAACTTTATTTCTCTATTTATTATTTTCCTTTATTTAATTTATTTCTTTAAAAAATCATTCAGAGAAATCAGTTTTGTAACTTTGAAAACATACGTCAAGACAAGACAAGACGAACAGTTGCTTATAAAGCAGCACATATCGAGTAGACATTGCAACGGTGTGTGCTGCTTCATAAGCAACTATGTGAATTACTGTGACTAAACGTGACTAATCTCGACTTGTCTTGTCTTGACTAATCGGTGTACGCCTAGCCTAATGACTACTAGGGAAAACGTTTGTTTTTGTTTACGTTCGTATTTGTATTTGATTGCAGTATCATATGACTTGTTTTTTTGTAATCGTATAATATGTTAGTAAATGTATTGTTGCTAAACAAAAACCCGTTGGTTCAACTGAACTTTAGTACAACTTCACTCCATTATTTTACATAAAGTAATTAATATTGTAACAGTACTGTGTTGTAGGTCATGTGTGTAACGCTATTATTTTTATGTTGTATGTCCCGTGACGTCAGGATCAAGCAAATATAGTCAAATGTGTCATAAGATAAGGGAGAGCTAAGTGATGGACTATAGTCACGCATCAAAGACAAGATCTCAATCCACTTACGTAACACACTTGGCTAAGCATACTCCTTACGTGACTGGGCATGTCAAAATTTACCTTGCAGGGCTCATCCAGGATACTGATATTTTCATAAATTAAATAAATTTAATGTATCAATTGGGATTGCCAAGACAGGTGCAAGAACGACTAGAAAACCCAGTAATTAGGTGAAAAACTTGGAGTATATTCTCCTGTTCCTTTAGAACACACAACTTGAACAATTAAATGAATTTTACAAGTTTCATTAATAATTGTTAACAACAATAAATAGCTTGTTACAAAATTTATATTTTCGGTAGAGCGTGGGTGTGGGTCTTTTGCCTGGCAAATAAGATTGTACAAAATCTCTAAAATTATGAATGTCTTAAATACCAGTCCATGCGCTCATGTTTCTATGCTTCACGCAGTATGATAATTTTCCCACTATTTCACTTTAAAGAGGCTTTTCGCGCCTTTGGCCAAAGTTAATAAAACGGATCCCCCACAGTATTGGCGATGCTCCGACGTTGGTTCCCGTCTCCTGGTTTAGGCAGCCATCTCAGGGGTAGATTGATTCGTGTGTCATCTCACGATACAGCAGCTCTGGACCATGGTTTATAACATGTCCGCGGCGTGACATGAATTTAGTCAAGTATACGTTGCCACAGCTTGATATATCACAGGTTGAAAACATTAAGATTGAAAATGAAACTGATTACATTTTAAAACAGTTAAACTGCGTATGTGCTCAAAAGTGACTGCTCTCTAAGGAGTCTCAAACGGAAGAGAGTTACCCTTGCTAAAATTCAAGGAAACAGAATTTTCAATAGAACATTCTAAATTTTTAATGAAATGCTGGGCTGTGATTGGTCAATTTAATATCGTGTTTTTGACGTCAGTACAATGCACAAAAGTTCCAACATTTAGCTACAATAACCATTTAAATAATATGCGATATATTATATATAATACAAAATAACATATAGGACGTTAAAATCCTTTCAATTTTTATTTTTATTTTGGAAGATGCCTTTAAAATATTCTTTACTTTTCAACTCCACTGCCAAATTCAAAAGGTGAACTGAAAGTTTATTGCTAAATTAATATACATCCAAATGTTTTATGCTATAAAAATAACTGACTCCTAAAATAGTATAATCTCATATACAAATATTTCCAAAATATATTGCTATGTTCGTGAAACCACCGAAGATATGAGACCTGTATACATTATTTCACCGGCTTGGGATGATATTTTGGTGAGTACAAATAATAATATACATTATTTAATAGCAAGTTAACATATGTGGATTAAGTATTTATACATTTATAAATAATTGATGAATCATAATTTTTCCAATGATTTTATTGGCATTGACATCTTTCAGTAGATGATCCATATAGGCAGTGGGGTGTTTTGATATTTTTGGATGAAGGTTATGGCCATCTTCAAGATTTGGATTTTTCAATTACATAAATTAACATCAAAGAATACAAATAAATATACAACGTGATATGAGTCAGAGACTTTTGGTGGTGAGTCGGAGCTCGCTTCCTTGTTATCATTATTTTATCAATATTGAGTACTGCTAAATTAGGTCAGCTTACCGTTAATTGTGCTATCTATTATAATACCAGCACTTAGTGGTCATTGACAATATTTTATTGAGGCTTTATTTGGTTGCCAGAATTTGTATCGTGACAATATCTTAGTACTTTGATAACTTTAATTTACCTGCAAAACTCTAGTATCTTCTTTCAACTAGTCTATCGATTAAACTAGACCGTTGATTCAACTAGACCGTTGATTCAACTAGTCTAGTCCGTTGTTTCAACTGGTTCCTTTTAAATAAACGCCCTTCGCTATCTGTTGGGTAGACACTCGCTACTGTTGAGCTACAATTATTCAAATCCGTCGAGCATGATGGCGGGGAGGTTTTTACGAAGACAGTTTTAAATATTTTAAAAAGAGGCGTACCCTATGGGGGGGGAGGGTGTTGTAGGGTGGAAGGGGAGAGAATTGTGAATTCAGCAAAGGTACAAAGAATACCGAAAGATTATGCAATACGTCATATAGAGGAAAGCCGTGAGCCTTTTGTCAGGTTTTTTCGAATGTAAATGATGATTGAAATGTTCCGAATGCCAAAGGAAAAGGGAATGGAAATTTCCCTTTTGACACTGAATTTCCCTATTTCTTCAAAAAGCCAATGGCGGTCTGATAAAAAAATCACCCTTAATGTTTTTCAGAATCAGCTCTCCCCTTTGCCCATTTTCTTCCTCCTCTTGTTTTTGGTCTTGTTCTTGTTCTTGTTCTTGTTCTTGTTCTTGTTCTTGTTCTTGTTCTTGTTCTTGTTCTTGTTCTTGTTCTTGTTCTTGTTCTTGTTCTTGTTCTTGTTCTTGTTCTTGTTCTTGTTCTTGTTCTTGTTCTTGTTTCTGTTCTTGTTCTTGTTCTTGTTCTTGTTCTTGTTTGGGAAGAAATTCTATTCCAATACACTTGTTGGCTCTTTTATAATGCAAAAAGTTATCGCAATAACAATATTAAATAAATCAATGATATATCCTTCGATTCAAGCTTTCAATTAGAGTCATGTCAATCCCGCCATGTTGTATGTGTTGAATGATTTAAATACTTCTTGTCATACAAGAGCAAATTTTTAAAAATAGATAATCAAAACCATAGAACCAGATCGTAATACAAGAAAATAATTATGAATGCTATGTTTCGGATCTGACATTAATACGTTAGCAGCTCATTCATACATTTGTTATCACTGAGAGACCAAACACAGCCGAAACCAAATTTAACGAATAATTATTATAGCTACTATATCTAGTGGGAACTTCCACATCAAAAAGCAACTCATCGCTCGGCGACTCAGCGACGCAGCATGTGTTTTCAAATGACGACGCTCAGACTAGGCGACATCCTTAACAACCGAGCTACCGCTCTTCGATCGGCAAATGCTGGGTCGCCGAGCGATGTGTGGACAGGATTCTATGTACAGAAGGTGAGGTTGTTAGGTGACATTCTAACCACATTTAAACTGGAAAGTGTAGGATGTTTTGCTTTAAAAGGAGTATTTCCATCATTTTTTGGTGCATTTTCAATTGTCAAACGAGTAGAAAGAATTCGCTTTCTTCTCTGTGCTTCACTTTAGAGAATATCGAAGAATTAAGTTATAAAATTCTCTAAATATATTTACTTTTTGAAGAATATTGTGATGATAGTAGTCCGAAGTCGAACAGCAATCGGCAACGCTAGAGAAGTGGTCACGGCTGTGAAGTATGACAGAGCAACTGCTGAGATCGCTTCTGAGTAGCTGAGATGAGGTTACTCACGATGCTGAAGTTTCCAGGAGGTGCTGAATAGTGGGTAAGGAGGCTTTAGCATTTCTTCTGTTTATTCCGGGTCTCTACAGGAACAAACTAACTTTGTAGTAGCACATTTCGCTTTTCAGCAAATACATAAACCCTACTTGCAATCATTTTATCCAGGCAGGTTGCTTCAGCATTAAAGCCGAGGTTTAGAGCAAACTTGACTAACTTTCGGGGAACGGATAGTAGCTGTGCAGTGATGGCATTTTCGAAAACCCCCCGGACAAACTTCGGGCTAACTCGCCAAAGTTGAATAAATCACAAGTTGTAGGGTTGCCTTAGAGACGCCCAAGGCTTGCCAACCGTACAACTACGGGGAAGTTTAAGTGAATTAGGTTTGCAACACTGGCGGCAGGCAAGTGGATGAATTTTTGCAGTTTCAGTTGTACCAGTACTGTCTGTATGGAGGCTATCAACCTCCTTGTAGCTCCTTGTTTGGAACCTTTGTCGTCGTGGGGCAACGCTGCAGGGCGGCGGCGTCAATGATACAAAACAGTATTGCCAACTTGTGGGACGTGTCAAGGGGGGTTGTGGGGGGGGGGCGATGGGTTGGGTTTTGAGGGAGGTTCGGAAAACCTGGATTTCAGACACTGGCGAAGACAGAATGGAGTTTTGATCACACGACAGAGTTGAGGTGGCGTAAAAATCATCACACTTACGGCTGGTTTCTCCAACGACGTTTAAACCAATTTTTGGATTAATCATATGTTTTAAAACATATGAAAAAAATAAAACATGGTTTAATAGTCGTTGGAGAGGCTCAGCTTTTACTGAATAACTAGCACAACGGATTCTCCCATTGGGTTTTGAGTCAATAAAATTTTTCTGATTTCACACTTTGCTGATCGAATTAGGCTAGGCGTACACCGCGTTGAGTCAAGACAAGATGACCAAGACAGGAACGAGATAAGTCACGTTTAGTCACAGTAATTCACACTAGTTGCTTATGCGAGGCAGCACACACTGCCGATGCAATGATCTAATCGAAGTTGAAGTTTACTGGCTGCACCGAAAGTCAAGACGAAAGAAAAGACGAGATAAGTCACGTTTAGTCGCTGAGTAATTCACATAGTTGCTTATGAGCAGCTGCTGCTGGCCACCGATGCAATGACTAATTCGGGTGTGTGTTGCTAGCAAAAAACAAATATGTGAAGTTTACCGTGACCAAAACGTGACTAACTGTCTTGTCTTCTTGTCTTGGCGAAACGGCGTATACCTCAAACAATAACTGATTCTACTGTTGGTTTTGTCAATAAAATTTTCTGATTTTTGCTGAATAACTAATTCTGATTCTAATTACTCATTCTAATGTTTGGTTGCTCTACAGAGACTATTTCAAGAATACCTTTTTAAAAGACCTTTTCAATAATCTGCGAGACTCACTATTTGTAGGTTAAGTATTGTGATATTACTTGTCGAAACAGCTGTTTTCTGACTCTATAAATTAATTTTGCTATAGAGATAATTCTATATTTTTCTGCGGTGATACAACACTGAATTCCCTGCTATAGCAGGATCCAATTCAACTTGTCAGAAATCAGCTGTCTCAAAGAGCAATATCACAATACTTAACCTACAAATGCTGAATCTAAGAAACTTCTTCTAGAGTCTTTTAAAGACTTAAAGGTCTTTAAGACTTAAAGCCTGATTATTGTGTCGAAATCACTGTTTAGTATTATTGGATCAGCTGATTTCAAAGTATCTATATTTTTCTGCGGTGATACAACACTGAATTCCCTGCTATTTCACGAGGTGAAATAGCACCATGTTCAGTTTTCCCGGCGTGATCAATTTTCCAGGCCTTCGAAGAGAAGATGGTTGGCATGCGCGTGCGCGTAGGAGAGGGCGGAAAAGGGTGGAGAAGAGAAAATAATGGCGGGGAGGAACCAAGGAGGATGTTGGAATGTGAGAGGGAAGAGAGAGGGGAGAAGAGTTTGCCTCTAAAGATCCTGGTTTACGGCTGAAACCCACCTTGTTTCTGCCACAGTAGGGGTTTTCTGAGTAGAGTTTTTTGAGGATGGCGCCTGCTGATTCATAAATCGTAATGAAGTGGGTGGGGTGGGACGGGGGTTTGAAACAGACACCTATTTTTGAATTGAATTTATTAGGAGGAGACAGTAAATTCAAATATTTGGACCGTTATCGTCCATTCTTACTATAAGTTGTAACATTCTTACAATTAATAAGAAAGAATAAGAATCAATAATAAATAAATAGAATAAATAAGTAAGGATATTACAATAATGTAAGAAAGAAAAGTACTATAACAAATGAAAGTACAAGAAGAAGAAGAAGAGAAGAAGAAGAAGAAGAAAGAAGAAGAAGAAAGAAAGAACAAGAAGAAGAAGGAAGAAGAAGAAGAAGAAGAAAGAAGAAAAGAAGAAAGAAGAGAAGAAAGAAGAAGAAAGAAGAAGGAAGGAGGAAGAAAGAAGAAGAAGAAAGAAGAAGAAGGAAGGAGGAAAGAAGAAGAAGAAAAAAAGAAGAAAAAGAAAGAAGGAGGAGGAGGGAGAAGGTGGAGAAGGAGGAGGATGAGGAGGAGGAGGAGGAGGGAGAAAGAAGAAGAAGAAGAAGAAGGAAGGAAAAGAAGGGGGATGGAGATCGAACGAGAGGAAGAGGACGACGAAGAAGAAGAGGATGTAAGCGTGAATGGGTGAATTGAAATTAGCGTAACCAGTCGTAGGGGTGTCCCTTCTACTCAGGGTGGAAGGTTCCGCCGATTAAATAATGAGCCTGAAGAAAAGCATAAGGGTCGTTTTGAATGGACGCTTTGACAATGCAGAGGGGGATTGCAATTAGGATCCTAATCGGTCCGCTTAGTAGTGAGACAGACTGAAACATGTGTGAAATTTATTTTGATAGAGTCTTGCGTTCGAACTCGAGTTATCTTTCGTCTGTCTGTTTTCTGGTGAAGAGGATGCTCTCTAGTATAACTATGGCTGTTCTCTTACTATATACAGTATCACCTATACAGAATTTTCTATCCAGAATTAAGTATTCTTTATTTGTCATGCTTAGTAGTCTAAAATTGATACTCGATTGACAATATTCTCCTACAAAACCAAATAAAAAGACAACATACACATCATCAAAATAGTAGAATTAAATAATTCATAACAACATAATACTGTACAATAATAATGTATAGAGAGCGGTTGCTAAGTAATCATGTGGTTAAGTAACAAACATTCAAGACCGCTCTCAGATGGGTGACCGACACAAAAAATTGTGCAATGAGGCGAGGTGGAACCTACCCGTAAGGGTCTCCCCACCAATAAAAGCCATACGATAAAAAAAACTGTACAATATTTGACTTGCAAGGAAATCCTTTTATCAGCAAAAAACATTATACGAAGAGTACATTTGTTTTGCAACAAATTTTATGTTTGAGCAAAACATGAGACCAATATTGACTCATTCCTGTTTTTCAAACCCATATGACTCCAAATTTTCTTTTATTATATTTCCTATGCATTATTTGCAATAAATTCTATGCATTATATGCAATTTATCAATAGAAATTTCTGATTTCTTGTAGGTAATATCTTGAGAAAAACACGTCAAGTAGTTTAGAGGAGAAAATCTAGTAATATTTGAAAAATGCTTCAGGGAAAGTCACGAAAAAGAAGTTGATGGAGTAACAACGCGGTCCCCCTTTGAAGGTTGAAGGAAGCAAGCCATTATCGTATTTTGTTGAAAAGATTATGGATTTTCAGTTCCATGAGGGGTCGGTCCATGATGTAAGAATCCTAGGGAAAGCTGAAAATCAGTGATCACTTTTTGTCTTGTTAAAAAGCTTTTTTCATCGTTTTCCTTCTTCTTCTTTTTCCATATCCCTCCTATTTCTCCTTCTCCTTCCCCTCCTTTTTTCCTCCTTCTCCTCCTCCTTCTCCTCCTTTTCCCTCCTTCTCCTCCTGCTTCTCCTCCTTCTCCTCCACCTCCTCCTCCTCCTCCTCATGTTGACACAATCAATAATAATTATAAAGTTCAATATTTTATTATTGTAGTTTGTAATGAATCAACTGAAAAATATTTTATAACATTTTAAAAATAATTTATGATATGCTAATATAGGCTATATTTTTCTTCATATTGATAAATGTTTGTTCTCGTCTGAACATTGCTACAAATGTCTTTTTCAGTAAACGAAATTGGCATTATCTGCTATAATTTTGTTCAATTTTTGTCAAGTGTTTGGTTTTTGAGTGAAAATAGGTAACTGTGATAATATATGCTACATTGTAACCTAGACTGTTTTCTAAATTCGAATAGGAACAGTTTTGCGCGTAAGGCTGTTGATCCTTTCATTAAGTATCATTAGTGAATAATAAAATAAATAATTATTAGTATCTGTCAGTATCATTACTGAATAAATAAATAAACTAACTTTGGACGTTCAATGTAAGTTCGCCATTCTTCTTTTTTTACAAGATTATAAAAATTTATAAAGGCCCCAGGATCGTATTCTGTTGCTTTTCTATGTGTGTATCTCGAATTATTAACACAGACGCATTGTGGAGTGTGAATGCATTAACAGTAAAAATTCGAGCATTGAACGGTTTAGATGACTGAGTTGCACACAGTACACTGATCACGAATAATGTCACCAAATAGTAATACAATAATAACAGTTGAGAGAGCCTACAGTTGAATGTTGACAATAATGAGCAAGAAGGAAAAGAAAGCATTACACACAGTGAGCCACTGCTACTCTAATCGATTAAACATGATTCTGAATAAGTGTTGATTTGTGTGTGTTAAGTCAGCGGGAGGCGGTCCGTCCCCCCCATAGGGTGTTTCCAGTGGGGGGGGGAGAGGTGTTTAATAGACCTTAGACCAAGAATCAAAACTTTGTCACCTCAAGGGCGTACGAACGCAGAAGGGTGTTGAATTGCATAGGGTGTGAATTGAAATGAAAATAAAAAAGTGGTTTACTTTCATTGGGACTGGAGGTGTGTGGAATGATTTGTCATAATAAGAATTCATTTTTGTCTTTCAAACTTTACAACAAGCAGAGTGAGAGAGAAACTAATTGAGTCGAGTTCAAACGTGTGTAGACCCCCACTACTTGATTATTATTACTGTTAACTAGAGAGAGTGTATATAGTAACAGTGTGGCCATTTGTGTGAAGCACTCCATAACAGTATGTGGAGCTCATTTCTTTTCCCGCCGCCGCCATACTTTTGCCAAATTTTTGAATTTTGATATGGGATTACTCAAAAACTGTAGGACCGTTTTCCATGGAATTTGGTGAACCCATGAAAAATTCCGCAGAAATGATGAATATTTTCAATTGTTTATTGCAATACCATTAACAAGACATTGATTCAAATCTTGATCCAAAAAGTTTCCATTATTATTACTTTGAGTAGCTGCAACTGATCTGTCAGTTTAGCGTGAGATCGCCTTCTCTGAAATTTCATCTTACAGAAGAAAATCTTACAAAAGAACGTTCATAAATGCGGCTTTGAAACCATATAGATTTTATAATTGTGTATTATAAAATACCTGATGGTAGATAAGTCGCAGATCTTGTGTTGAACATTGGAACAAATTTTTTTCTTGGAAAACGACGATGAGAACATTTTCTATCGACGCGCAGGAAACCTGAATCAAATAAATGCGTACAAAAGAGAGAAAAAAGGCGGAATATTTCTATTTTTCAAAGGCGGAAAACCGAACATCGAGAGACCAGGCAGGTGAAGGAAGGCGTTCGAAAGAAAATTATATTTTCCAGTCTGTATTTTCTGTCGAGAGCTGTATATATTTGCATCGAGTTTTCTCAAAAGTCCCGGTGGTTAGGTAGCGCTCAAAACCCTCCTCCCCCCCCAAATTTCCCCTCCCTCTACCCTCACATCACCCCTCAAATCATCAGAAATTCTTTTCACTCTTCTTGGATGAGAAACGTAATTCTACAGTTGCATGTTGTAGCTCCGAGACAAATTTCCAATTTTTATTTTTTTCAGATAATACAATTTCAGGGCTCTCTAATCGATAATGGTGCTTGCAAAAGAAGTCAGAATCTCAAGCACGGATACTAGAATATACGATAGGGTTAATGAGTAGAATGGATTATGATAACACATGTTGATAAACAAATATGGCCGCCGATTTAACAGAGATAGCTGGAGTTAGCGGACTCAAACCTGCGCTATCTGCTATCTCGTCTGTTAATTTTTTCTAACGTACTACCATAGCCTCGACTTAACGCTGACTTAGGCTAGGCGTACACCGGTTAGTCAAGACAAGACAAGATGAGATTAGTCACGTTTAGTCACAGTGATTCACATAGTTGCTTATGAAGCATGACACACTGATGCAATAACTAATCGGTGTGTGTTGCTTCATAAGCAACTATATGAAGTACTGTGACTAAGCGTGACTAATCTCGTCTTGTCTTGACTAACCGGTGTACGCCTAGCCTTATCAAATAGCTGGAGTTAGCGAATAGACATATTTCTTTATTGATACCGTTTTACAAGAATATAGTAGAAATATTATTTCGACTAGACCTCTTTATTATGGAAAGAGTAAATAAAAGAGATTATTTGATGTTTGGATTAACAAAGGATAAACTTTAATAGGATACTATTGAAGAATATGAAGATGAGTTTCAATATATTATGCTTACGATAACATTATTGTGGAGTATCTACATGAGACGGCGAAGTTTGAACAGTGTCCATTCTTGGAAGGAGAGACATTGTCAGAGAAAGAGAGAGAAAGTATGGTGGTGAGGAAGGGAAGGAAGAGAGGGAAAGAGAAAGCACATGAGAAAAAAGGAGAATAGGTATTTGATATAGAATGTGAAGGATCTTATTCAATGATAGAAAAAACAAAAAAATCTCTATATATACATACTGCTTGGTGTGAGCTATAATAACACAACAGCCAGTCTAATAACAATGAGTTGGCATCTATTCTGTTGAGCATAGCGTCTACTGCTCCAGTAATAGGATGATACAGCTGAAGTATCACTTAGAAGCAGAAGCGAATGAGAAGGAAGATGGAGAAGATGAAAATGAAGAAGAAGAAGTAGGAGAAGAAGAAGAAGAAGAAGAAGAGAAGAAGAAGAAGATGAAAATGAAGAAGAAGGAGGAGAAGAAGAATAAGCTTTAAAAAAGAGGACAGTACTGCCAATAAAATAATATATTTGGAGGAAAAGTATTTACTAAGCAAAAAATATTCTCCGTTTAACTTTGAGGTGTGTTCTTTTTGAAACACCTATATCAGATAATTATTTTTTAATGTATTTATGTATTTCATTTGATGTTTTACACTTTCGTTTTCTCCTTGTATAGAATGTATTTTGTGGGTTTGAATGAATAAATTGAATGGACTGTACATTTTAGATACGATTCCATTTTATGTCCTCCCTGATAAAATACATATCGAAGACGCTAAGAAAAAGAAGTAGATTATCGGTTTTAAATCTTAAAAGGCGGATAGAAAAGCCGAATTAACAATTTGAAAGTTATTTTACATATTAACAATTGAAAATAATTACAAATATTGGATAAAACTTGAAACATTTCTACTATAGTCTGGCAACAGACAAAAGAACCCTCGCGCATCGTATCACTGAAGTGATACAGTATCACATAGTACCACTACTCTAGTGAGCGAGTGAGATAAACTGCTGCATTGCATAACGTGCGCTCTCTCTGCGCAATAGAGTTCTTATTTTGAAGGCTCTTTGTCTGTTGCCAGACTATAGGATTTACTACAGCTGAGCTATTTCTGTAATGAGAATCGCCATTTTTTCCTGACATTCATTATTTGACTTCAAAGTTTCATGAAACAGACCCCTGTTTTGATGAGTGAATCGGAAAAATCTAACTTTTGAAGTGCACCACCATTACGTAATGACTATGCCTAGAGCAGATCAAGCTAGGGCCCTATAAACACCGTCTTTGTATTAGGCTAGGCGTACACCGGTTAGTCAAGACAAGACAAAACGACATTAGTCACGTTTAGTCACAGTAATTCACATAGTTGCTTATGAAGCAACACACACCGATTAGTCATTGCATCGGTGTGTGCTGCTTCATAAGCAGCTATGTGAATTACTGTGACTAAACGTGACTAATGTCGTCTTGTCTTGTCTTGACTAACCGGTGTACGCCTAGCCTTATAGAGCCTTTTACAATGTCTTTTCAACCAAGCCTTTCAGATTAACCGATGTGTAAATGACATTCATTAATTCGTAATTGCAACAAAATAATCAACATGCATGATTTGACTGAGCAATTCACACCACACACACTAGGGGTGAATTTCGCCACGTGGGAGGCCGAATTTTGAGGAGGGACGTGACTATTATTATAACCTGCATTATAGGTTTCAGCTGTGATTTTTGATAATGCTCTCAGCAAGATGTCTCACTTACGCCTGACCAGGTTTTCCTCTCATTAACTCTGAAAAAGCGTTTGGAAACATGCTTCAAAAATAATGCAACCAGTCTTTTGGAAAACGCACAGAAAATGGTCTTCGCTGTTCAATGATTCTAGTGCTCTCTGCTAGGAAGTTGTATAAATAAACAGTTGAACTACTAGAATATAACATTGAGATTTCAATAGCAATTATCATCACTTCTCCCGAATAATAAAAAATATTTTTTATAAGAAAGTAGTTTTTCCAAAAGTTTTTCAAAAAGCTAGACAAGACAAGACGACATTAGTCACGTTTAGTCACAGTAATTGATTACATAAGCGTTGTATAAACAAAACAAGCGTTGTATCTCAGATTTGAAGTCTGTTATATGGAAGTTCTCTTTTTAAGATACTGTAAGGCTAGGCGTACACCGGTTAGTCAAGACAAGACAAGACGAGATTAGTCACGTTTAGTCACAGTAATTCACGTAGTTGCTTATGAAGCAGCACACACCGATGCAATGACTAATCGATGTGTGTTGCTTCATAAGCAACTGTGTGAATTACTGTGACTAAACGTGACTAATCTCGTCTTGTCTTGACTAACCGGTGTACGCCTAGCCTCAGGCAGCTCGTACACCGGAGCAATAAGCAATAGGCAATTAGCAACATTTGGATCATATGATCGTCTATTCTATAGAAACAAATAGTCCAATGCACACCTAAAGCAGCTGTTTCAGTGTACATTGAACTATTGGATTGTATAGAGTAGACAATCATATGATTCATATGTTGCTAGTTATATTAACTGTGTCTGACCGAGATCAGAATTTGAGGTATGTTATGAAAGTTCCTTTTGTAAGGTAATATTATTTCAGAAAATGGCAATCCTACGCTAAACAGACAGATCAGCTGTAGTAATTCGTTGTAAAAATATTTCAAGTTTAATCAAGTAAATTGTGAATATTTTCAATTGTTTATTGTTAAACCCCTAGTACAATGTCCCTACAGCTCAATCTCCTCAGCTTATACAAGCGGTCTTAATTTACATGAATAATCATGCTAAAATCGGACAAAATATGGGAATTTGATTTCTGAAGAATTGAATAATAGATCATTTTTATAATAAATCATGAGATATAACGAGAAATAGAAATTTCAGAAAAAATAGGATCAGATAGAGAAATTCGAATTTGTGAGAATCGCGGAGAAAGCTGAAACTAACGCCATTGAGAAAAGTGGGAGTGACAATGCTGAAAAGTGGGAGTGGCAATCAGCTGATGACGTAGAACGCCTACAAAAATCATAGAGCCGCCTGATTGGCCAATGAGCTGAGCAGACGCCATTTTACAATTTCGACCAATCAGAAGCTAGCAGCTCGTGAACGTTAGTAATAATGTCAGATGTCTTGTGACGATTCCGTGTAGCTTGCTCCTGATTGGTTAAAATAGTAAAATGGCGACTGTTAAACTCATTAGCCAATCAGACAACGGCATCGCCATTTCCTCTTACTTATTGTTTGTTCCAGCTTCCTCGATATTCATAATGATATTTCAATTCATTTGACATTTCATAATACTTTGTTGAGCATTAATTATTGAGAATGTAACAAATTCTCTTTTAATTAAAAAATGTAATGGTTTCATGTAAAAGTACCAGTAGTTAGTAAAGTAGTAATGGAGAAAATAAAATAGTTCAATGACAATTGAATGTAAAATTTCTATTAATTATAATAATTAATTGGACGAAATTCCTAATTAAAATATTTCAACTGTATAGTTGCAATATCTTATTTCCTTCCATCTTTCTATCAATTATATAGGAGGAGGAGGAGGAGGAGGAGGAGGAGGAGGAGGAGGAGGAGGAGGAGGAGGAGGAGGAGGAGGAGGAGGAGGAGGAGGAGGAGGAGGAGGAGGAGGAGGAGGAGGAGGAGAAGAAGAAGAAGAAGAAGAAGAAGAAGAAGAAGAAGAAGAAGAAGAAGAAGAAGAAGAAGAAGAAGAAGAAGGAAAGAAGAGAAGAAGAGAAAGAAGAGGAAGAAGAGAGGAAGAAGAAGAAGAAGAAAAAGAATAAGAAGAAGAAGAAGAAGAAAAAGAAGAAGGAAAGAATTTTTTTAATGGAATGATTTTGATAATTATTTAGATTGTCAGGTGGTGGCGATGGATGATTGAGCCCCTCCAATCTCTTGACTCTCAATCACCATCTGTTATTGTTATTACAAAGATACTAAACAAATAGTCCACATCGCGCTTCTCTCCACTCTTTGTTCTCTGTCCTTTGTCGGCTTCCTTCTCTGTCAGCATTTTTAAGACGTGCTCCTGTCAGCGCGAGAGTGCCTCAAAGGAACCGCTAAAACCATTCTTTTTTCTATCATTTTCATCAGCTTGATTCTTCTCTTTCCACATTTTATAATCGATGTTGTACCGATACTCAGCTTCAACTCGTTAATTTTTGCAGAAGGATTCATTAATTATTAATAACTTGCGTGAATATAAAAGAAAGATTTTTCTTTACAGATTTTTTCTAACAAAAAGGTCTATTTAAAAGTTAACATGCAAAATTAATTGTATAGTGAGTTTTGAGTTGATATATCTTTGAAATTACATCCAACGTGCATGCAGTGATAAGATATTTCACACAAATATCCTCAACCTAAACGGGATTCACTTGATGTGGATCCATCTTTTTTCACTTGTTCAAAATTAACTTGAAAGATTAATTATTTTATAAGTGAAATTTACTCACAGCTTAGTGTTGATAGCTATTTCGGACTGCTGTTTGTCCATCTTCAGAGCACGATGTTACACAGTGAACTCTGTAACATCACTGTGTAACATCGTGCTCTGAAGATGGACAATCAGCAGTCCGAAATAGCTATCAACACTAATCTGTGAGTAAATTTCACTTATAAAGTAATTAATCTTTCAAGTTAATTCTAAACGGGATTTCTGAGACGCCGTAGCGAAGCACGGGTTACCTGCTAGTACTTTATGAAGTACTTCTGGAATAAAAGAAGAAAACTTCTCGTTTTTGTGGTCTTTCTCATTGCATGTATAGCAGGATTGTTTTAACTTGTCAGAAAACAGCTGATTTAACGTTAGTAAACGAGCGTACATCAATCAGCTGTTTTCTGACAATTTAAAAGAATCCTGCTATACATGCAATGAGAAAGACCACAAAAACGAGAAGTTTTCTTCTTTTATTCCAGAAAATCATCGAGCATCGAGCATATTAAATTTAACATCGAGCATATATTTATAAAGCATCGAGCTGATTTAACGTTAGTAAACGAGCGTACATCAATCAGCTGTTTTCTGACAATTTAAAAGAATCCTGCTATATTTCAGCATACATCAGTGAGTAGTCAATCAGAAGGCTTCGCCGCAAAGCCATGCTGTGACGCAAAAGAGGCTGGGGCCACACCGTAAAGCCGCCTTCGTGTCGGCAAATTGGAGTGCCTCTAAGCCTGCCGCCTGCCCCAAAGAGGCTTAACTCCCGGATCCAATCTGTTGTAATCAGATTTTTGGGCCTTGCACAGGTAGAGAAGAAGACTTACTTTTACCCCGAGATGATTTTTCAAAGCAGAAACGGGGGCTGGGGAGGGGGAGGAGACATGTTAGCGCGTGCTTAGGAGAAAAGGGAGTTGGCGAAAGGGAGAAAGAATATAGTGAAGGAAGGAATGAGAGGATGGAGGGAGGGAGAGAGAAAAAAATGTGGAAGTAATGAATGTAAGAGATGGTGTATAGCATGAATGATAGTGATGAATGATAGTGTAATGGTGTATAAGGACTCCTTAGGAAACCTAAGGAAATATCCCTAAATACCTAAGGAAAAGACTCCTATAGGAAATATACCCAGCGATGACCAAATAAGTATACCACGCTTCGCCACTGATAAGGAGGTGGAGAGAGAGAGACGAAAAGAGGGTTGGAAGGAAGGGATGATACAGAGAGAGAGGGAAGAAATGTTGGAGTAGTTCACGTAGAATGAAACGGAGGTGGTGAAAGGCAAGAAAAGAGGGAGAAAAGGAAGAGAGGATAAAGGGAGAGAGGAAAGAAATTTGATGAAGAAGTATGAATTTATGAGATTCAATGGTGTTGTTTAATTTATGGTGTTCAGACTTTCAATGTAAATACAGATTCCAGCAATTAATGAAAATTTGAATATTGTTTCTTAAATGATTTTTAATGTAGATTACGATAGTGAATAATCATTCACTCACTCATTCAGAGCTTTATAAAACAGTCACTGTTCTATTGGCTTATAACTGGCTCATTTGCACTCATTCAAACTCATTCAAACTTCCTTAACATTAAAAATCAGGGAATTTTAAATGTTTAAAATCGGCTATTTACATTATTATATGTGTATTATTTACTAAAAAATTTTTTGATGAAAATTGTATTGTATAAATTGTTGTTATGAATAAATTGATTGATTCTAATGTTACACTTCAGTGACATCAAAATCGGGGAAACGACATTAAAATTCACTTTCATAAACTGATGTGTTTCCATTATGGAAAGTCATGTCAAGCTCAGTTCTGTCGAAAACTTATTTCGGTTTACAGTATTCATTCTAAAAATGAATGTGTATTGTTTCTTTCTTTCAGTTTCTATTTATTATCTCATTTATAATATTTACTATCTTACTTTCGTTTAGAATGTATTATTTCAATCAACTTGTCATGTCTCCCGCTGTAATAGAGAATTTGGATTTGAAAGTTGATCGGAGATAGATACGCAAATATTTATGGACAGAATGATTCATTCAATCACTCTTGTTTCTGCAGTGCCTTGTATCACACACACACACTTTCATTATTGACGTTCTGTTATCAAAGGCGGCCTAATAATGTCACTGCAGCCAATCGGACGGAATTGACTAATTGGCAGTTGGCAGGCCTGCTGAAAAAGGGCGGGAAATGGTGGTAAAAAGCGCGGCAACCGTGTTAATTGGCTTATTCAACCGGCGGTTACTCAAATTTGCTTAGTTCACTTTGTCAGTAGTGATAATACTGGCCTGTTTTTATCACAGGTTCTCACCCCATCTACCATTCAGACTTTATAGTCACTTTTTTGAAAATGTGCATAACACATGCCACGGGGTACTATCATAGACTAACCATATATTATATATAGCAGGATTAATTTAACTTGTCAGAAAACAGCTGTTTTGGCAATAAGTAAACTGTGATTTTACGCAGCTTTGACACAATAATCCAGAGGCTTAAAAGGCTTAGGGCTGGTTCATGAGCTCGGGATTTAGCCAAGTCCTACACTAAAACGGGTGGCTATCGTAGCATCGACAAACGTTTGTCTCAACAGGTTAGTGGGTTAGCAGCATAGAGATAGAGAGCCCTTAGTACATAGTGTCGAGGCTAACGTTTGTCGATGCTACGGTGGCCACCGGTTTTAGTCTAGGACTTGGCTAAATCCCGAGCTCATGAACCGGCCCTAAAAGACCTTTAAAATCTTCAAGACCTTCTTAAAGTAGACATTTCAAAGAATACCTTTTTAAAAGACCTTTTCAATAATCTGCGAGATTCAGCATTTGTAGGTTAAGTATTGTGATATTGATTGTCGAAACAGCTGTTTTCTGACAAGTTAAATTAATCCTGCTATAGTTAGTCTATGTGGTTGTAGATGTGGTTAGTCCATGATTATCAAACAATTCAAACCCAATTAATAAAAAACATTACTTTATACGCATATCTATACTACTTATAAAATAAGATGTTTGTATATGTTTGTCTGTGACTTAAAAACCGTTGAACTGTTTGCCATGAAAATTGGAATATTTATAAAGAGTGGCGCAAAAAGAACGCATGAATTTTTGAGTAGAATAGTATCAGTAGGGTGGAGCAGTCTGTGACCCAATGGCGCAATTGGCCATATTTGCTGTTGAACAATATTTCATATGATTCTTCTCCACTTGAAATTCAATGTTCACTCTCGTGAAAATCGTTCAATTGAAGATTTGAATACTGCAATACATGAATACATTGCTTCTGTATCAAAAGTATTGGACCAATTTGAGGCTTCAACGCATTAAGGGCGCCATCTTTCCTATGTAAATTTAAAAAAATACTCAAGTGTTTTGGAGTTTTCCATACAAACTCTCAAATTGCGTTATTTGCTTAGTATTTTGGTGTAAGTAAGATAAACTAAAATAAAAGAATATATTTTTTTCCAGGAAAATCAACTCCGACACCCAGAATAGGCAGCACTGGAAGCTCAATGTTGCCAATTTGTGATTGTGAGCAAGCAATTTCCGACTTTCCTTGCTTTAACGATTCCATATCCAACAGCCGCCAAAATCTGTCAGTCGCCTCTAATATACTAATTTATAGTATTTAATATATACTAATTTCATGGCCGCTACTTCAGATTGTGAATTTCAGTAACATACTTTTAGCAGTCAAAAAACTAAGCCCCAATCACTGCCCTTCAAAACATCTGTCAAAGGTGTTGGAGACTTCTGAAACCGGTCTCTTATTACCAAACGGTTTACATTATTAACTTCTTGCCACCATTGTTTACGTTATCTGCTGGCGATACGGGATCAAATACGGGTTGAGCAAACATTCGTTGAGAATGTTCGTTTCACTTAAAAATAAATAAGAGACCAACACCTGGAAAACAACCTCGTGCATAACATGAGAGCTTTCAAACTTTCTGTTGTTTACAAACTAATTCACTGTTCAGCTTCTTGGTGGTTCGCTTTCAATTGCTGTGACAATATTGCTGTAAGCGAGGAAGCTGTGTTTGTACACGTTTAGACATTTGAGAAAATCTTACCTTTCTTTTCTTCTTCGAATCGTTTCTTTCCCTTCCAATTCCAAGCGTTGTTCTCCCTTTCAGTTTATTCTCTCTTTTCTAATCTCCTGCTTCCTATCTCTTCTCTTTACCTTCTTTCTTACTTCAAGTGTTAATGAAAACGATATCCTTAGACATCTTTTGATATTACTGTATATATCCTTTACGCTATTCATATCTTGTATCTTTTGGGACTATAGTTATGTAGAATCCTCCTTCTCCCCATCCTCTTTTCCTTTTGCCCTATTCCATCTTATACTCCTCCTTCCTCTTCCATTTCTCCTCCTCCTTCTTCTTCTTCCTTCTTCTTCTTCTTCTTCTTCTTCTTCTTCTTCTTCTTCCTCTTCTTCTTCTTCTTCTTCTTCTCCTTCTTCTTCTTCTTCTTCTTCTTCTTCTTCTTCTTCTTCTTCTTCTTCTTCTTTTTCTTTTTCTTCTTCTTCTACTTTTCATTCTTCTTTCACATCTCCTACTCTGTCTCTTTTCTGTCTATTTGTCTTTTTTGTGTCACTATTTGCCTCTGATTGGGCTTCTAGGCTGTCCATGTTTTGAGAGAATGTTTAGTTTTGCTCTCATCAGGTTTGTTGAGTGTGAAAGAGCTTCACAAGAAGAGTGAAAAGTGATTCCCCGCTGTTTGGATAGGACGGAGGCTCTCGCCTCTACCAATATAGAGACCTCTATCAATTTCAACTATCAATCTAATAAAACTGGGAAAAAACTTAGGCTAGGCGTACACCGGTTAGTCAAGACAAGAGAAGACTAGATTAGTCTCGTTTGATCACAGTAATTCACATAGTTGCTTATGAAGCAACACACACCGATTAGGCATTGCATCAGTGTGTGCTTCTTCATAAGCAACTATGTGAATTATTGTGACTAAACGTGACTACTCTCGTCTTGTCTTGTCTTGACTAACTGGTGTACGCCTAGCCTAACCTCTACCTAGAACATGACATTTAGTTTAGTCGATATTAAAAAACGTTCCCAGGTGTGTGAACGAACGATACTTTCTGACAAGGTATCTGTCAAGGATCTATGAGCCAGATGATCATGTGACTTTATTGGAGATGAAGAGTTTTTTCTCCCTATCTTTAAGGCTCAATTCACACAGAAGAGACGTGAGGCAAGGACTGAATCATATTATGATCGTCAACCCTATACAATCAAATAGTCCAATGCACACCAAAACAGCTGCTTTAGGTGTCAATATTAAATCAATATCAATCCCTGTGTGAATTGGGCCTTACATGTTGAATTCAGCAATATTTTACATCATATTATTGTCTTTTTCGCTAAAACCGCATGATTTACAAGTCACCATGGCCTCTTCATTGTATATTTATCTTAAATCATTTAGACTTTACGTATCGTAATTCTCTCAATAATATTTAGAGAATAATATTGTATATATTAATAATATTGTTTTATTATGTATCGTAATCTCTCTCACTCTCTTGTTCTGTGGAATTCTAATACTTCACATAGTTGCTTATGAAGCAACACACACCGATTAGTCATTGCATCTGTATGTGCTTCTTCATAAGCAACTATGTGAATTATTGTGACTAATCTCGTCTTGTCTTGTCTTGACTACTGACTACTTTGCTGTCATTGAATAAGAATTTTAGCCGATATAATCATCTTATCTAATCTCCCCATACTCCTTCTTCCTCTTCCTCCTCCTTCTTCTCCTCCTCCTCCTCCTCCTCCTCCTCCTCCTCCTCCTCCTCCTCCTCCTCCACCTCTTCTCTTTCTAATCCATTCATTAGTTTTGCATCGTTCACTTCCTTCAGCTTCTTATTAATGGTGGAAGGCTAGTGAGGTGATGATTAAGCACTAAGGGCAGAGAGAAAATGACTTCTTCTTCTTCTGACTGAGGGTTCCCGAACAGCTGACCCAACATAACCTCAACCTGCCGATTAGACAGAAGTTAACCTTAAAATGACTCCGCCTATGGCGGACTACGTCAATTAGTTTGTGGCTGATGCTCATTGCTAAGCCAACTTTCCTTTGCGTCAAATTCGAGGGTCGGTTCTGGATCCCCAGAGGCTGATTCGACCCGTTGATTCAACCACATCAACTTACAACGTTGATTCAACTTGTTCAATAAACTATTCTTGTCAATGGCCTCAGCTAGCAAAGTATTTAAATTTGCAACAAATATGAATTCGAAGAGAAAACTAAGGCTAGGCGTACACCGGTTAGTCAAGACAAGACGAGATTAGTCACGATTAGTCACATAGTTGCTTATGAAGCAACACACACCGATTAGTCATTGCATCGGTGTGTGCTGCTACATAAGCAACTATGTGAATTACTGTTACTAAACGCGACTAATGTCGTCTTGTCTTGTCTTGACTAACCGGTGTACGCCTAGCCTAAGATTCTACATTATGAAGGATTACAAGGTTGATTACAATCAAATTTGTTTTCTACAATCAGTGGCGCTTCGTGGATTTTTAAACTTGTAGGGCCAACTTGGAGGGCTATCAAAACCCCCACTTTCCCCCTGATAGAGCCAATAAACATCAGGCGAGCCCTATATATGAAATCAGGAGGATATATTTCAAAATGATAAAATGAACATATCGCATGTTCTTAATCATTATTATAATTTTCAATTCAAGTTTTAAAATCAACTTTGAAGGTTATGTTTCAAGCTGGCTGAGCAGACGAAGTAGTTTATCAACAGCTGAGTTCATTCCCATCGGTTATTATTTCAAAATGGATTATGGGCGCGAGACTTTAGATCAATCATAATGCTTTTGAACTGGATTTTTCACTCGATTAATTCAAAACTAAGATCCGATTTCTTTGTTGAATCACTTTACGTTTGGAAATATTGAGGGAATAGAAGCCGCAATTACTATTGTGAACGGTATACATACAATTAGGAATGCGACAATACTTCAAATGCATTGTAAATGCTTATTCCCTTTCCTTTCTCATGTTAAACTACCTGGTTTCGTACACTAAAATTCCGCGTGAGCGCAGGTGTCGATTTTATTATCCCCACCACCTACGTGCACACAGCTAATACAGTCTCTATAGTGCAGTGCATACGAACCTATTTAAGTTCTATGAAACAGGGTTGATCAACCAGTTAAATTCTTTCCAAAAACAGTTGCAGCAAGAACATTGTCAACGACCTATGAGATTGTGGTGGGGGGAGGATGAGGAGGAGGAGGAGGAGGAGTAGTTAGAGGGGGAGAAGTATTGAGTTTAACAGCCTTGTAATAGCTGGATAATCTCGCAGGTCGCTTTTCTTCGTGTAATGGGGAGACTTTGGGGTGATTTTGCGCGGGTGGGGGGATGGTGCAGACTTTTCCACCCTCGTGTGCAGAAAATACACCCCCTGAGACCTCGAATGACTCCGGCTTTTCCCTCCAGCAGGGCTTACACCCCGTAATCAACGTTTCAGCCACTCAATAGAAACCTTAACTAAACTGAACTACCCCTTCGGCATTTCTACCCCTAATCTCCTTTTCAATCCAAATCCCCCGTGTATAGATAGGTCTCTCTGTTATCCTTTCTTTTCTACTGTTGCTTTGTCGCGTACACACGATGCTAGTGAACGATGCCAGATACTGGCATAGAAAAACTTAGGGCCGGTCTCTAGGACAGTCATTAGTTTAATGCCACATTGGATTTTAATGAAGCGTAATTGAAATTATATAATTGATATGATGAAGGAAATCATAAAAATATGATTTCCTTCCTCAGCTAAACATGTATTTCACATGCATTTGTTGCATGGTTAAGTCAAAAATGTATTTTTTGCAAACTAAGCTCAAAACAATCATATTTGAACAATATTCATTAAAATTATCCCAGTAACTTTTCAAAACGAGTCTATGATGTTCTGTAGTCTCCTCCTCCTCCTCCTCCTCCTCCTCCTTCTTCTTCTTCTTCTTCTTCTTCTTCTTCTTCTTCTTCTTCTTCTTCTTCTTCTTCTTCTTCTTCTTCTTCTTCTTCTTCTTCTTCTTCTTCTTCTTCTTCTTCTTCTTCTTCTTCTTCTTCTCCTCCTCCTCCTCCTTCTTCTTCTTCTTCTTCTTCTTCTTCTCCTTCTTCTCTTCTTCTTCTTCTTCTTCTTCTTCTTCTTCTTCTTCTTCTTCTTCTTTCTTCTTCTTCTTCTTCACTTCTTCACACTCAGGTGGCAAGAGAGTGAACCGCAACACGATGGATTTCTGAATAAGTGGCTGCCGATAATTGGGCTACTAGCTTTTATATGCGCGTTTCAAATCCCCCACTAACTGCGCCCCAACAATAGAAGCGAAAAAGAAAAATGTTGAATGGCAATTTTCCGTTTTTCCAGCTCACTCCGCTCTATTTCCACCTCTCGTCTCCATTTTCTTCTCATTCCATACATTATGAATTGATTGAACGCCTTTCAACTCATCTCAAAGTGTAGAATATTTTTCCCCCTTTTGTAGTGAATATCTGGGTGGAAGATGATTTTCGACTCATAGAAACGAACGTTCTCAACTTGGAATATTTTCAGATAAATTCATTGTGATGGTAGAGGAGATTCTGTTCTACAACTTGAGCCAGATAGAATTTTGATCATCAAGGGCTTTCAAAATAACCTTTTTTGTGAAGACTTATGAAAAAAATAGACGTATTTGAAAATAAAAATAGCCATCTTCTCTGTGTGTAGGATGAAATACGGAGGACTCTCTGCAATGAGATTTCCAAATTTATACCGAACTTGACATATTTTTATATTATATAGGGGTATTCACGATGCTGTTTTAGCCAGCTAAATTGTCATTTGCTAATAAATAAACTGATCTTAAAAATTTTAGCAATCCCCTCTCACCCAACTATAAAGCTACTTTATAAACAGCTGTCTAAAGTCTAAAACTAAAATGGCGAAAGATGCGTCTACCTGGTGTTTATAGAGCCCTAATCCATACTGAATAAAAAGACTTGAAGTTGTCAAACCCGCAAATTTATTAAATTTCAAGCTACCGGTTTCGGTTGTTACACCATTATCAATCTCAGGTAAATTAAAACTAAAGTAAAGAGCAGCCGAATTTGCACTTGTGGCCGAGCTCTGTTATTGGGAGTTGAATGGCCTATCAAGGTGAACGAACGACTGTCATTGGCCTAGATAAGCTCCGCCCAGGCCAATGACAGTTCAACTCCCAATCACAGCGCTCGTTCACTAATTATAGTATAAATACTGCTGCTTTTTACCTTCTATTTCAGTTTTAATTTACCTGAGATTGATAATAATGTAAAAACCGAAACCAGTATCTCAACATTCTAATAAATTTGCGGTTTTGACGACTTTTTATTCTGCTGATTTTTACTTCAGTTTTAATTCACCTGAGATTGATAATAATGTAACAACCGAGACTGGTATCTCAACATTCTAATAAATTTGCGGTTTTGACGACTTTTTATTCAGAATTCTTTTCATGCCTATCCCACTACAATCACAAACTGTAGTTCGAAAATTCTCTTTCGCAGCTGAAAATTTCCCAGAAAACTCCCACATTCTGTTTATTACCATTCCTCTGCAATCACAAACCGCGTTTCGAGAATTCCCTTTCGCTGTTCAAAATATCCCTCGTATTTCCCACCCTTCCCTCACAAATTAGCAATGTTTCTTGCCCTGGCTGTTCAGTTAATTTGCATGCGCTTAATATTCATGGCAGACACAGGCTGGCGTTCAAATTCAGTTATACGCGGCTGCTCTCTCGTAAACACCGTGCGAAAGCAAGCAAACAGTCTGTATACTGAACAGAGATGAGAACGCTCATTTGCATAGAGCTAACTGCGAACCCTAGTTCGGGCCGGTTAGTGCTGCTACCTAGCGTCACAATTCAAACTACTACTACTTCTTGTTACCAGAGACTGTATAATCACAGTATGGACATTGAATGTAACACTTTTGAATAGTTTGCTCGGACAAATCCAGCAAACTTTTGCCAATTCCCATAAGGCTAGGCGTACACCGGTTAGTCAAGACAAGACAAGACGAGATTAGTCACGTTTAGTCACAGAACTTTACATAGTTGCTTATGAAGCAACACACACTGATTAGTCATTGCATCGGTGTGCTATAATATGTACTGTGACTAAACGTGACTAATCTTGTCTTGTCTTGTCTTGACTAACCGGTGTGAGCTCTAAAATTTTCTTTTGAACTATTGTTTCCGCTGCGTAACATCAGTTGTTCACTGATCGCTGCCCAAATTAAATGAATGTAGATTATAAAATGAATAATTTCAGCTGCAATAGCCTACACTCATTTTTAATTCAACCAGTTTATAGCATAGACAAAGAATATACCTGATTGCACTTAGGAGGATTGAAGTTTATCTATCTTACTATCTATCTATCTATTCTAGTTTATCTACTATACTATTATATTATTATCTATCTATTTAAGTTTATCTATCTATAGTATTATAAAAATGAGATGGTGTCTTGTCAGTCTGTAGGTCCATCACGCTACATTGATTTGATGTTTCTCAACGACGAATTAAACCATTTAGACATCTTGGGTTTACCACTCACTAGAAACGTTTTTATCAGAAAGTTCGACGTCCGAACAGCTGACCATTTGATTCAATGATGCTGACATTGAGTCAAACTTTTCTAGTAAATGGTGAAACCTAAGATTAATCTAAAATTGATTTAATCGTCGTTGGAGAAACCGGCCCTAATAAAGCTGAAATTTTGCACAATAATTGTCTGTGTGTACAGTATTGGAAAAATGAATTATTGTAATTGTAAGCTCTCGTTGTAAAGGAAATGGGAAGTTGGATGTCCTTTCACGTGAGTCCTTTTTGTTTAGTGGTGATCCTTTGCAGGATGGAAGCGACAGGATACTGTCAGGAGAATTACACGGATCTTTCAAGGATACAGGATAATCAGTCCGTATCATCTCTTTGGAAACGGCACTGTCACGTGACCTGGACTAAAAAGGAGGGAAGCAGGATGAACCCTTACAAAAGGTCTTTTGCTTTCTAATCTACTTCTTCTCTTCATTCTTCCTTATTTTCCTCTTCTTCTATCTCCATCATTTCTCCTTTCTTTTCTTTTTCTTCTTATCCCTTTTCTTCCTCCATCACTCTTACTTTATCTTTATCTTTGTACACCATATCACCTTTCTATATTATTTTCATTTTCTTTTAATATTTTTCTTCTTCAATCCTCTCTATCGCTCTCACTTCATCTCCTTTTCATTCTTCGTCTTACTGTAACTCTCCTTTCATCGTCTCCATCACTCCTTCTTCATCTTCCTCTTCTTTCCTCCCTATACATCGTCTTATTTTATTCGCCTTCGTCTTCTTTTCCGTCTCGTTTTCTTCCTCTTCATCGCCTTCTTCATTACCTCTTTCAACATCTATTTTTCCTGTATCTCATTCCTTTTCTTCTTCTAGATTCTTCTTTTGTTCTTGTTCTGCTCCTTCTTCTACTTCCTCTTCTTGTTGTTGTACTTCTTTTCTCTCCTATGTTTCTTCCGTTGTTCCTCTTTTCATCTTTTCTTTCTCGATCTTCCTTTCCTTTCTTCTTTTTCCTCATCACTCCTTCTCTCCTCTCCTCTCTCTTCCTCTATCTCCCTCTCTCTTCCTCTTCTTCTTCCTTCTTCTTCTTCTTCTTCTTCTTCTTCTTCTTCTTCTTCTCTTCTTCTTCTTCTTTACCTTCTTCTTTCCTTCCTATTTCTTTTTGTTCTTCTAATTCCACATCCACTTAATCTTCGTATTCTTCTCTTCTTCTTCTCAACCTTATCTTCTCTCTTTATCTCTAATTCTTCTTTTTTCACTTATTTCTCTCTTCACCCTTTGTCTTTCTTTTCCTTCTTCCCCTTCATTCATTGTTTTTCTCATCTATTTTCTCCTACTTATACCTCCTCTTCTTTTCTTCCTTCTTTTTCTCTCCCTCTCCTTTTTCTTCTTCTCCTCCTACTCCTCTTTGTCTTATTCTTCTCTTCTTCTTCTCCTCCTCTCCTCCTCCTCATCCTATTCTCTCCTTCTCCTCCTCCTCTCCTCCTCCTCCTCCTCCTCCTCTTCCTTCTCTCTTCCTCCTCCTCCTCATCCTATTCTCTCCGTCTCCTCCCCCTCCTCATCCTCCTCCTCCTCATTATTCTTTCTCTCTTCTTCTCCTTTTTCTTTCCTCTCTTCTTCACCTTCTTCCCGATGACAAGGAGCTCCCTTGGAGAGCTTCCTCTCTATAGTCAGCTACATCCTGGTTACTGTATCCAGGAAACTCCTCCGACTTCAAAACGAGATTCACACAAGCAACCTCTGTTTATCTGCTTGAGCAGTCACATTAATTGTTTCCTTCTCAACAGTAACTACTGCTGTTAGTAGCAAAGCGTAGGAAATGCGACAGGAGAATAGAAAGAGAAGCTCTGAACTAAAGAAGGATGCACTCATTTTCCACATGATAGCAATTCAGAAAACTCTAGCAAAGCATAGGAGATGAAAGACTAGATTAACTAATTTAACTCAATTTCTCGTTTCATTTCAATGCAAATCTAATGGGAATTATAGCAGGATCCATTTAACTTGTCATAAATCATATGATCGACGAGCATATGATCACAATACTCAACCTACAAATGCTGAATCTCGCAGATTATTGAAATAGTTATTTTAAAAACTTATTGGACTTATAAAGGTCTTCTTTAAAAGGTCTTTTGAAGACTTTAAAGGTCTATAAGGATGAAAGACCTTTTGATTAACTCATTTAACTCAATTTCTCGTTTCATTTCAATGCAAATCTAATGGGAATTGATGGTAAAAGTATGGTGGATTTGTACACCAATCAACTAAATGTACAATAAAGACAAGTTGTAGCACGAACGAACATTTAATAAGTGTATTTGATAAACAAGAAACAGTTGCTAAGTGATAGTATAGCAACAGTACAGCTGACACTACACTAAACAATCAAAAGTGTGACAAGGAATGGCCACACTGTTATTATACAGTCTCTGTAGTCTATGGTCGTATGTAGTCTATTTTTTGCTAATCCTCATAATACAGAGTGATTCAAAAAGAATATCACAACTTTAAAAACGTGTATTTAATGAAAGAAACATAATAGAACCGTCTGATATACTTCATTAAAAAGAGTATTTAAAGAAGTTTTTTTCACTCACAAACAAGTTCAGAGATGTTCAATATACACTCGAGCAATATCAACCCAAAACATCCCTCAAACTCGTTCCACACTCTCTGTATAGCATATTAGGCGTAACAGTTAGGTAAGCTGCTGTTATTTCTTGTTTCAAATCATAAAAGGTGGATGGATATTGATGATTTGAAACAAGAAATAACAGTAGCTTACCAAACTGTTACGCCTGATATGCTACAGAGAGTGTGGAACGAGTTTGAGTACCTATCGGGTTGATATTATTCGAGTGACTGGAGGGGGTCATATTGAACATCTCTGAACTTTTTTGTGAGTGAAAAAAACTTCTTTAAATACGCTTTGTAGTGATGTATAACAGAAGGTTCTATTATGTTTCATTCGTTAAATACACATTTTCAAAGTTGTGGTATTCTTTTTGAATCACTCTGTATTTGCATTGAAATGAAACGTAGATCATAATGTTAGTTTGAGTAATTCACGTTTTACCTATACAAAGCTTGATCTCAAATTATTATAGTTCTGATAGTATGAGATTTGAAATTGAGGGTTTTCAAATTTTTGTTCGCTTCTACAAAAACACCAGACTGAAACAAAACGGTATGGTGATGCGTAGTGGCGGGGGGGCGGTTGTGTAGGGGGTGGGGGAAGTTCTCCAAAATGGCAACTTAGTTAGGAGGGTCTGCTGAGTTGAAAGTGGCACTAAGTGCTCGCTCTCCACTCACTGACAAAGTGATAAATTCGATTTTGATTGTAGAGTGGCAATAATGGAAAATCAAAAGTGTTGATTTCCCATTCCTGCAAGCACTTCGACTCTCGACTATCGACTTTGTCTTTCAGCTGATTGATTAGGCTACACTACACCCCGTTTCACAATATTATTAACGCCTTGCTTTCAGCGCGTTCATTTCGCTACTCTTTGTAACACCCAACAACTAAGTTATTTAGGTACTCGTAGTGAACTGAACTGCCTGTCATAACTAGGTTAAATAATAAGCTGACGATAGCAAAGCGTGATGGAGATGAAGCTATCTACAGAGAATGTATAATAACAGTGTGGCCATTTCATGTCACACTTTTGATTGGTTAGCTAGGACAAATCCAACATATTTTTGCCAATTCCCATAAAAATCAAATCCAATCTCATTTATTCCGCAATAAAACTTAGTACATACAAATTTAATATAATTAATAGCATAATAAAACAAATTATTATACACAGAGTGTCCCAAAACGTAGTGACTCCAATACTATCTCTATCTATCTAGCGTATGGCTTTGGTTGGTGGGGAGACTCGAAGGTAGTTCCACCTCGCCGTTCATAACCTAATTCCATTAGGTTGAAGTTCTATTTCACTTTGCTACATTATGTTTTGCTACTCCAGTACTACAAGTCATAACAAACAGAAAATGTCGTTGGCAAAATGCTGATTTCTCCTTAGTTTACCTGTAATCCGCCATTTTGTGTTTTTAATATTTTTCATCATATCTCGTTAAAAAAACAAGATTTTCTCATGAAATTTGGTGGGGGTATAATTAAAGGTGTGGTTTACAAAATAAAAATATCAATAAATTTAAATATCTGTTTTTTCCAAAATTGCAGGCGACTAAAATTTTCAATTCGATTTTACTGGAGAAATATTGCTTTTTACGAAAAACCCTAAGGATACAAAAATGTAGAGAGTTTTATTCTGAATATAAAGTGGTATCTGATTTTAAAGAATCGGATGATAAATAACCGAGATATGACTATTTGAAGATTACCAGTTCTGTGTTTCTTCATTTATTTTCATGTCTTACTGCTATCATAGTTTAGTTTTCGTAAGAAATAAAAATGTTGTTTATTGTAAAACTACTTCATTTTATGATGAATTTCCACTAATCAGGCATTTTCGTTAATCCGGACCTACTAATCCCTAACAAGATCCTACTGTATTATTAATTTATAATATAGGTCTATCAATCACGTATTATGTGTAAATAATATATTTTCAGGAACCTAAGGCCCGTATTAGAATATCAAATAATTTATAAAAGATCTTTGACAAACATATGCCCTGTTTCTCAGTCGTTCAATAAATAGTTTATGGATCCAATAGCAGTATTGAATCAATAATTAGTTTATTGTACAACTGAGAAACCGGGCATATGTTTGTCAAAGATCTTTTATAAATCATTTTGATAGTCTAGTACAGTAATATTTTGAGTTTGATACACCAATGTTTAAGGCTAGGCGTACACCGGTTAGTCAAGACAAGACAAGACGAGATTAGTCACGTTTAGTCACAGTACTTCACATAGTTGCTTATGAAGCAACACACACCGATTAGTCATTGCACCGGTGTGTGCTGCTTCATAAGCAACTATGTGAATTACTGTGACTAAACGTGACTAATCTCGTCTTGTCTTGTCTTGACTAACTGGTGTACGCCTAGCCTAAGTTTAACGTCAATTTAGTCAGAGAACAGCTGATATTCTTCCACTGTATTGGACGCTCAAAGCATTAATGTATCGAAAACATCGATGTGTTTAGACTACGATGTAACAAGAACATCGATGTGTTATAGACTACGATGTATCGAAAACATCGATGTGTTTCAGAGAACGATGTATCGAAAACATCGATGGTCCGAGAATCACTGGGGAGCCCCTCTTCCACAACCATCCCCCTTCAAGCACTGTTGCCAAGTTTCAATGTCAACACACTCTCTCACTCGCACCTACTCCCTGCCGCGCCATCAACCACTCTTCCCTCTCACTCGCACCCGTTCTACCGCTCGTTCCGTCTCCGTCCCACGCTTTTATTGACTGCGGTTTCCCGGTGCGGGATGTTCTGAGCCATATGCAGTTCAGTCTACGGCGTTCGCTGTTTTCAATCGTAGAGAATATTCAAAACATCGCAGTGAGTTTCAATAACGTTCGCCTGTAGTGTTTTTAGCCAATTAGTTCACTAGACAATATTGCGTAAGTTTATTTATTTCACTTTTTTTATCGTTCATAATATTAGAGACAAATATTCTACTCCTTATTACTGATATCATTGTGATAATGTGTTCAATATCCTTATATTACTGATAGCATTGTTTGTGATAATGTGTTCAGCTTATCACTCCTACAAAATCACACTCTAGTCACATGTTCCCAGCAGTCGACTATAGTTTACAGAGAAATGGTCTACTCGCACACTTGGATACTTAAATCGCGGCTACTCAGCGATTCGGATAACAAACATGTGTTTTCAAATGATGACACTCAGACGATCCTGCAACCGTATTGTCTGAAAGTCATCATTTAAAAACACATGTTTGTTATCCGAGTCAGTGGCGGATGTTCAGCCCCCCCCCCCCCCAAAACGACTGGAAATTTTTTGCAATAATGTAAATTTTATAAAAATATTATAATTTTGTAGCGAATAAAATTATTCTTTAGCAAGAATGACCTAATATCACTAATACCACATATTCAATCAATCAATTTATTAATTTGTTATCAATTGTATGATAATGTCCAGTAAAATTGTCATCAAAAGTAGTGTCGACCTTGCATGAAATAGGGCCTTTTACACTTGGCCAATAATTTTGACCCTAAAACATCACTTTTCCATAACGGCACCTGACATTTTTTTGAAAGTAAATTAAATTATCTAAAATATGAGACCGAATTGGTGATTGTAGACCCAACAGTTTGCGAGATATAGGTCTTCAAAGTTCATCAATTTTTTTACAAAATGTTGGGAGGCACGTACCCCCTTGTGCCCCCCCCCCCCCCGGCGCGACGCCTACACAAATAACTATTTCTTGATATTGTTATCAATGACTTTCAATTCAAAAGGGATATAATAACTTTCTGTTTAGTAGCATAGACTAAACAAGACGGTTAGTCACGTTTAGTCACAGTATCACATAGTTGCTTGTCACACAGTTAGTCATTGCATCGGTGTGTGCTGCTTCATAAGCAGCTATGTGAATTACTGTGACTAAACGTGTCTAATGTCGTCTTGTCTTGTCTTGACTAACCGGTGTACGCCTAGGCTTACTCTGTAACTTGAAGAAAATACTTTTGTCTTTTTATTCAGTATATCCTATGTGAATAAATAATTTATTGTTTGCAGTGTGGAAATGTCGGCGTCAGCACTTTTGCTGAGCGAAATCAACATAGAACGTTTGATAACCGAAGTGAGACTGCGTCCTTGTCTGTGGGACTGTTCTTCGGACGAGTTCCGAGATCGCGACCTCAAGAAATTGCAATGGGCCGAACTGTGTCAAATGTTCTACCCCCAACAGTACGAGAACTCCACTCACAAACAACGCCTAGAACTATGTGAGTGGCCTAGCTCTGTTTCATTGAGTTTACAAGTCCTGTAGTAAAGGAGAAAGGCTGACGATAAAATAGCGGACACGAAATTAGACGGCTGAGAAAAATTGCGCTCTTGTCAGTTGTATGAAACCTGTGGCAGGGCGAGGGAATGTCGAAAATTGTTTATACTCTTAATCACAAATTGACAAAGCTTTGCTTCCAGCGTTGTCTATTTTAAGCAGCTATTCGATTCCCTTGCATGATTAGAGTAGTCAGCTGGTTAGACTTGAGAACAGCTCAAAATGTCTCAGCCGCCTTGTTTCGTAGCCGCCTGAATAGACATGAACTCAGACTTGTTACTCCACATTCTAAAACCATTTGAGAAGATATCACATGTAATTGCGCTTGCAACATTTGAATTTGAGAAGATCAGTGAGAAAATCGAATTGACCAGCTGACCTTTTTCACGTTTTAAACTTATTACATGTGACGATTTCTCATTCAAATTCACTTCTCAATTACATGTGATATCTTCTCAAAATTGATTTTCTATTTAAACTGATGTTTTCTCAATTACAAATCACTATTCTCAATTAAATGATACTTCTCAAATTGAATTGACATCAATACACAATTGGTGGCCTATTGTATTATTCACGCCAAGACTGGAGAAATGTGGCCATTTGTGTGAAGCACCATGAAGGCGGTGGAGATCATATTTTTTGCTGCCGATACTGCCAAATTTTTTGACTTTATATGATTAGACAGGCAAACAATAAACATTCAATTTGTCGGTTTATTTTGAGAAAGTATCAATTTAGAACTTTCTAACATTGAAAGTAGTCAGTTGTAATGCTTAAAAACTTGAAATGATGAGCAATTGCAACGTTATAGAAGTGAATTTAACATCAATTAATAAGATGTCTTTTATTGAGAAATCGAATTAGCATCATTTGTCAGAACTAATCAAAAGTATGACATGTAATGTCCATGACTCTCGTAATTCGGTGTATATACGTACAAAGCGGCTCATTGACAGAAAGTAGAGAAGGAGTAGCTTCAGCAAGATCTCTCATTGTATGCAATGGTTGTATTTTAGCCTTAAATGACTTGATTCTCAGTTGTCAAGACTCATATTTTAAACACAACTGACTCTTCGCATATTATCGCATAAACCACTAGTAGTACAAATTTTTAATTTGCTTTCAGGTCACGGTCTGCAGAGCAAGTGGAGGAATATCAAAGACAGTTACCGGAAGTACTTGAAATCGAAGTTCGGACAAGGAGGCAAAGTGATCAAGTCCTACGTGTACGCGTCAAGTCTCACCTTCCTCGATCACGTGATCGGAACTCCGTCAGCTGATTATTCAACAGCTGATCAGTTTCCGCTAGCCGTTGAAACGCTGCTGTTCGAAAACAACAACTGCGGAGAAAACAACACCACCGAAGAAGAAGAGTACAGCGAAGACGGACAGTCCGTAACCGAGCGACGGAAGAAGCGCCGGATCGAGTGCGAACTAGAGAACTATTTGGATTTGCTGCAGAAGGCGCGTAATTCAAACGCGGAAGAATGCGACGATCTGAACTTTTTCAAATCGCTGTTGCCGATTGTCAAACCGCTGCCTATAGCTGATAAAATCAAGCTGCGCACCGAGTTCATGAAAATTGCCTACGATTATTTCTCGAAAAGTAGTAATGTGAAAAGTGAAGTTATCACTAGTAGTTAGGTTTAGATTTCTATGTGCACGCGGAGTGATTTATTACCTGAGGGCCGCTTTCCCCAACGCTGCAGTAATAACAGCTGACGCTCAATTTTTTTCTATACTTTTCCTATTCTCCGAATGAGAATATGAAAAGTATGGCTTGAAAGTGAAAGCTATGAAAGTGGCTATGAATATGAAAGTATACGAAAGAATCGCTTCAGCCAGATGTTTTGCTTAAAACAAAAAATTGTTTGCTTAAACAAATAATCAGACTTTCTTGTAAGCAGCGTTAAAAGCGGCCTGAGTGAAAGTATCAAAGGTAGGTTTTGTTTTTATTGACAGTTCGCGCAATTAGTATTGGCACTTGACCTTGACAAGGCGAGGGGTGTAGATCGGTGTGTTTATCGAGCATTTCTAAATACATCGGCCAGCCCATCCACTATTACTAATCAGCTGTAGTAGTGTGGTGGCTAGCCGACTGCTAGTACAATCCAGCCAAGATTACTAGACAAATCTAGTAATCTAGACAAGTCTAGTAATCTTGCAATCCAGCTGCCAAGTGCCAATACTAATTGCGCGAGCTGTAGCAGACTCCGACTACTGTTAGTCAAAATAGCAACTAATTCAAACTTGAAATGAAAATATACAAGAATAACCATGCAAAAATAGGAACCATTTAGTATGAATATTGTTAATTCACTGAATTTATTAATATTCAGTATTTAATAAACGAGTAGGTACAATTTTTTGTTTGAAAAAGTTGCTATTTTGACTGACGATAGTCGGAGTCTGCTACCGGTACTCAGAACTCAGTATAGTGCGATTCACGTCAAGAAGTCAGCATTGTTTAGATGGGAGTTTGCTATCCTTGCTCAGCACAAGGCAGTTGCTGATGTCTCTATCCTATTCGAACTGTGCATTGTTGTCGCACACAGTTCCAACAAACACGTTTGGTGCAGTTTTCTCTTTCTCTCTCAATGAAACTTGGCATCAATGCTCCTCATATAAACAATGCTGACTTCTTGACGTGAATCGGACTATAGCAGAAGCGAAAACCTACCTTAAGTATGGCGAATATGTATGTATACTTATACAGTGACATTCATTTAATTCGACGCTTGGCATTAGATAGA
Organism: Laodelphax striatellus; assembly: GCA_017141395.1. Classification (NCBI taxonomy): domain Eukaryota; kingdom Metazoa; phylum Arthropoda; class Insecta; order Hemiptera; family Delphacidae; genus Laodelphax; species Laodelphax striatellus. Next base: position 9,187,814 of record CM029537.1, on the reverse strand, counting down.
TAGATAGATATCATTTCTTGACGTTGCTGATGACCGTAGAGTACGATGGCAAAGAAATAACATCTCTCTATCTAATGCCAAGCGTCAAATTAAATGAATATCACTGTAATTACGTATGTATACGTAATTACGAATGGATATATTCAATGTAGGTATGTATATTTTTAAATGTATGAATAAATTATTGGTGTTGAATGTATGTATATTTTTAATGCATGTTACCTATGTGAAGGCCTACCATATAAGCCTGGGTTAATTGTTGCCAGTCGATGACCAGTAATCTGGATCCAGATATACCGATATGATTATATCGATATATTACGAGTATATTAATAATTATCGACAAATTATCTGTAATAAATTGGAAAGGCTAACGCATGTTCGCCTTTCTCCTGGTAATAAGATGAAAAGATAAACTCGTATTTACAAGTCCCGTAAAACAGGAAATGCTTCAATATTGATCTCACTGCAAAAACAATATTGTGATTCCACTATTATTAATTCAGCATAGGATTTGGATAGAGAAGCCCTCTCTGAGTTTCTTCAATCCAATACTGTAGTTTCTTTCAGGAAAAATAATTTTGCTGACAAAATAATGTTATTTTATTCCAAAGACACTGTTCTCTTAGTTTATAAGTAATTATACTTGAATAAGTTCCAAGCAAAGTTTTACTATGTTTGAAAGTACTGTACTGTTTTTGTATGTTACTGAAAGTACTATTAAACTGTTTTGGAAATTGTTATGTTCTTCTTAGGTTTTATTATATCCCACACACACTAAAGGTACACGTTAAATTGAAATAAATAAACGAAATTTCTTTTGCAACAATTTATATTGTATTTATACAATCATGTATACAAACCGGCCATTGTTACAAATTGGGAAAAGATCACAAGTATTTATAAAAAGTTGGAATAATTTCAATAAATTTTATGGAACTTGAAGCATACATAGTATGCACAGCACACATGTATTTAGTAATACATAATATTGGAAACACTTCATACTCCACTAAACTTCATACTAAACACTTCATACTATTATTTACATCCGAAAGAATACAAACATCCAATATTTTAGTGTACTAGATAAAAATTATCTAAACAACAAAGGAAGTTACGAAAAAAGACTGGATACTTGAACCTACAAAATGGTGTCGCTCTGCGGTCACAGACAGCTCCACTCCACTGGTACTATCCTACTCAAATCCATCCGTTTTTTTGCGCCACTCTGTATTTCAAAGTTGACAAATTTGAACCTAATTGAGTAAAAACATAAATGAAGAAGAATGCACCCAATGATTCATATCAATACCTCAAATTTTCAACACATTGGAATGCATAGAATTTGAAAAAAAAGATAATTCCAAAGAGTCATATAATTCAATTATTATTAAAAAAATAATACTTTTCAGATCACAAAGAAACACTGGAATTATCTTCTTATGTGAGTAATTCAAAACTAATGAAGTGAAAATATATTCAGAAAAAATCACTAATACACCAAATCATTCATAAAAATACCTCAATTGATAACACATCTAGATACTGTACATAAAATTTAATAGAAAAAAATAATGCTCGAATGTTACAGAATTTTAATATCACAAAGATTTTACGAAACACTGAAAGCATATAATTAAACAATTGTACTAATACAATATCATAATATGAAAAAGTGTAGATAATACAAAAATATGAAATATGCTGAACAAATCAAGTTGAATATGTAACTTGGATACCTCACAGCAATTTAGGTACAAAACACCAATACATTTCTAATAAATACATTAAAATTTATGTAAACTAACTTTAAACAAAGAACATAATGAATGGATTTGAAGAACGTAAATAATGTTTTACAACATAATTACACGAATACAATATCATAATTTGAAAAACGGCACAAAAAAGTGTAGAATAACATCAATGTCGATATTATTACATAAGATTGAATGTCATTTGGTAGAATTTTGAAAATCTAAGCACACAACTTCTCTGTTTACGGATGTAGTGAACAAATTGTTTCATTTAGATGATAAAAAGAAGTAATGTTTGTTTCGTATAGTAGGCCTACTCTCAACAATTTTGATGTTACTTCTCAGAATTGAATGTCATTTGATGAAATTTGAAAAATCTAAGCAAACAATGTTTTTATGTGTGAACGAATTGTTTCACTTTGAATTTAGATGTAGTTGAAAAAAGTGTAGATGTTTCATACAGTACGCCTATGCCTACTTTCATCTAATTTTATTGTTTGTTAGTCTCAACGGGCGTGAATAAGTCCAAGAGTTGTTGTACGGTCACTTTATCTTTCGACCATTTTGTGTCACTCCCCTCCATGGCTGTCAACATTTTCTCTTCGATTGTTCCTTTCACGGCAAACTTGTGCACAAATGTTTCTCTGTAACAACAAATCAAAAATGAAATTCTCAACAAAACTGAAAGCTTGCGATAATTTTCTACCCACCAATAGCAATATTCCTCATCATTGTAGAAGAACTGCTAAAAAAACTATCATTTGACCAATGTTAATTCTAGCGTTAGCAAAGGAAAATCATTATTTTTTATAATATTTTATAACAAGCTACCAAATGAAATACAAACTTTTATCTACGACCATGTTATAAGGCAATCATTACAGTTTCATAATTGAAATCGCAACGTTAGCTTTTTCGAAATGGAATTTGAAAGTTGTATCGTAATGACATCATACATCAGAGATTGCATATTATGAAACGTTCCTTGTTCAATCTGATCCAGTTTTAAGACACTGGAACGGACCAGTTCCTAACCTTTTCGGCAAACGTTGAAATAGAACTTGGTCATTTGAATCAAGGTTAGTTTAGATTGATAATGTAGATATTATTGTTTTTTGTTGGTCGTAGATAAAATGGTTTATGCAATGATTGTATTTTAGCCTTTAAACGACTCTTGAGATACCTTAAAATAACTCGCGGGGTTGCCGCTCTTATTTAAACTTGGTATTTCACTCGTCGTTTAAAGGCTATCATAATACAACCATTGCATAAACTACTATTAAAATCAATAAAAATCAATTTAAAGTGAAATTGAGAAAGATTTGATAAATGATGGCTTCTATTCCATGGATAATTATCGATAAATCACATTTACTAATTGTGATACTTAGTGTTTGTGATAATGTTGTATTTATTTTGTTTTATAATCAATTATTGACGATTGTCATAGCTGTAATGAACAGATTTAGACAGAAAAATATTATTTATTCATTTATTACAGATTAATATGCAATAAATTTTTTTTTGCTGTGGATGATGTCCACATAAGCTCTAGGCTAGGCTTGTGCGTGGGTAATGGGAAGGATGATGATGAGATCAGAAATCAGAAATGTTATTGAAAAAATTACACAGACGAATGAACCTATTGCTTTAGGTGGGTTCCGAACCACCGGGAAGCGATTTTGAGGCTCATAAATTGTACTGTATTTAGAGGAACCGGTCACCGTTACAACAGGAGTGGTAGGCGCCGTCTCTTATCTAATCTCACCGATTAGACCCGCCTGCTACCACTGGGACAACCGCTTCCCTATATTTATTTATTCATTTATCCTACCTAGTCTGGCCAATACGATGCACCCTTCCCACAGCCTGCAGTTGGTCGGCGGGATTGAGAATGGGCTCGGCGAGAAATACGTGCGTCGCCTCGACGAGATTGAGGCCTTTGGCTCCGGTGCGCAGAGGCATCAGCAGTGCGCACAAGCCTTGTTCGGTTCGGAACCGCATCAACAACTCGCGCTGTTTCTGCGCATGACCCGACGATAGGCGACAGTACTGCACCTGAAACACAATTCCCAAAAATTTAAATTGTATTCAAATTTGTAATAGAATTTATTATTCATTTCGCCAAAATGCAAAATTAATAAGCAAAATACAAAATTCATACACAAACATATGAAATTCACAAAAGTATAGAACAAAATTTTGAACCTGAAACCATTTGGATAACATCTTTGTTTGGCGATAGCAAGAATTACTTTGTTTTACTGATTTTGTGATAGTTTCGCTCTTTCCATAAAACAAATAAATTATGCAAACATATAAAATTAACAATGATGATAACGATTAGTATTGTGAGCAAATGCAGAAACATTCTGTGAGCGCATAGAAAATTGTCAATTATTCAAACCAATAGCAATTACTAAAGAAACCAGATTAAACCTCAAGTATGCTTGTGGAATCATGAGAAATGAGAAGAATCAATAAATAATAATTATTAAAAAATTGAAATTATATTTATTCTTCGTGGATAATTTGAAGATTGCTCTTCGCATGGGCGAATGCCTGTGGATGAGGAGCGAAAGCTATGATAAATAATAAATATAAACGTAAAGTATCTTACATACTATAATCGTAAATAATATAATAAAATATAATCGATAATGTAATCGTAAATATCTTACCCATAAGGCGACAAAACTAAAAACAAATAATTCTTATCTTCTTATAGTAGAACAATCGTCAAACAAAGCAAACAAAATATCCATCAGGAATTCAAAATTCGTTTATTGTTGCAACAGTTTACAAGACAAATCGAAACACAACTCATCAACAATCAATAAATAAATTTTGAATCGCCTCCCGGTGGTTCGGAACCCATGTAAAGCTATAGCTAACTCATCTCTCATCATCACACTCGCACAAGCCAAGAGCTTACAGACATTTGCCAGCTGCCTTCCTAAAGAAAATCTAGATCAGTTTCTATATTATTGAATGAGCATATAGTTTCTATTTCCATAGAATTGAATTAGATCATGGGAATTAGATTAGGAAATGAAAAGATTACCTCGTTGAGCTCCAGTGCTTCTGCCAGTACATCCAAAACGCCGTCCCAAGCAGAAAACATGAGTACTTTGACATCGGGCTCCTTGGCGCGTATAGCTAGCAGTTCCGCTACCATTGCTTCAATCTGCGGACAAATGAAGGTTACACAAAATTAAAGAACCCTGTAAGGCTCTACTCACACATTTGGAAACTCAAATCGCGATTGAGTTTTATAGTTGAAAACTATCATGTAAGGAGCCCCTACATTAGATATGTACTGTTTATCTATTGTATAATATTAATTCAAATATTTAAAAAGTCGAGAATTTTTACCGCTAGCTAGATGCACTTACCCCCAATCAACCAAAAAAGTTTAAATTTCGAAAAACGTCATCTACTCACTTTCTTCTACTATTTCCCCTCGAGAGAACAAAAAATTTCCTTCAGATAAAGATTCTCAAAAATCGACCACTATTTCGCGCACCACCCTGTATCTATTGGAAATAGAGGAAAGTTCAAGAAACGAAAAAAATCTCCTTGAAAATCTGAATCGATTGGCATTTGAATTTTTTCAAATACCTCAAATAATGAGAAATTCACTTTTTCACCTCCCCAAATTGCCCAAAATAAAAACAATAATGCAAACCTGTAAAGTACCTATAGAGAATTTTATTAATGTATTCTTAGTTTTTAGTTTTGAAGGAAATAAATTTATTATTATTAATCACTTCCTCTTCCATTTTAAGCAATAAAAAAATTCAATATTTCACAAAAAATAAGGGGGGTTTTTCGCGGTTTAAAAAAAAGGAGGGTACTTTTTCAAAATGGTTTCAGCAACAGTTTCAGCCAAAATCGAATCAAATCTCCCCACCACCTCCAACCTCCTACGAGTCCCCATCATCAAAATCTTTAATGTATATCTCTAGGAGTGCTTACAGATGTAAAGTATATTAGATAAAGCAGGTTCCAATTAACTTGTCATAAATCAGCTGATCGAGGAGCATATGATCACAATACTTAACCTACAAATGCTGAATCTCGCAGATTATTGAAAAGGTCTTTTAAAAAGTTATTCTTTGAAAGGTCTTCTTTAAAAAGGTCTTTAAAGACTTTAAAGGTCTTTAAGACTTTCAAGCCTTTTGATTATTGTGTCGAAATCACTGTTTAATTATTACTGGATCAGCTGATTTATGACAAGTTAATTGGATCCTGCTATAAATGAATTGAATGTCAGCTGACCTTGGTGGTGAACGATCCCTTGACTTGAGCCTTGATGTGCGAGTCAGCCGCGTGTCTGGCCTCGATGTGCGACACGTCAGCGGTGAGCGTCATCTCGCGACACACGGGACACGTGATCGTCTCCCGGTTGAAGTTGTGCGTCAGCGTGTGAATGCAGTCGTAGCAGTAGCAGTGGCCGCATTTCAACACCGACCACTGCAATCAAACAGTGACCAAACAATACAAAATACACACTAACCCCGGTCGTACACCGGAGCAATAAGCAATAGGCAACTAGCAACATTATGGATCATATGATTGTCTACTCTATACAAACCAATAGTTCAATGCACACCGAAACAGCTGCTTTAGGTGTGCATTGGACTATTTGTTTCTATAGAGTAGACGATCATATGATCCAAATGAGTTGCTATTGCTTATTGCCCGGGGCTGGGCGTCAACCGGTTGGTCAAGACAAGACAAGACGAGATTATTCACGTTTTAGTCAGTATAGTTGCTTATGAAGCAACACACACCGATTAGTCATTGCATCAGTGTGTGCTGCTTCATAAGCAACTATGTGAATTACTGTGACTAAACGTGACTAATCTTGTCTTGTCTTGACTAACCGGTTGACGCCTAGCCTTACAATAACAAAACAAAATACAGATGAATACAATAGGCGCATGCAGGATTTGTAACAAGAGGGTGCTCAAAAACGTTTAAATTCAAAATCAATTTCAATTTGTCTCCTATCTGCAGGAGACAATTTCCATATAATCGCAATAGACTCTATAATACTGTATCATCCCACAGGACTTCGTAAATCGAAAGCCTGACAGAAAGAAAAAGAAACAGAAGGAAAAGAAGAAAAAGAAAAAGAAGAAGAAGAAGGAGGAAAAGAGAAAGAAAAGAGAAAGAAGAAGAAGAAGAAAAGAAAGAAAAGGAGAAGAAGAAGAAAAGAAAGGATGAAGAAGAAAAGGAAGAAGAAGAAGAAGAAGTGAGGCGTCTGCAACATACACGTTCATTTATTCAAGAAGAAAAGGAGAAGAAGAAGAAGAAGAAGAAGAAGAAGAAGAAGAAGAAGAAGAAGAAGAAGAAGAAGAAGAAGGAGAAGAAGAAGAAGGAGGAAAGAAGAAGAAGAAGAAAAGAAGAAGAGAAAAGAAGAAGAAAAAGGAAGAAGAAGAAGAAGAAGAAGGAGAAGAAGGAGAAGAAGAAGAAGAAGAAAAGGAAAAGGAGAAGAAGAAGAAGAAGAAAAAGAAGGAGAAGAAGAAGAGAAGAAAAAAAGGAGAAGAAGAAGAAGAAAAAGAAGAGAAGAAAAAGGAAAAGGAGAAGAAGAAGAAGAAAAGAAGGGAGAAGAAGAAGAAGAGGAAAAGGAGAAGAAGAAGAAGGAGAAGAAGAAGAAGAAGAAGAAGAAGAAGAAGAAGAAGAAGAAGAAGAAGAAGAAGAAGAAGAAAAGATAAGGAAGAAGAAGAAGAAGAAAAGAAAAAGAAAAGAAGAAGAAGAAGAAGATGGAAAAGGAGAAGAAACGATCACACTTACCGAGTCAGTCAGCTGAATGTGGCAGACAGGACAGGGCTCAGTTTGTTTGTCGCCGTTTTTCTGCAGATTCTGCAAATAGTAGAGAGTTCCGGCAGACTTGCGCAGTGCACTCTCATTCACGGCCGTCTCTGCTCTCAGCTGATCGCCTAACGTGTCCACCTAAACATCGAGTTGGTCAAAAATTGAAAGAAAATAATCAAAACAAAATATTTACATTGGAATCAAATACAAATTTAATTTGCTGATATAAAATTAAAAATAAAACAGCATATTTACACTACCTAAAAGAAAATGGTAGTTTATGCAATGGTTGTATTATGAGAGCCTTTAACGAGTGAGATACAGGTTTTAAGTACTAGCTTCAGCGAGTATTTCAAGTATCCCACAAGTGGTTTAAAAGCTGAAAACAACCATTACATGCACCATTTTATTAAAAGAACCAAAAATTGATAACATCATGAACTAAAACTAACCCTGATTTGAACTAGTATGTTACAGTGTTCTTTGTTTGTTAGGTTAGAACAGTAAACATGGCTATTGCAGGAATAATTTAATTTGGCGAAAACCAGCTGATTTGGTGATCAGTAAACTGCTTATTTGACACAATGATCCAAAGACTTAAAAGTCTTAAAGACCTTTATAGTCTTTAAAAGACATTTTTAAAGAAGACCTTTCAAAGAATACCTTTTTAAAAGACCTTTTCAATAATCTGCGAGATTCAGCATTTGTAGGTTAAGTCCGTTAAGTATTGTGATACTGGTCGCCTAATCAGCTGGTTTTCGCCAAATTAAATTAATCCTGCTATACAGTGAGTTTGATCGAATCAGCTGATTTAAGTTTTTGGATACAGAACTGAAATCAATGCTGGATTCTGATTGGTCTAGGTCTAGAAACTGTATCGAAATGTAGAACCTGTTTCATAATAATGGGCCCATTATGAAACCAATGATTGAAAACAGTAGAATCGTTGATAAACGAAAACTACTTGAATCGTTGATAAACGAAAACTAGGTGAATCAACGAATAAACGAGAACTAGTTGAATCGTTGATAAACGAAAACTAGTTGAATCAACGAACTATGCATATAATACATTACCAGCAATGGACTAATGACGTTACGGTTTTCGTTCTCGTTGATTTTCGGTGCCGGTTTTCGTTTACGTCGACTGCTTCCTGTTGCTCCCTCGTTGGCCAAATACTCGTCGGTGGTTGCCAGTCTTAGCCGCAGTTTGGCCATCGCCAACTCATCGCTAGCTGCTACCTGAAATAATTAACAGAAACATTATCATTCAATTATTTCAAAATGGCAATAAAATCTTTCAACACTATTTGAGTTTTGATTGATATTATAGGCACCGAAATTAAGGCTAGGCGTACACCGGTTAGTCAAGACAAGACGAGTTAGTCACGTTTAGTCACAGTACTTCACATAGTTGCTTATGAAGCAACACACACAAATTAGTCATTGCATTGGTGTGTGCAACACCTTAGGCTGAACACACACTGAAGGAACAAACTGTATCAATCTCTGTATGAATTATGAAATTGTATTAATCCTGTAAAATAAGCCTTGACTGTATAATAATAATGATGTGGGAATCAAATCAGGAAATGCTATGCTGAATAAAATGTTCGAGAGCGATCCATACTTTCAGGAGATTATTCGATGAACCTAATCAAAGTAAATATATTTCAAAATGTCATAAGAATGTACATAAAATCATAGTGATTTGACAATTCCATGGATGGATTTTTTGAAGGACAGAGTGTCTTGAAGAATTCTTGAGCTACAGGTGAGTAAACTGCATTAGCCACTTTCAAGTGAAACAGAAAGACTTTTTCAATTTTATTACATTACGGTTGTATTGAATTGATACCTGATCAGCGATTTGACTCCAGAGCAGTCTCAGTCGTCGAAACTCCTTGCGCAGAATGTCGAGAGCGCCGAACTGGTTCTGAGCCTCTTCTGCCCAATCACGTTTCATCAGACGCTTGCTGCAGCTGCTGTAAATCACTGGCCAACAAACAAAATATATTTTATTCAATAAACAAAATATTATAAACACAGCGTATCGTTACACAAAGTAATAATTAATTAATCTATATTAATAAAAGAGAGTTAATCAATAAGAAATATCAAAAAGATGGACAATGGAGGATAGTGCCAAATGAAGTGGTTTACAAAGAACTTGAACCTATTACAGACACTATGCGAAAAAAAAGAATATCTTTTGTTGGTCACATTCTAAGGACACCAGAAACCAGGTTATCGAGAATAATAATAGAGAAACTGGGATATGAAGCAGCAGGATGGATTAGAAATTAAAGAAGATCTGAATGAACTGGAAATAACCCTGGATGATCTGAAAGCAAAACCGAAATCTAAACAAACTAAAGACATAAAAACAAGGTTCAAACCAAAAATAGACAACTGACATACTGTACAAAGGGTATTTACAGATGAAGAACGAAAGAGAAGATCAGAACGAATGAAGAAATACTGGACAATGCGAAAGAAAAAATTAAGAAAGACCAGGAAATGATACGGTCCATTGAGGCCGTAAAAGCAAAATAATAATGATAATAATAATAATAATAATAATAATAATAATAATAATAATAATAATAATAAAAAGAGAGTTAGTGTCTGTACGCTCGCTTATAACTCGAGAACGGCTGGAACTGATTTAGATGATTTTGGATTAGTTTGAATTGTTACAGCACTGGTTAATATAATATGTATTAAGATATGAGAAAATCCCTTTATAAATAAATAATCAGTAAATTAATGACCCAACCTATCAAACATGACATCCATTCTGATACACCTAAACAATAATGCTCCTATAAATCGATGTGTAGTTGAACAAGCTAAAATATAGGTCTTCGAATAGATGAGCTAATTGACTGGTGGATAGAGATGTATTGTTGGCCAGTTTGAATAGTCCGATGGAAATGAATCGATGGGAATAATTATCAATAAAATTAACAATTATCAATGGGAATAGGCAAAATCATGGTGGATTTGTCCGACCTAACCAATCAAAAGTGTGACATCAAATGTTATTACACAGTACCTGTACTGAGAATCTATTCACAACTCACATCTAATTATCTGTTCGTGTTGAGATGGCTTCCACGTGCCAACATTGTAGACCTCGAATATTGTGTTATTTTCTAGGTTGGCAACAGTGCTCGGCTGGTTCGCATCCTCGCCGCTAGGTTGCGCTTGCTTCTGTTCTTCTTCTTCAGCCTTTTTCGACTTTGATTTTGACTCGTCCTTATTCATAATCCAGAACAGTAGAGACTCGTACTGTTTCAGTTCATGCTCTGTACGACAGATGAGGCATCTGAGACCAAGAAGAGAAAATTATTGAAATAGACTGAAGAAAAACGATTAAATAATGTACTAGGTAATGCAAAAAATAACAGACAATTTAAATTAATAAGCGAGAACACTAAAATATTAATTTTTTCAAAGGTAGGCATATTACATTGTATCATGTTCATGTCTTGGTAAACAAACATATTTAAGCCTAGTCGTTCACTGGAACCGTTTTTGTCCGAAAGCGTCACATGTCCGAACAGCTGATTCAATGTTAGAAATTTGGACTTTCATTCGTTTTCTGACAAAAAACGGTTCTAGTGGACGACAAGGCTTATTCCTTTGAGTTGATGAGAAATTATACTTCCAAACGTTTATTCAACAACAACAAAACTAATCACAATACAAAGAAGAAAAAGAAGAAGGAGATGAAGAAGGACAAGAAGGAGGTGAAGAAAATGAAGAAAAAGGAGAAGATGGAGCAGAAGAAGGAGAAGGAGAAGAAGATGAAGAAGAAGAAGAAGAAGAAGAAGAAGAAGACGAAGCAGACGTAGAAGGAGCCGAAGAAAAAGGAGGAGGAGGAGGAGAGGATGAGGAGGAGGAGGAGAGGATAAGGAGGAGGAGGAGAAGGAGGAGGAGGAGAAGAAGAGAAAGAAGAGAAAGAAGAGAAAGAAGAAAAAGGAGAAGAAGAAGAAGCAGAAGAAGATGAAAAAAGAAAGAAGAAGGAGAAGATGAAAAGAAGAAGAAGCAGAAAAGGAGGAGAAGAAGAATAAGAAAGAAGAAAAAGGAGGAGAAAGGAGAAGGAAGAAAGAAGAAGAAGAAGAAGAAGAAAGAAAAAGAAGAAAAGAAAGAAGGAGAAGAAGAGAAGAAAGAAGGAGAAGGAAAAGGAGAAGAAGAAGAGGAAGAAGGAGAAGAAGAATAAAAAGGAGAAGAAGAAGAAAAAGAAGTTGGATTGTTGGAGCACACTGGAGGCTGGGAGAATAGTTTCCGACACTTCAACATACGAATTCGATTAAATTATCCATTTTTCATTCGAACTTTACCTGCTTTTAACATTTGCTGGCTTCTGATTTCTGAGGTGGCAGGTGACAGCATGGCCAGCCATTACTGTGATGGGGATCTCTTCCAGTTGCTTTATCTGTTCGATTACACTTTCTCGTGTTTTGTCAATAGCTGCCTGCCAATCGACCAACTCTTGCATCAGAGCCACAATTCCACTCATCCTTAAACAAAACAAAATGATAAATATTCAAAATATAAATTATAGTTCGAGTAAAACTAGTTGTCCCTTGTTTGTGTTCAAGAATCACCATTAGAACGTTTTTGTCTGAAAGTTCGATATGAACTAGTTAACCATTTGATTCAATGTTAGCATCATTGAATCAAATGGTCAGCTGTTCGGACATCGATTAGAAACGTTTCTAGTGAGGGTTTGATTCACCAAGGGACATGGTGATGAATCAAATGTTCAGCTGTTCTGACATCGGACTTTTCGACAAAAACGTTTCTAGTGGGTGGTTCTTGAGCACCAGGCCAAGGGACAACTAGTTTTATTCGAACTGTAACTTGTCCAATTTAACTTTTTAGAACTCTACATTACTAAAGCTAGGCGTACACCGGTTAGTCAACACAAGACAAGACGACATTAGTCAGTGACAGTAAGAGTAGCTGCTTGACCGGATCATTGCATCGGTGTGTGCTCATAAAAACTATAATTACTGTTACTAATCTGTTGTGTCTTGTCTTGATCAACCGGTGCCTATAACACACACCGATTAGTCATAGCTTTGTGTGTGCTGCTTCATGAGCAACTACGTGAATTACTGTGACTAATCTCGTCTTGTCTTGACTAACCGGTGTACGCCTAGCCTAAAGGTGAGAGTACACGTTTCTAGCCGACCAGTTTTCAGGTTTATTTCCTGCCCAGTAAGTTTAATTTTCATTGGAGAATCGTTTAGTGCCAGTTCTAACCCACTTGTGTGTGTTTGGATATAAGTGAGTTTTTCCACCTTAACAGATATATATGTAAGCTCTTTCATTTATTCACCCGGAAACCAGCAGGTATATCCATCAAGCTCACCGTGTGCTTCACACCCTTTTTCTTTTCTTCAGCTATCTTTTTTTTTCTTTTTTTATACAAGTCTCTCTCAAGATTAAAGTTTTATTTTGCCTTTTCTACATTTTTCACTCTGTCTCATCAACTGAATTTAACATATTATTTAGTAATATAATTAATAACATTGTAAGTTGGATAATAATGTCTATTACCTGCTCCTCTCACAAGGAAGCTCATAAGATATCTTCAATATATTGTATTTTTCAAATGTATTACTCTTATGTTATTTTTTGGAGAATAAAGAATTTCAATTTCAATTTCAACTCACTTTCTGAGCAACGTCATCAGCGGTCCCTTGGCACCCTCGAACTCCACCTGTATCTTGTGCACCAACTGTTGTGTGTCGACTTGCTGCAACATGTCGCTCCACCAATCGCAGCGCCGCAACACTTTGCCCGGCAACTTGTCGCCGTACTTGTCGGCAAGCTCTTGCAACGCGCACTTGTTGCTTGCCACATCTCCCAGCCGCTTGTGCAGGTAGTCTGTCTCCAGCGCCTTCACATCGTCCAATAGGGTGGCGTCTCTCAGGGTGGGTGCAACTGTCACTGCACTCGACTCCAGCACTGTTGCCAGGTTGTACATCGTGTGGATTTTCTGTCAATATTCATTAAGAAATTAGATACAAAAGGCTCTATAAGCAAGTAAAGTGAGTAAAGCAGGTTTTAGGTTTGTACTGGGTGGCGCAAAAAGAACGGATGGATTTGAGTAGGATAGTATCAGTGGACTAGAGCTGTCTGTGACCGCAGAGCGACACCATTTTGTAGGTTAAAGTATCCAGTTTTAGTATCAATGGCGCAATTGACCTTGCAAAATCGCGTATTTGCTGTAGAACAATATTTCCAATAGAATGAATAATCTGCAATCGTCGTTCAACGGAGCTTCAGCAGAAAGTTTCAAGTCGAGCTTATTGGCTTGAGATTCTTCTTTACTTGAAATTCAAGTTTACTATCGTAAATATCGTTACATTGAAGATTTGAATACTGCAATACATGAACGAATTGCTGCTGTATCAAAAGTTAAGGACCAATTTGAGGCTTTTAATGAGCATTAACGCATTAAGGGCGCCATCTTTCCTATGTAATTTTTGAAATATACTCAAGTGTTTTGGAGTTTTTCATACAAATTCTCAAATTGGGTTATTTACTTAGTATTTTGGTGTTAGGAAGATAAATGTATGATTCAAATGAACTTTCTTATAACACTTTGAAAAACATCCGTTCTTTATGCGCCACCCTGTATAATCCATCTTCATCTAGCAAAAAAAAGAACAAAAAAACTGGACAATTGGAGGGCAAATAATAATCAGAAAAAGAAGAACAAGAAGCAAGAGAAGTAAAAGAAGAACCCTCAACTAACCTGTAGCGTATCCATCTTCAAGCGCCCTTCGTACTCTTGAGCCAAATGTAGAACTCGCCTGTACGCGTTGACCGCTTCAATTGACTCTCCAGTCAACAACCTGAAAGAGCAACAACCACTGTGACAGAATCCACAATATAAGCATTTATATTAACTAGGACATCCCAGGTCGCATAAAACTGCGACTACTGAAATACATGAAATAGTTTCCAATCCTTCTCCTCCTTCATCTACTCCTTTTCAATATTCTTCTCCATCTACTTATTTTTCTTTTTCTTTTTCAACTTCTTTTACTTATTCTTTTTCTTCTACTTTTTCTTAATCTACTTCTTCTTTTCCTTCTACTTCATCCTAACCTTCTCCTTCTTCTTCTTCTTCTTTCACCTTCTCCTTTCTCTTTCTTCTTCTTCTTCTTTTTTCCTCCTCCTCCTTCTTTTCCATCTTCTTTCTTCCCGTAGTTCTTCTCCTTCTTCCTCTTCTCTTTCTTCTTCTTCATTTACTTCACTTCCATCATCTCCTTCTTCTTTTCCTTATTCTTATTATTTCACTTATTCTTCTTTTTTTCTTGTTCTTCTTCTTCTTCACCGTTTTCTTCTCTTTCTTCTTCTTTTTCTTCACCTCCTTCTTCTCGTTCTACTCTTTCTTCCTTTCCTTTTCCGCTTTCCTTTTTTTTCTTCTTTCTCTCCTTTTTCTCCCTCTCCTTCTCCTCTTTCTTCTTCTTTTTCTTCATCTCCTTGTTCTCCTTCTCCTCTTTCTTCTTCTCCTTTTTCTTTCTTTCTTCTCCTCCTGTCTGTTTCATCTCTTGCTCATCCTCTTTATCCTATCCTCTCTCTCTTCCCTTCTCTACTACTCTCGTACGATTCCTCCATCTTTCTTCTTTTTTCTCTCTGCACAAATGCCTTCCTAACCATGAAAAGCCTCTAATCTCCTCAATCTTTAGTTTTAATTTTCAATCTAAGTAGGCGCCTATGAAATTCTTGGAAATTTCTATACATATTTTATTTTGAAATGTATTTTGTGATTATTGTTTCTGGTGAAATAAAAACATATTCTATTCTATTCTAATCTAGTTGACTATCCTACCCACAGTCGCCTATCGTACTTTGTAATTACAATCTTCCCACTTAATCTTTACGTAATAAAATATCATGTATCTCGCTTATTTCGATTAATGATGACCAATTATAGCAGGATTCAATTCAACTTGTCATAAATCAGCTGATCCAGTAATAATTAAAGAGTGATTTCGACACAATAATCATAAGGCTTGAAAGTCTTTCTAAAGTCTTTAAAAAGAAGAATCAAAGAATAACTTTTTAAATGACCTTTTCAATAATTTCAGATTCAGCATTTGTAGGTTAAGTATTGTGATCATATGCTCGTCGATCAGCTGATTTATGACAAGTTAATTGCATCCTGCTATATTTAAATTGTTAGAAAACAGCTGATTGTTGTATGCTTGTTTACCGACGTCGAATCAGCTGTTTTATGACAATTTAAAATAATCCTGAAAAGTTTGAACAAAAAGTTTGACAAACTTATCGTTGCGTCTAGACCGGGCTTTAAAATGATAAATAATTATCATTATTAGGTAAATGATTATTAGTTGTATGTTATGCTAATGTTGTATAATTTTCCTTTGAACAATAATTTTGTTTAACAATAATAAATATTGATTGATTGAATTAATAATGATGACTAATTAATTGATTGATGACTGACCTGACCCCCGCCACCCCGTTGAGACTGGCCACCAGCCGTCTGAGCGCCTCCTCCGCGTCGAGCGCCGCCTTGGCCACCATCTGGTCCAGCAGCTGTGGCATGGTCATCGTGTGTCGGACGGCCACAAACTGGCCTCGCACCAGCTGCGGGTGCAGGCAGGCCTGGCGCAGACGCAGCAGCGGCAAGAGGAGAGCGGTCAGGTGCTTGGCGGGCACCTGACGCAGCGGCGTGCTAAGGGGCTGGTTGGCGAGCAGCTGCTGGGCCTAAGAAAACAATGGCAAATATTAGGATAGATTAGAATAGGATACCGCAAACCATAAAATAGTATTACGTGGGATAAATGGATATAATATAGAATAAAATAAGATAGAATAGGATACCGCAAACCATAGAATAGTATCAAGTGGGATAAATGGATATAATATAGAATAAAATAAGATAGAATAGAATAGGAAAGAATAGAATAGAATAGGAATTAGAATAGGATTTAGATATATGTCTTGTTATTTGTATTTGTATTAAGAACCTTCTTAAGGTTGCTCTTTTCTGACTCATCCTCTGTCTGATCATCAGATGTTTAGGATGTAACTATTAATTGAATTGAATTGAATTGAAAGAATAGAATAGAATAGAGATTACAGCAGATTATTCACTTTATTTATATAGATTACAACTTATATCGCTTAAATCGTATATCATGATAGTTATTACAATAAACGTCATTTAAAATAATGGCAATTACGGTATTCCATTGACTAAACAAAACATCTTCAAATCATGAAATAGGTCCGCTAAGCGTACTTTTGACGTATTGTTGGGCGTACATAGTGAATTGCGACAACACTGTGCGACAACGAACATCTGTGTTGTCACCAATTCACTTCTATGTATTTCTAGAACGGACGTCAAAAAGTACGTTCCAACGGACACACTTTGTGCGCTCGTGTGGCCCTAGCCTAAGTGGGATAAATGGATATAATATGAAATGAAAATGAAAATGAAATTTATTCTGCCTTTACAATAAATACATAACAAAAAATACAATATACAATTGATCTCAGAATTATCCTAGCAGCAATTTTCATCTAGCCCCAAAATTATATAATCTACTTCCTGAAAACATTAAACATATAACTCAATTTAAACAATTCAAAGCAATAGTACAAAACTGGTTAATTAGCAAAGGAAGACAGAGAATAGAAACAGTAATTTCAAACCATTTATAGTATCACATAACATAGAAATCATACACACGCAAGACTTCAATCACTTAACACTTACTACTACTACTACTCGTGTCAGAGACAATGCAATGCATGGGAACAGCAATAAACGTACATATACATAAAACGTATTAGATAAAACGTGCATAATTATATAGACGGGTAATTCCCATCAGTCAGAAATAATAAAATGATAGTTAAGATGAAATTGTTCAAGATATAACACTTACTAATTACTATCACTTAACTCTTATTTGCACACAACAATTCAAACCTACTCCAGGACATGGCTTGCCATAGCGGAGTAGGTCAATTTTCCAAACAACCACATGTATTATAACATTTTGCTTTTGATTTTTTACTAACAAATCTTTGTATAATTAACTGTAAATATTTTTGAATTTGTATTACAACTTTTGTAATAGATATAGGTATTTTGGAAAATAAATCATTTATTTATTTATTTATTTAAGTGAAATACCGAACTTGATGTCTTTACTGTCAGACAGCTATATTTAAAAAGTTTAATAATATATATAAACAAACATAAAGATCAATTCAACTTGCGTGAATCATCATATATTTATCATCCATCACTTTTCTGTAGCTGATACTAATATTCTATTTGTAGATGACAATTTTTATACATTGCAACTAAACATATAAACATTATCCCACATCATTTTATTACAAATAAATTCAATAAAACTAGTCTCAGATATCAATGTATGATAGTTGCAAACAATTCAATTTGAAAATTTTTTGTATATAAATTAATATTTGAAAAATTTAATTTACTTTAAGATCTCCTTTTCCTTTCCCATTCCGTTGTCCTTCTAAACAATACCCTAGCATATATTAAAACCTCATGAAAATATTTTTTATCCTTAACAGTAAATGAAATTTTATTTAATTTTCAATATTAAACACTCGGCCACTGCAGAATTCTTACCTTGCAGGGACCTTCCTTGTACTATTTATTTTATATATATTATTATTATATGTATTATAATATTATTTTTCAGTTGTAATTTTTATACTTTTTAAGTTTCATATATGTTATTTTGTTTGAATAAATAAATTATTTGATTTGATTTTATTTACTAACCTTCTGTTTGAAGAGCGCCGCACAGAGCGCATGCTGCTTGCGATAGAAGAACGTCTCGACGGGCGCAAACGTCAGCCAGTGCGCGACTGTCGTCTGCGGCGGCACGTTCAGCTCGGTGAGCACGTGACACTTGCTCGTGCGCCACATCACCTGCGGCAACAACTCGGCCAAGGCGCGACGGCTGGCCTCCAGCCAGTTCCACTGCCGTCTACACATGCCGTACGGGTGTACCTGCGTTATTGCAATCAAATCATTTTAGTGTTCAATGACGCATTCATGTACATAAATTGTATGTGTTGAATAAAGAGTTTGATTGATTGATTGATAAATTCCTTCTTATATTATACATCAATTGAAGTCTGTCTCCTGTTTAAAGTCAGCAAACAATATTAATCTAATAAGCACTACAAGAATCTGAGTTTTATAATGGTAAAATGCTTTTATTTGATGTTTAGTTGTAATTTTCTTTTTCTCTCTTTGTTTTTTATTATTATCTTTCTTTTTTACTATTTGCATGCAAATTATTTGTAAAATAGAATTTTTTTTGTTTGGTTTCATAATATTGCCTTATTTGTAAAATTTAATAGACATGCTGAAAAACCTAAGGTTTAGCATGAGAAAAGTATATTGATTATTTAAAAAAAATTAAGTTATTCATCAATATGGTACAAATATTTAAGAAAATCATATAAATATAATAAAATTAGTTCAAGAATCGTAACAATGGGCCGTATGAATAAAGTTGAGCATTTGCTTATACTTCTAAAATATTAAGCATATGCTTCATTTTCTATGAATAAAAGCGAGTAAAACCTTATGCTCATGCTCATCCAAAAACTAGTTTGAGCATTTGCTCAAAAATATAGAGGTTAGGCTCAATATTGTATGAATAAACTATGTTATTGAAATGAGCTGTAAAATTCTAAATGATCTAGAATTCTAACCTTTAACTATAATAACAAAGTAAGATGGATCAGCTGATGAAAAATCTTTAAAATAGATAGGCATTTGCTCCAGATATCAGAAGCATGAGGTAAGAGTATAAGGTAAAGATTATTCATATAAAAATGAGCAGATGCTTGTGGTTCTACCCAGCGACCACATAATACAAATAGACGGAGCATTCCTATTACTTCAACATTACGGGTGATGAAGCCAATTCTGGCGCCTGGAACTAGAAGATGGCGGAGTTTACATGAGTGGGAGAGAGACAAGATTATGCCAGCTGTTTTTTTGTCTCTCCCACTCATGTCAACTTCCATCTACCGGTCTGTAAACGCCAGAATTGGCTTCAATACTGAGCCTGAGTGCTCCGTCTATTTGTATTATGTAGTCGCTGCTGCTATCTGACTATCTGACCCGGTGCATAGACTTTCCCTTCTAGAAAAAGGTCCATACTATTACATAGGCTACATACATACATATCCGGTTCCCGTTCCAGTAGATTACTGGGTCTGGGTGTTTACAAGCCTCCGCCATCTGGTTCTGTCTCTCCATAGTTGCTCCTCCTCTACCTCCAGCCAGTGCGTCCCCATGTCTATACTATTGTGGGATAAAATTAGTTAATGGCCTCCCCACAAGATTTAAAAATCTAACTAACTTCCCGGACATGATAAAGAGAATAAAGATTGTTTTATTGGAGAGAGCCCCGTACTCGGTCAAAGAATGTCATAGATTTTCAAGGGAAGAGAACTAGTTGTTTTTTGCTCCTACTCTCATGTATGGAAGTGAGAGCTGGGTTACCCTCAAAAGCCATTGGAGTAAGATAACTGCCAGCGAAATGAGATTTCTGAGAAAATTGGTGGGCAAAACGAGAAGAGATAGATGGAGAAATGAGAGGGTAAGACAGGAGGTAGGGAGGAAGGCGCTAAGTGAGGACGTAAAAGAAAAGCAGCTCAAATGGTTTGGACATGTCACCAGGATGGAGGAATGTAGAGAGGTAAAGCAAGTGGTGGAGACCAGAAGAGAAGGAAAAAGGAGAAAGGATAGACCGCAAATGAATTGGGAGAGTTACCTTGAAAGTCTGGGTCGAGAGAGAGGAAGTTCCATGAGGGAAATGAGAAGAATGGCTGAGGACCGGGAGGCGTGGAAGAGATGGGCCGAGGCTGGGACCCCTACGCTGTAGTGGCAGAAGGGGAAAAGAAAAAGAAGAAGAAGAAGAAGTAGAAGAAGAAGAAGAAGAAGAAAGAGAAGAGAACTAGTTGTATTTTTTTTCCTCTTTCTTGCTTCTTCATTTTTATGATCTCTGCCTTTTTACGTCTCCTCCCTCCAATTTATCACCTCAATTCTTATTTCAGCATGTTATATTATATTTGTGACACTTTCAATGTTGTTGAGTGTAGACTCTTGTATATGCAACTTTATTGAATAAAGATTATTTGATTTGATTTTCAGTCAGCAACCCAGCGTTGCCAGATGACTTTGGCTGATGGGTTAGATTACCCGATTACCCGTAAAACAGCCAAATGTCATCTGGCAACATTAGAATAATTGAAATCAAAATCAAATCAAATCATTTATTTATCCTTGGAAACAAAATACAGCAACCTTAAAGAGTACAATGAAAATAATAGAGTTATATAATACAATAGATATAATATAAAAATAGTATAATCAATCAACAAACAATATTAATCTAATAAGCACTACAAGAATCTGAGTATTATAATGTAGAACAGAATTTCTACATTAAATTGAAATAGTTTCCAATCCTCCTCCTCCTTCATCTACTTCTTTTCAATATTCTTCTCCATCTACTTATTTTTTTTCTTCTTCTACTTCTTCAACTCCTCTTCCTTCTTCTTTTCCTTCTACTTTATCTTAACCTTCTTCTTTTTCACCTTTCTGTCTTTCTTCTTCCCCTTCTTATCCCTCTTCTCTTTCTCCTCCTCCTTCTTTTCCATCTTCTTCTTCTTCTTCTTCAACTCCTCTTCCTTCTTCTTTTCCTTCTACTTTATCTTAACCTTCTTCTTCCTCTTTTCGTTCTACTTCATCTTAATCTTCTTCTTCTTCTTTTTCTTCTTCAACTCCTTTCTTCTTCTTCTTCTTCTTCTTCTTCTTCTTCTTCTTCATCTTCACCTTCTCCTTTCTGTCTTCCCCTTCTCCTTCTCCTTCAAGAATCGTCACAATAACAACAATCGTAAGTAAAATAAAACAACAATATCAAATACTCTTCAGACTCAGTCTCTACTTCTTAGTATAGTAAACATTAATTAAACAGCGCTAACCTGTAGAAACGAGACCAGTCCGAACAGATCAGCTGCCTGCCGCTGGATGGGTGTCCCACACACAGCCCACCTGTTGATGGTGGGCAGAACACTGACCATGGAGTAGATTTTTGAGGTGACACTCTCGACCATCTGAGCCTCGTCGAGACAGATGCGCCACCATTTGACACAGGTCAGCGGAGACGAGGGGGGGAAGAACTTTCGGGCGTACCTGACAACAAATTCATTACTTTTATTATCAATCAATCAATCAATCAATCAAACTCTTTATTCAACACATACAATTATTAAATCATTGCTTCGTACTACAGAGAGTATACAGGGTGTTTCAGAACTCCCTACCAATACTCTAGGGCATTGTTCCTGGGTAAAAACCATATCTAAATATCATATTTAAATTGTCCAGAAGTCCTTAGTTACTCACACAGCTGCCATTTTGTTTTTTTCACTTATTATTATTTTTTCTCAATAATGGTGGAACATAAATATAGAATTGTAACTTTGCACCAAAATGTTGTTTCTTGAATAACTCGGAAACCGTTGATATTACGAAAATTTTACAAGAATAACGTTTTTTAGTAAATTTAATTACAAATCGATTGAAACCTTATTTGTCAAGATTGGACCAATATTGACTGAGATATGGCAGCTTTAGTGATAGGTGACCGCTGGAGGCTGGTTGCAGTGCATCCTGGGCTTGCGGCTAAAGTCTGCTACAACAATGCAACAGTCTCCGTCTGCTTTGCATGTTATTTTCAAGCGATTTTAGATTATTTTGTGTGAATTTTAAAGACAGTAAAAAGGAGTGCAAGTAACCTCCAGCGGTCACCTATCACTAAAGCTGCCATATCTCAGTCAATATTGGTCTAATCTCAACAAATAAAGAATTTTCAATAAGTTTTTATTGCCATATAAAAACGAAACAGAATAGCTCACCTCATAGCACGAGGACGACTGTCGGGATCTTCATTCACATAATCAAGTTCTTTCAACAGAACCTGAAATAAAACATATATTATCATTTACAATACAAGCCATAATCAGATTCATTTCATTTGACGCTTGACATTAGATAGATAGATAGGTATTATTTCTTTGCCATCGTACTCTACGGTCACCAGCAACGTCAAGAAATAATATTGTATTCTAGTGGGGTATTCTCAGGGGGCTGTCATAGACGGAGTAGAAGTATTGTATCTTCCCTATGTTAAAAAGGGGTGTAGGCTGAGTCTCGATCACGCTAGTTTCCGGACGGAGTTTTGGCGCTGTATTTGAATTCAGAGCCTTTAGGTTAAGTTTCATTTTCATAAAGCCTTTTAAAAGTTTATGGTATCTTTTTCGGTATAAATCAAAACTGTTGAGAGAATATGGTTAATATTACGGCAAAATATAACTTTTGTTAGATTCTTTGTTTTTAGGTTGGTTTGAGTAGAAGTAGATTGATTTTCAATACAGGTTAGAATGGTTATTCACTAATTCACTAATAATGGTTACGTTAACTATCGTTACGCGAGTATCAAACTTTTGGATTATTCTTCAATATCATTGATCTAATATCGTTATGCGTGAATCAAGCTTTTGAACCATCCGCTATTCAATCAGAATCAGCTGTAATTATTATCAATTTACGATGTTTTCAAATACACCGCTAAAAGTCTAAAACTAGCGTCATCCTACTCCCCTTATTTCTCTTACTTCCAGTCCCTAAGATGTCAGGTCCCTGGGTATTCTAGTGGGGTATCATTTCTTTAAAAATTTAGCAATGCCAAAAATTTTGTTTGGAAATACTACATATAATTATGTTATGTCTTTGATTATATCAATAAACTACTTTGCATGTGTTGTCCAACATCCAGAGAAATTATTGTTAATTATTATTACACTTGCTACTTATTAGCAGCTATAGCACGATCCATTTAACTTGTCAGAAATCAGCTGTTTCGATAATAATTAAAGTGACTTCATTGACAACAATCAAAAAAGGTTTAAAGTCTTAAAGCAATTCAAAAGTTGCTATCAAAATACCTAAAAATTAATTCGAATAAAAGAACACCTTTGCTAGAATATCAGCACTGTTTTTAAGAAGAGCATTTCCAATAATCTGCGAGATTCAGCATTTGTAGGTTAAGTATTGTGATCATATGCTCGTCGATCATATGTTTTATGACAAGTTAAAAGGATCCAACACCCACCTGATAAGTAGTGATCACAATATCATACTGAGCCAACTGCAAAGGCTGATGATAGCCTTCCTGCGCCCGCACTCCCCCATACTCCAGCACCCTGAGAGACGCATCAGCCAAGTGCTTCTTGATTTCGTCGCTCCACTGGCTCGATATCGAGCTGGGCGTAACTATCAAGGTGGCACTGGACGGCACTAGCGCTCGCTGCGGCCAACACGTGAAGCACACGTAGGGGGCGTCCGCCGCGAAACCCACACACGCCTTGTGCTGTAGTTTGCCACACAGTGGACATTTCACGGCGGGTGAGTTCTCAAGCAGAGAGGGGTCCAGGCAGCAGCATCTGTGTTCAACAAAATAATTATTGAATATAGAATATAATCATAAAAAACAAAATAATATACAGGGTGTTTCAGAACTCCCTACCAATACTCTAGGGCATTGTTCCTGGGTGAAAACCATATCTAAGGGCCGGTTTCTCCAACGTCAGTTAAACCAATTTTTAGTTTAAACTTGGGTTTTACCACTCACTAGAAACTTTTTTGTCAGAAAGTCTGATGTTCGAACAGCTGACCATTCGATTCAATGTTATAGCAGAATCCAATTCAACTTGTCAGAAATCAGCTGTTTCAAAGAGCAATATCACAATACTTAACCTACAAATGCTGAATCTCGCAGATTATTGAAAAGGTCTTTTAAAAAGTTATTCTTTGAAAGGTCTTCTTTAAAAAGGTCTTTTAAAGACTTAAAAGGTTCTTTAGGCTTTCAAGCCTTTTGATTATTGTGTCGAAATCACTGTTTAATTATTACTGGATCAGCTGATTTATGACAAGTTAATTGGCTCCTGCTATAGCATCATTGAATCAAATGGTCAGCTGTTCGGACATCGAACTTTCTGACAAAAAAGTTTCTAGTGAGTGGTAAAACCTAAGTTTAAACTAAACTGTCGTTGGAGAAACCGGCCCTAAATATCATACGTATTCAAATTGTCCAGAAGTCCTTAGTTACTCACACAGTAACTAAAAAATAATAAGTGAAAAAAAAAATGGCAGCTGTGTGAGTAACTAAGGACTTCTGGACAATCTAAATATGATATTTAGATATGGTTTTCACCCAGGAACAATGCCCTAGAGTATTGGTAGGGAGTTCTGAAACACTCTGTATTATAATACAGTACGTTCAGTAAGTCACGCACATCCAAATTAAAGAGCCAGTAAATAGGATGGGTTTCATATTAATTCTCGTGGCTACTGGAAGATAGCACCACTGTAATGTAGACAACAGATTAATTGTGCGCACAGGTTACATTAGGTCTGCAGTATTGTTAAGATTAAGATAAGGTAAGCATGTAGTTTTCCCAAGAGCAGGTTATGGCCCCCACTGTATAATTGTTACAAAGCAGATGCTTAATTTCTGATCATCTACTCTAAGGGCCGCTTTCCCCAACGCTGCTTAAGCAATACATCTGGCTTAAGCCTCATTCGGAGAATAGGAAAAGTATAGAAAAAAATTGAGCGTCAGCTGTTATTAATTGAAGCAGCGTTGGGGAAAGCGGCCCTAAATCATCCAAGTTGACACACCGAGTCGTGATAAATTTTTAATGATGTAATAAATGTAATTTTTCATGATGTACTAATTGTATGTATGAATGTCTAATGTGTGACATATTTGATAATTTAGATATAACATTAGTGTAAGTATTGACATGTCACCAATCTTTTGAGTGAAACTCAAAACTTGATGTAACGTGACAATTGTGAATAAATAAATATAAGACTGGAATTTCGGTTTAATACGCATCCGTACACAGCACACAATATGACAACATTGCCAGGCATTAAAATTGGATAACGCAGCAAGCTGGCCAGTTGTCTTCAAGGATGAAAAGCACTATAGGCTACTAATAGATTACAAATTAAGAGTTTTTAATTTAGAGAGGTGAAAATCAACTGAAACAAACGACTCACCGATAGTCAGACTCCATTTTGAGCTTTGCGATTTTCGCTCTCCTTTCAGCTCCCTTAACAGCTGGGCTCGTCTCGCTCAACATGGCTTCGTACATTTTCTGCAACTCGCTGCGTAGCAATGACGACTTCGCAGACTTGGCGCGCTTTTTCGGCGGCGCAGGCGCGAAATCTGGATCGTCCGATTTCGGTCGTCCGTTTTTGTCGTCCGATTTCGGTTGTCGGCGGCGTGGTTCGGATGCCACCTGGACTGGATCGTCCTCGTCTTCTTCATCGTCAAACGAAACATCTTCGCAAACCAGTCTGCGTTTTTTTCGCGTCGATCTCGCACGCGAATATGGAGCCGAATCGCCGGCTGATTTACACACAAAATCACTATCATCGTCTTCGAAAACCTTACTTTTCTGACGTCTTGTTTCTGACGACCTAAGCGCTCCCGCCGATTGCTGAAAATCAAAATCCTCATCATCATCATCCTCACAATCACTTTCCTTCTTCTTCTTTCTGTTCTTTTTCGGCGTGACTGATTTCCGACACCTTTTCCTACCACCTGTCACTTCGTTACAACTTCCTACAACTACTTTATCACTTGTTTCTAAACCGTTTATTGCAAATCCTCCATTGTCTTTTTCGCTCTTATCTACTCCCACCAATTCTTTATTATCTACTTCATCTGTTCTCCTCCTAATTTCTTCTCCCACTAATTCATTATCATCTTCTACTTCTACTCCATCTCTTCCAATTCCTTCATCTTCTCTTTTCGTCCTTTTTTCGCTCTCAATCACATTTCCTCCCGCTAATTCTTTGTTGTCTTCTTGTTCTACACCATCCATTTCACTTTCTCCATCTCCTCTAATCTTTTCTTCACCCTCATTTACATCCACTCCAACTGAATTTTCTTCTCTGCCCACATTATCACCGTCTATTTTCCCTCCGTCATCTTCAACCCCATTTCGAGAAAACTCAGCAGTGCTAAAGCTCTCGACTGTCTTCGATTCAGTATTTTCATCCCCTAACCTAACACTATCTTCGTTTCTACCCTCTCTTTCGAATAAGGTACAATCAAGAATTTCACTGTAAACACTTTTCCGCTTCGATTTACACCGATTTAAATTATCACCCACCCCTTCAATATTGTCTCCTTTTCTTTTGAGCCTGCTTGATTCCTCTTCCCTTTTTATTTCTGTATTTTCATCTCCATGTTCATTGACATTTTTAATGTTTTCCGCCTCGTATTTCAACAGATCGTCTTTCATTTTATCAATGTACTCTTCAAGTTGTTTCTTGAATTCCTGAAATAATTGAAGATTATCGATTACTAAATGAAACCTGCCTCATGAAACTAAAATACTCGACTAAGAAACTTATGTATTAATTATTTTATCTTAGAATAGAATGCGTTCTATTGTAGCCGCTTCTGAGGTCTATAAATTATTTTAATATATTAATTATATAAATTATTCAAGTTATATTCGTTCTCAAGTTAAAATAAATAAAAGAAATAAAAAAATAAGAAATAGAATAAATATTCAAGGAAGAATTGTATAGGTCCATTCATTTCTAATTTTAATTAAGTTAAATTTTAATGAAGGATCCCTACTCAGGATTACCTTTGGGGATGCCTATTTAGACAATAGACAACATTGTTTCTTTCCTGAGAATGTAATTTTTGAACTTGCTTTTTGATTGTACGGTGTTTGTTTGTCGAATAAATTATTTATTTAATTGGAATAAACAGATTAGAATATGAATCAAACTCACAGCATTTGGATTTGCAAGTAGACAGGCGAGAACTTCAACAGTTTTTCCCAGCCCCATTTCATCAGCCAAAATTCCTCCCTTTCCAAATCGCACAAGCTTACCTATAGAAAAAGTATTACATTATAAATAAATGCATACAAAGTATTTTTAGAATGTATTTATGTTGGAAACAGAAATTTTTCTGAAACAGGCCCTTAGAATATGAACAGAAATTTGGAAATATTTGTACTAATCAAGGTAATTATAAAACAAGGTACGGTGACATTCTTTTACCATCTGTTACCCGCGCGCCTGTTTCTCTATAATTTTACCGCGTGCGGCAACTAATTCTTTATGTATTTCTAATGAATTATAGTGCGATTCACGTCAAGAAGTCAGCATTGCTCAGATGGGAGTTTGCTATCCTTGTTCAGCACAAGGCAGTTGCTGATGTCTCCATCCTATTCGCACTGTGCATAGTTGCCGCACTGTGCATTGTTGTCGCACACAGTCCCAACAAACACGTTTGGTGCAGTTTTCTCTTTCTCTCTCAATGAAATTTGGCATCATTGCTCCTCATATAAACAATGCTGACCTCTTGACGTGAATCGGACTATAGTATGATTTCTGTAAAAATGTGCTTCTAATTGATGTAAACCATGTGGAGATGAACACACAAACTCAGAACATCGAATACCAAAGCTTCATTACAATAATGAAAGAGATAACTGTAATTTTGGTTGCTATTTTATTGTGGATAATAGTTCTACACTAATTCTATAATCAGCAGTAATCTGAATAAACAAATTGGAGAAAAGGTCAGCGCATCATCCTCATGAACACTAGGCTATAGCAGGAACCTTTTAAATTGTCATCAAACAGCTGATTGATGTATGCTCGTTTACTAACGTTAAATCAGCTGTTTTCTGACAAGTTAAAAGGATCCTGCTATACCTTGTATTCTATTTACCTTGGTACTCATCTTACCACAAACATAACACTAAGGGCCGGTTCATGAGCTCGGGATTAAGCAAAGTCCTAGACTAAAACGGGTGGCCACCGTAGCATCGACAAACGTTAGCCTCAAAACTATGTACTAAGTGCTCTCTATGCTGCTAACCCACTAACCTGTCGAGACAAACGTTTGTCGATGCAACGGTAGCCACCCGTTTTAGTCTGGGACTTGGCTAAATCCCGAGCTTATGAATTGGCCCTAATAGTCTTATCCATAAGCACACTTATAGAAATACATTGAGTTAATACAATTAGTTTGGATTAAGCACCAAGCTGTCCAAGGGGTCTTTAAGGATGAAAATCACTATATAAAGTATTAATTCATTTTACTGCTTGAAATCATACTGATATAATTATATACTGATTCAATTAATACCAGTTTCGTAAAATTAATTTTTCTAGGTTAATCTTTCTAGGTTGACTTTCATTATTGTTTTGTATGTCAATACAAAATTATTATCTATTATAAGTCAATAAGGCTCTTCATGGAGTTTTCTGTGAGCTTTTTTATGTGAATAAATGAATAAATAAATATCTCACCGCCATCGTTCTCTATCCGGACAGTGCGATTATCCGTCTTCTCCATACATAACATCCACCTTACAGCTCGCTCTTGATATGAACGCAATTTGGGCTTCAGTGCTGGATGTTGCACATTCTCATCTGGAGGCGGATTGGCGGTGTGATAGTCCTTTACCCATTCATAAATAGTACTGGCCTCTAGCTTGCCCTCAAACCTGTTGAGGAAATCGTCCAGACAAAAATATCTTAGTTGAAAACTTAAACCAATAGATAGCCAAAAGCTTGATATAAAGCTTGTACAAAACAGAAACAAAACAAATTTAGGCCTATACGATTCCAAAGTAGAATAGTGATTTTAAATTGCTTCGTTATTCAATGACTAATCAAATGAAATAATCCTCATTCATGAAGTTGCATTTACAAGAGTCTAAGCTCAGCAACATTGAAAGTGTCATGATAATACAAATATAACATTAAATATTTATTGAGGTGAAAAATGGGAGGAGTAAAATGGCATAAAAATGATGAAAGAGAGAAAAATAATACAACTAGTTCTCTTGCCTTAAAAATCTAAGACATTCTTCAACCGAGTACGGGGCTCCCTCCAATAAAACAATATTTTTCATAAAACAATCAATTTTTTAATCATGTCCAGGGAGTTAGTTAGCTAAGAATTTAGTTGATAACTAACTAAAAAAATAAGTTTGGTAGGCTACAAAGACTTAGTAAATAATATCTTACACAAAATCTTCTTGATCCTCTTCAGCCATAGTCAGTTTGTGTCACTTTCCTGAAAAATAGAACCAAATAAAAGATAAATTTAAACAGTAAATTTAGGTCTATTGCATAACCAAAGTAGTTACGCATTTGGAAGATTTGAGATCCTAATAAACCAAACTTCAGTAATATTGCAACTATCAAATAATTTGAATAAATGTTTGAGAGTAGTGTCGGCTGAAATTCTCAATTATCCTTCTCTAAGTTATTATGAGTAATTTTTCACGCCCCCTTTAATGTTGTTTAGAGAAAAAAATGCCGGCAATAGGATTTCAATAGCAATGTTCAGGAAATAGTTTCATAATTCAAAAGCTGAATAAATTTATGAAAAATATCACAAGTCACAAATAGTTAATGAACCTCTGTCGTCTATGGAATGACAAATGAATATGACAATTAAACAGCAATAGCTATGAGGATTATAGTGAAGAGTAGACTATGATTGGTAGTAAAAAAATTGTGATAAATTAATCAATTCAATATACAGTAGATGACTATCTATTGAAGATTTGGAATAGGAAAAGAAATTCTATAATAAATAATAAACCTTGAAGCTTACCATAAACACTGAAAACACGGTTTGAGAGAACACAAAAATTTCTACTGTGTGAATTTGGAATTTATATTTAAAAGAATTTCTGAGGGTGAGTCCATTTTTTACAACAATCGAATTTAATTTAAGGGTTGTCTACTGAGTTGTTTATTGTTGTCTGCTGAAATAACAAACAATGAATAAACCTACAATTTATTTAGTTTATTGTTTACAATCTTCTTTACATAACCAAACCATGACCACTTTTTTATCTGTTTGATACAAGATGGCGACATTTTCTACCCAGCTGACAAACTGAACTCGATCTGTGTGATGGTTTCAAAAACAACTTTTCAATCCAATATATCAAAAATATTACAAATTTTAATTTCAGATAAAATTTGATTTCGATGAATATGAACAGATTTTTGGTCAAATATAAACAATTTTATTTTCTGTTAGGATGTTTTTTGTTGGTACTGTTGGCTAACCTGGCAACTATCAGACTGCAACACTGCGACGGTCAGTCTTCGCATGTTCTAGAAGATCATGACGTACATGTGTTTTTATCAAATTTCAAATTCACATTTTGGCGTATTTAGTATACGAAGCAGAAATTCTATACGAAATAATTTACCTTCTTGATTAAGTGTTAAATTGCGCCAGTCTTTCAAGCGATTCATCAAGCATGCCGAAGGGAAAACGCAGGGCTAAGCCATCAGGTGAGTTGCAACTCCTCCTCTTCCTCATACCTTCTACGCAATTTTATGCAACTGCATATTTCCTTCTCAACATGCCTTTGTCCATGTGGCATGACAATTGCTAATATTATAACATTCCACCCAACATATGCATCCATCACGTATTTAGTTTTAGGCATCTTGCTTCTCTATGTCACAGCTCTCACATTATTCTCATAAGTAGGTTATCGATTCCTTAGCCAGATTACAAAATGTCCTTTACTGGAATTCGTGTTCAGAACCAGCCTATAAATAATTCAGCCCAAATTATCTTGTAACAACCTTGTATCTTGTTCCATCTCTTGACAAATTTTAGATGTCCTTCATTGAAATTAGTGAAAAGATTGTCAAAAATTTACGCGCCAAACCTAAAATGTCAGACATTATTGAGTTATAAGTTCAGTTTGAACAGAATTATTTAACTATGTAACATTTATCACATCGTAACTTATGTTCGAGATGATAGATGCTCCTGACAATGACACTCCAAAATTACAATCGAAGCCACGTTTTACTTAGCCTACTGTGATAATGGACCTTGAACATTCTGACTTATCATTTTCTAGAATATCTAGTAGGCTACTTAATACTAGAACTAGAACCATCTTGAGCAAATTCTTCATCAATATTGTACATCAGCAATGAATAAGTTGGAATTTGTAAAATTTCTCAGATTTAACTGATTTTGTTTGCAAGTTCAGCAACCGTTCAAAAAAGATTGTAACCAACCTTCAGTACGTCCTTGTCCTTCATTCATTGTTCACTCTCTTCCTGCTCATGTATTTTCTTTCCTTCTCCATTCTATTTTTCTCTAAATCGTAATCTTGACCTTGATAGATAGCTACTAATATCAGGTCAACCTCTTCAGACAGTTACTTTTATTCATATCCAACCGTGAAATTAGATTGAATGCTTGTATCATGTAAACTTGAGAATGAAAATAATAAAGTACATCCTGACAAAAAAGAGAAAGATTCTTTGACTGAGATTTGATTTACTGTCAGATGATAGTATTATGTTTACTCATTTTTTTATTGTAACCTTATCGTTCGGCTCCTTATTTAATCTTATTTAACCTCGAGTCAAAAGGAAGAACTCGCTGCGCTCGTTCAATTACTAGAATCTAGATTGTAGATGATAACTTGGATTCTAGATGCAATGGACTCGCTTCTACTAATAGTGGGATGAGAAGTATTCTAATTCTCTTATTTTCTTGCAGGCGCTGCCTCGAAAAATCGTATCGAAAATCTTGGTACATCAGATGAAGATTCCATAAACGACAATGCCAGTGTTATAAGTATTCAATCCGACAGTACAATTCACGATGATGGTATGTTACTTTTTGAAAACCTTTCAATAAATTTCTCAATTTTCTTGAGAACTAATCACATACCCAATTCATGCAGGTCTCCACTTTGCAAATTTGAAGGCAAATTACTATAATCAGATTCATCAAATTTGACGCTTGCTGATGACCGTAGAGTACGATGGCAAAGAAATATCTCTATCTATCTAATGCCAAGCGTCAAATTAAATGAATCTGATTTTGAAAGTGAGGATCACCAACAAGCGGTCACCCTTCCAATTGTAGTACCAGCGCTTGTCACTCATCTAAGGCCAGGCGTACACCGGTTAGTCAAGACAAGAAGAGATTAGTCACGTTTAGTCACAGTACTTTACATAGTTGCTTATGAAGCAACACACACCGATTAGTCATTGCATCGGTGTGTGCTGCTTCATAAGCAAGTATGTGAATTACTGTGACTAAACGTGACTAATCTCTTCTTGCCTTGTCTTGACTAACCGGTGTACGCCTAGCCTAAGTGTGGCGTAAACACAGTTCTCTGATTTGTATGTTGTTGTTTTTTAAATATACAATTTTTTGCTTAGTAGAATTAACAATTTGAAGCTGTTTTTCCCCATTAAAATACTTATCCAATTCCATTTAATAAAATGAAAAGTTTGGATGATTGGATGAAAAGTTTGATTGTGGACACACAGCTTTACTCACAAGTGGAAACTGCTAGTTGAAAAATCATTATAGGCTAGTTGTCTATTTTAGGCCTATAAGTAACATTTCTCATGACTTTCAATTGTTTCACGCAACTCATTCCTGCTTATAGGTTTCACCATTCCAGGTATAATATACATTTCTTATACTAATTGTTGTGATTCGTTCGGTATTTTGAATTGAATAATTTCGTTTTGCCTGATCACTTATTAAGCATGCAGTAAGTGCTGTGCAATGAATTTAATATGTAAAAGGTAGGGGAAATCGAATTCTTGATCTCCAGTACTGTTACACGATACACGTAAGGCTAGGCGTACACCGGTTAGTCAAGACAAGACGAGATTAGTCACGTTTAGTCACAGTACTTTACATAGTTGCTTATGAAGCAACACACACCGATTAGTCATTGCATCAGTGTGTGCTGCTTCATAAGCAACTATGTGAATTACTGTGACTAATCTCGTCTTGTCTTGACTAACCGGTGTACGCCTAGCCTTAGACTGATACCAGGTTCTTCACTGGCTATCAATTATTGGGCATAACTGACGAGGATATCTCTAGTTTTTCATTGAAAATTGATAGGAAATAAATTTTGGCATCAAATTGAAATCATCATAAATCATTGATAGCGATTGAAGAACCGGGTGTGTGAAGAACCTTGTATTCTAATTACCGTGTCATTTATTTATTAATTTACAAATAATACTTGGGGCCGCTTTCCCCAACGCTCCATCGGCTCCAACGCAATACATCTGGCTCAAGCCTCATTCGGAGAATAGGAAAAGTATAGAAAAAAATTGAGCGTCAGCTGTTATTACTTGAGCAGCGTTGGGGAAAGCGCCCCTTAATGGTAAGATTTAACAGGCTTTAGCCCAAAACTGTCTCTTTTCCAATTTAGAATACAGTCCAAATGTAGGTTACGTTGCATATCGTTCACAGTTCAACTATAATTCATATTCTGTGTGATCAATTCAGTGACGGTTTGTTTTTCGATCAGCAGGTACTTTCGGTGACGAGGTGGACGAGCCAACGCAAGAGGATCTGTTCGAAGAGAAGCTGTATGAGGCGATCGACGGCATTTCGCAGAAGTCTGCGCAGACGCGTACCAATAGTCTGCTAGCCGTGGGTACGGCCTTCACACGTCGCTACGTTCCCGAAATGATTGTCGACAGGTCAGTTATATACAGGGTGGCGCATAAAGAACGGATGTTTTTCAAAGTGTTATAAGAAAGTTCATTTGAATCATACATTTATCTTCCTAACACCAAAATACTAAGTAAATAACCCAATTTGTATAAAAATCTCCAAAATACTTGAGTATATTTCAAAAATTACATAGGAAAGATGGCGCTCTTAATGCGTTAATGCTCATTAAAAGCCTCAAAGTGGTCCTTAACTTTTGATACAGCAGCAATTCGTTCATGTATTGCAGTATTCAAATCTTCAATGTAACGATATTTACGATAGTAAACTTGAATTTCAAGTAAAGAAGAATCTCAAGCCAATAAGCTTGACTTGAAAATTTCTGCTGAAGCTCCGTTGAACGACAATTGAAGATTATTCATTCTATTGGAAATATTATTCTACAGCAAATACGCAATTTTGCAAGGTCAATTGCGCCATTGATACTAAAACTGGATACTTTAACCTACAATATGGTGTCGCTCTGCGGTCACAGACAGCTCTAGTCCACTGATACTATCCTACTCAAATCTATCCGTTCTTTTTGCGCCACCCAGTACAAGGATTTTAGTAGGATAGTATTAGTGGAATGGAGCTGTCTGTGGAGCGACACCATTTTGTAGGTTAAAGTGTGCAGTTCTAGTAACAATGGCGTAATTGAACTTGCAACATCGCGTATTATTGATGTTGAACAATTTTTCAAATAGGATAAATCTGCCATCGTCGATCAACGGTGCTTTAGTAGATAGTTTCAAGTCTAGCGTATTGGCATGTGATTCTTCTTCACTTGAAATTCAAAGTTTACTGTTGTAAATGTCGTTCAATTGATCTGAATACTGCAATACATGCTGTATCAAAAGTTATGGACCAATTTGAGGCTTTTAACGAATTAAGGGCGCCATCTTTCCTGTTTAATTTTTTTTTAATACTCAAAAGTTTTGGAGTTTTTCATACAAATTCTCAATTTACGTTATTTGCTCAGTATTTTGGTGTAAGTAAGGCCCGTATTATACTATCAAATGATTTATAAAAGATCTTTTACAAACATATGTCTGGTTTCTCAGTTTTTCAATAAACTAAATACATGGTTATTGATTTAATACTGCTATTGGATCCATAAACTGTTTATTGAACGACTGAGAAACCGAGCATTTGTTCGTAAAAGATCTTATATAAAACATCTGATAGTCTAATACGGGTCTAAGATAAATGTATGATTGAAGTTTACTTGCTTATAACTCTTTGAAATACATTTTCTCCTCCATTCTTTTCTTCTGTCTTCTTCTTCACCTTCTCCTCCTTCTCCTTCACACCTTCTCCTCCTCCTCCTTCTTCCCCTTGTCCTTCTTCTTCTCCTCCTCCTCCTCCTCCTCCCTCCTCCTCCTCCTCCTCCTCCTCCTCCTCCTCCTCCTCCTCCTCCCTCGTTTCTTCTTCCTCTCCTCCTTCTTCTCTTTCCTATCCTCCTTCTTCTTCTCCTCTTCTTCTCATTCTTCATCTCCTTCTTCCTCCTTCTGCTTCTCTTCCTTATACTCCTCCTCCTCCTCCTCCTCCTCCTTCTTCTTCTTCTTCTCTTTCACCTTCTTCCTCTTCCTCCTCCTTCTTCACCTTCCTTCTCCTTCTCCTCCTTATTCACCTCCTGCTTCTTCTTCTTCTTCTTCTTCTTCTTCTGCTTCTTCTTCTTCTTCCTCCTCCTTTTCTTTCTTCACCTCGTCCTCCTTCTTCTTCTTCTTCCGTCTTCTTCTTCTGTCGTCTTCTTCTTCTTCTCCTTCTCCTTTCCTCCTCCTCTTCCTCGTTCTTCACCTTCTCCTTCTTCTCCTTATCCTCCTCCTTCTTCTTCTCCTTATACTTCTCCTTCTTCACCTTCTCCTCCTCCTCCTCCTCCTCCTCCTCCTCCTCCTCCTCCTCCTCCTTCTTTTTCTTATTCTTCTGTCTTCTTCTGCTTCTTCTTCTCCTCCTCCTTCTTCTTCTTCCTCTTCTTCTTCTTTTTCTGCTTCTCTTTCTCCTCCTTCTTCTTCTTCTCCTCCTCCTCTTCCCCATCTTCTTTTTCTCCTACTTCTATGTCTTCTACTTCTTACACACTTGATTAAATGAACGTGTGTGTGTGTGTGTGTGTTGCAGACGCCTGACACTGTGCGACGGCATAGAGCGAGCGCTGAAGAAGGGGCGGGGCGCGGAGCAGGCTGCGGCCGCACAGTTGGCAGCACTGCTGTGCATCCAGCTCGGCGCCGGCCCACTGACCAATCAGATCTGCGCCCATCTCACGCCCATACTCACGTTTGTCGCGCTCGACACCAGCATGTCGCCGCTGGCACGCGCCAAGGTCAGTAGACTGCACGAGAGATTAGTTTTATTGGTCATCAAATGTAAAACACAGGGACCTGACATCTTAGGGACTGGAAGTAAGAGAAATAAGGGGTGTAGGATGACGCTAGTTTCCGGACGGACTTTTAGCGGTGTATTTGAAAACATCGTAAATTGATAATTTATAATTACAGTTTATTCTGATTGAATAGCGGATGGTTCAAAAGCTTGACTCACACTAAGAAAAATTTGCACAGGTATCAAACTAGAGATAATGTTCATTCCTATAGTACTCGAAACAATAAACAGATCTATATTCAGCACCAGAGATTGTCAAAATCATTGAACAGTTTCGAAATTGTTGGGAAAAATGCTTTTAATAAACTACCAATCGAACTCCATAGTGCACCCCTCTATATGTTCAAGGCAAAGAGGCATGAGTGGTTGGTGCAAAACCCATTTTATAAGTTGGGCGAGTTTTATGGCGCTAAAATTACTTTCCATAACTAAACTTTAAGTGACTATTTAAGTAACTAACTTTAAGTGACGTTGTCTCATGCCTTCGTGGCTTTCTGACAAGAAAATTTATTTATTTATTATTTATTTATCAGGCGATCAGGGGGGAAACAAAGCAATTTAGGACCCATGTTTACTGGAACTTTTTCTGAATTTCAATGTCAGAAAACTGCTCACAAAGTTTGTCGGCCTTTTTTGAAACACCCTGTATACAATCTCTGTATGTACACAGAGATTGCGGGTTAAGTGTAAGTGAGGGCCGACTGCGCCCTAACTTCGCCCTCCCAGGTTAAAATAAAGGTAGTCATTCTATTTTATTCTATTCTATTCTACACTATCATTTGGGTTCCTTGGATACTGTGTTGTATGGGTTTGTTCTGGTTTTGTATTGCAGTGCTGCTGGGCGCTAGGCGTGCTGAACTACATTGGCGACACAGACGACATCTGTGAGTCGCTGCGTGTACTGCAAGTGGTGTTTGGCGGCTCCTATCCGAAGGGCGACGGCTCGCAGCCGGCTGTCACCGCGGATGCGGCTCAGCTGCATGCGGCCGCGTTGTCCGCCTGGTCGCTGCTGTTGACGCTGGTTGAACATCACGACAGTCGCACGTTGCCGTGAGTTGCAGTTACACTCTATCTCTATATCTGTCCTTGTTTATCGTTCATCGTATTCATATTACATAGAACATTTTGTTCTTCACTATTTAACTTCTATTCAGCTTTGAGTTTTATAGCTATATGTATTGGAAGAATCAAACAAATAGAAAAGAGAAACAAGCAGACGCGCAAAATCTAATAAATAAAAGGTGATGTGTAAGGGTAGGAGTACATCAGTTAGTAAAGACAAGACAAGATTAGTCACGTTTAGGCACAGTGATTCACATAGATGCTTATGAAGCAGCACACACCGATGCAATGACTAATCGGTGTGTGTTTCTTCATAAGCAACTATGTGACTAAACGTGACTAATTTTGTCTTGTCTTGACTAACCGATGTACGCCTAGCCTTGAGTGTGTGTGTGTGTGTTTTTTTTTTATTGAGTTCCGAAAAAACGGTAATGATCTAAGGCTTGACATTTTGCATATAGTTTCTAAAAATAATATCGATCTTTTGCACCTGGAAGCCAAATACCATTCACTTCACACAAATATTTCACACAAATCAATAAACGAAGCCTCAACGGGATTTGTGAATCCCTGTAAGCTGTAAATTAGCGAAGCATGGGTGGCTGCTAGTCTTTAATACTTGGATTAAGTTACAGAAATAGTCCAAGTGATAAGGTTATGGCCATGAAAAATTACAGTTTTACAATCTAATAAAGTAATTCACGCATTGAATCAACAATGTTGAAAGGTTAATTTGAGAGTCGTGAAACCACTGAACAGTTCGATAATTTCAATAATATTGGAATTAATTTGATAGCTAAAAATAATTTCACGTTTTAGTGTTTATGGGAGAATGTCCTCGCATATCCTTCTCCAAGAATGGACAATTATCGAACTCCGCCGTTTCATGTAGATGCAGCACAATAAAAAAATTGCTAGTATGTAGAACCTTATTTATGTATTTGTAGTCAAATAAGTTGTTGAAGTCTTGTCCCTTTTCCTCATCCTTTTTCCTCTGCTTCTTCTTCTTCTTTCTTTTTTCCTCTTCTTCTTCATCTCCTTTTTCTACTCATTGTTCTTTTTCTCCTCCTTCTTCTTTTTCTTATTTTCCTCCTTCGTTTTCTTCTCCTCCTCCTCCTCCTCTTTTCAATCTTCTTCTCGTTCTTCTACTCTCCTTCTTCATCGCCTTCTCCTCATTCTTTCCCATCTTCTTCTCCTCATTCTTATTAATCTCCCCCTCCTTCTTTCCCATCTTCTTCTCCTCATTCTTTCCCATCTTCTTCTCCTCATTCTTTCCCATCTTCTCCTCATTCTCATTAATCTCCTCCTCCTTCTCTCCCATCTTCTTCTCCTTGTTCATTGTTCATATAATTTTTTTTTCTATTTCTCCTCCTTCTTGTTAATTCTCCTTTTTCTTCTCCTTCTTTTCCCTCTTCTCCTTGTGTTGTGGAGTATTTTTCCGCATGTCGCTGATTTTGTTTTTCTCCATCTTCTTCTCCTTCTCCTTCTTTTCCCTCTTCTCCTTGTTGTGGTGTGTTTTGTCGCTGATTTTGTTTTTCTCCATCTTCTTCTTCTTCTCCTTCTTTTCCCTCTTCTCCTTGTTGTGGTGTGTTTGTCGCCATTTTTGTTTTTCTTCATCTTTTTCTCATTCTCCTTCTTTTCCCTCTTCTCCTTGTTGTGGCGTGTTTTGTCGCTGATTTTGTTTACATCACTGTTGTGTCGCAGGTCTGTGTCGCAGCTAGCGTCGCTGCTGCAGTCGCCGCATCTGGAGGTGCGACTGGCGGCGGGCGAAGCGATCGTTCTGCTCCTTCTTTCCCATCTTCTTCTCCTCATTCTTATTAATCTCCTCCTCCTTCTTTCTCATCTTCTTCTCCTCATTCTTATTAATCTCCCCCTCCTTCTTTCCCATCTTCTTCTCCTCATTCTTTCCCATCTTCTTCTCCTCATTCTTATTAATCTCCTCCTCCTTCTTTCCCATCTTCTTCTCCTTGTTCATTGTTCATATTATAATTTTTTTTCTTCTATTTCTCCTCCTTCTTGTCAATTCTCCATCTTCTTCTCCTTTACCTTCTTTTCCCTCTTCTCCTTGTTGTGGTGTGTTTTGTCGCAGGTCACTGATTTTGTTTAATCTCCTCCTCCTTCTTTCCCATCTTCTTCTCCTTGTTCATTGTTCATATAATTCTCTTTTTTCTTCTATTTCTCCTCCTTCTTGTTAATTCTCCTTTTTCTTCTCCTTCTCCATCTTTTCCCTCTTCTCCTTGTTGTGGCGTGTTTTGTCGCGCTTCGCTCATTTTGTTTAATCTCCTCCTCCTTCTTTCCCATCTTCTTCTCCTTGTTCATTGTTCATATAATTCTTTTTTTCTACTTTATTCTTCTATTTCTCCTCCTTGTTAATTCTCCACTTTTTCTCCTTTTTCTTCTCCTTCTTTTCCCTCTTCTCCTTGTGTTGTGGTGTGTTTTGTCGCATGTCGCTGATTTTGTTTTTAACTGTTGTCTCCCATCTTCTTCTCCTTGTTCATTGTTCATATAATTTTTTCTTCTTCTATTTCTCCTCCTTCTTGTTAATTCTCCATCTTCTTCTCCTTGTTGTGGTGTGTTTTGTCGCAGGTCGCTGATTTTGTTTTTAACTGTTGTCTCCCATCTTCTTCTCCTTGTTCATTGTTCATATAATTCTTTTTTCTCTTCTATTTCTCCTTCTTGTTAATTCTCCTTTTTCTTCTCCTTCTCCTTCTTTTCCCTCTTCTCCTTGTTGTGGTGTGTTTTGTCGCGCTTCGCTCATTTTGTTTAATCTCCTCCTCCTTCTTCCCCATCTTCTCCTTGTTCATTGTTCATATAATTATTTTTTCCCTCTATTTCTCCTCCTTCTTGTTAATTCTCCTTCTCCTTCTTTTCCCTCTTCTCCTTGTGTTGTGGTGTGTTTTGTCGCAGGTCGCTGATTTCGTTTTTCTCCATCTTCTTCTCCTTCTCCTTCTTTTCTTTAGGGTTGTGTGGTAGAGAGGACCAGGAGTCCTAACTCCGCCCTTAATAAAGGCAATCAATCAATCAATCTTTTCCCTCTTCTCCTTGTTGTGGTGTGTTTTGTCGCTGATTTTGTTCACATCTGTTGTGTCGCAGGTCTGTGTCGCAGCTAGCGTCGCTGCTGCAGTCGCCGCATCTGGAGGTGCGACTGGCGGCGGGCGAAGCGATCGTTCTGCTGCTGGAGCAGCAACGCGACACGGGCGACAGCAGCAGCAGCGGCGACGACTGCAGCGATCAGCTGCTGGCTCAGCTGCGCGATCTGGCCACCGATTCGCACAAGTATCGCGCCAAGAAAGATCGCAAAACGCAGCGCTCCACGTTCCGCGACATTCTCAGATACGTTGAGGTGGGTGACTGGCAAGCAATCATTTTTATTCTAACAAAAATACTTGTGTTGAGACCAGGGGGCTGTCATAGACGGAGTGGAAGTATTGTATCTTCGCTATGTTAAAAAGGTGTGTAGGCTGAGTCTCGATCACGCTAGTTCCCGGACGGAGTTTTGGCGTTGTATTTGAATTCAGAGCCTTTATGTTAAGTTTCATTTTCATAAAGACTTTTAAAAGTTTATTGTATCTTTTGTGGTATAAATCAAAACTGTTGAGAGAATATCGTTAATATTTACGGCAAAATATAACATTTTTGTTAGATTCTTTGTTTTTTAGGTTGGTTTGAGTAGAAGTAGGTGTGATTCTCTACTACAGGTTAGAATGGTTATTCACTAATAATGGTTAACTTCTAATATCGTTACGCGTGTATCAAACTTTTGGATTATTCTTCAATATCATTGATCTAATATCGTTATGCGTGAATCAAGCTTTTGAACCATCCGCTATTCAATCAGAATCAGCTGTAATTATTATCAATTTACGATGTTTTCAAATACACCGCTAAAAGTCCGTCCGGAAACTAGCGTCATCCTACTCCCCTTATTTCTCTTACTTCCAGTCCCTAAGATGTCAGGTCCCTGGTTGAGACTGTAGGAAGGTGCAACCTGGTGGCGGAATTGTGTACTATGCTAATAGACACACAGTACGTAGACATGTTAGTTAGTTCACGATCAGTGCCCGAAGCGGCTCCTTGTCATGTGTGCTTGTATCTACAAATAAATCTATTCGTGATTGTATCTAAATATTTAAATCCTTACATTCCAGTGCTCGAACAACTTGCATACAGTATAAATTTAACAAAGAGAACATATTAACGATATAGTACAATATTTAACAATCAATTTAATCAACTTTTTTAATCGATTAATTAATTCAACTATTAATATTAACAGTACAGAGAAATATTTTAGTCAGTACGAAGCTGAGGCCGCACGGCTGAATGGTTACTTGAGGAGAGGAGTATTCACGATGTTGTTTTAACTCATTCGAACCGATCTAGCTCCGAAAATTGCATTGAGCTACAATATTACAGACTTTTGGTTGGTAAAACTGAAACTTGTACTTTCCCATCTGATAAAATTTTAACCACATGTTAAAATATTTATCTGATGTCTATGTAAAAAAATTTAACCGCTGGAAAAATTTAATCCCTCAATCAGCACCGATTAATTTAACCCTGTTTTTAACGGAGTAGAAATGTTTCAACAATTTGAAATGTGTACTCAACCAGCTGATATTTGAAAAAAATTATGCCAATTTTTCACTATAGCAGGATACAATTCAACTTGTCAGAAATCAGCTGTCTCAAAGAGCAATATCACAATACTTAACCTACAAATGCTGAATCTCGCAGATTATTGAAAAGGTCTTTTAAAAAGTTATTCTTTGAAAGGTCTTCTTTAAAAAGGTCTTTTAAAGACTTAAAAGTTCTTTAAGATTTTCAAGCCTGTTGATTATTGTGTCGAAATCACTGTTTAATTATTACTGGATCAGCTGATTTATGACAAGTTAATTGGCTTCTGCTATACTTTCCCATCTGATAAAATTTTAACCACATGTTAAAATATTTATCTGATGTCTATGTAAAAAAATTTAACCACTGGAAAAATTTAATCCCTCAATCAGCACCGATTAATTTAACCCTGTTTTTAACGGAGTAGAAATGTTTCAACAATTTGAAATGTGTGCTCAACCAGCTGATATTTGAAAAAAATTATGCCATTAGAATTATTTTTCACTACCAGATACCTTCTGCCTCATTGATAAAAACTCGAATTGCAATTCATAAATTTTGTCTACATAATATAATAATTTTGTAATAACATCTAATAAAAATGATGAGTAATGTAGTTTTGCAGATAAAATCAATGCAATTCAAGGCTTTCCACCACTATTTAGTCTCAATTCTTCATTTCAAGTTAGTTCAGTTTGTCGTCGATCCCATTATGTTGCGTCCCCGATTTATCGCCCGGTTAAATTTAATAGACGTACGAACAACCAGGCATTAGAGTAGTCATTATTTTATTTTTTTGTTTCAATAGGAAGATGAACCGCCCAATATTCAGATAAAGTTCGGGAAGGAAATGTTGACGCTGGATTCGTGGAGTCGGAAGAAGCAGTACGATGTGCTTTGTCAGGTATTGATTCATTTTATTTTCAGGTATTTAGATTCTTA
This sequence comes from Laodelphax striatellus, assembly GCA_017141395.1. Lineage (NCBI taxonomy): Eukaryota > Metazoa > Arthropoda > Insecta > Hemiptera > Delphacidae > Laodelphax > Laodelphax striatellus. Next base: position 9,144,512 of record CM029537.1, on the reverse strand, counting down.
TTTGAATGATTCGCTTATTGTTCAATTGTCGCTGAGTTCCTTCAAAGTTTTTCTTGTGAATTAACCTTCAAATATTTATTTTGATAACTGTTGGTGATAGTTTAGTATATAAGTAAATTCTAGTTGTTTTAATCAATTAAGTTATGTTAATCAATTAAATTGGTTATTAAATTTATTAGTTATGTTATTTTTTTTCTAATATTTTAAGCCCTCATTGGAGCAAATCTAGTCGAAATTGGTAAGATCATTTTCGGAAACGTTTCTTCTGTGCCCAATATGTCTTCATCCTCTCGGATCTCTGCCAAGTCTCTGCTCATCTGTGATGTTGTAATTTCTCTGTTTTGGAGTTTTGACTTTTAATTAAGTTGTCTCATTTTCAAGAATCATTTTTTCTTCCCTATTCAAAATCTTATCCTATGTTATTATTAAATTAGTAATGTTAATTAGCATGTTTAGTTATGATAATCAGCGTTAATTAGTTAGTTATGGTGCCTCAACACTGTTATTTAATGTGAGACTGTTTTTAATGTTGGAAAAGTCATTTTTGATGTTGTTTCTCTCAAAATTAGTTTCGAAAATGAGTGAATGGGTTCATATTTGTCTGGAATCTCTTATCAGAATTTAAAAATTTGGCAAAAGTATGGCGGTGGCGGAAATAAGAAATGTTTCAACACACTGTTATGAACCTTTTCACACCAATTATTATACACAATGTTATTATACAGTCTCTGTAGTTGAGAGTAATATTTTTTCAATTTGTTTTTTACATGTTATATACAGTATTTATGTTAAAAAAATTCAACAGAACTTCACCCGTTAGAAATACAGAGCATAGAAATGTTGACTGAAAGTTATTCGCCATCCGCCAAATTAAATGAATGTACTTTTATATATATTGTGAGTAAAACCATAGACTAATGAAGTAGTTGGTTAATCATGAATGGATTACCTCAGTCTAGTAGTAGGGGATTCGTGATGAAATGATTTTAGCCATTGTATTTTTTTATCTATTGATGTTTCCAATTGTATAATTGGAGTAAAAAATTTATTCGATTGATAGATTAATTTATTTGTTAGGTACTTGGATCGGGCATGAATCTTCATCTGGTTGAAAACGATCTGCTCAGGGATATCTTGCAGCTGGGTGACAAAATCTCGCCTCTCAACATCTCGGCCCATAAACAGTCTAAACTGGAACGGGTGAGTAAATTTATCAAATGTAATTTGAATAATGCTTTTGAGTGCCATATGAAATTATTTAAAAGACAATTATTATGGGAACCTTTATCCGATCTGAAATTATTAGAAATGCAATTATGGAAACCTCTTGAATCAATCAAAGAAAAATAAAATAGTAAAGTATAGCAGGATCCTTTTAACTTGTCAGAAATCAGCGGTTTAGGTAATAATTAAACAGTGATTTCGACACAATAATCAAAAGGCTTAAAAGTCTTAAAGACCTTTAAAGTCTTTAAAAGACCTTTTTAAAGAAGACCTTTCAACTTTTTGAAAGACCTTTTCAATAATCTGCGAGATTTAGCATTTGTAGGTTAAGTATTGTGATATTGCTTGTCGAAACATATGTTTTCTGACAAGTTGAAAGGATCCTGCTAAACAGGCAGTCGCCCAAAACTTTAATCCTACATTTAGTTACTTGAATATCCCAAATTTTATTGTGTTGAGCGTACGGAAAATGAACTAAACCATCAGTCAAATTGAAGATTACTTCTCGTTGGCTCGGAACTCACCTTCAACAAATTCGAATTAATTCTGTTGATTCAGCATTTCAGTTGAGAAATGGTACCGTACGGTTGTAGACCTCATCCTTTCCATTACCCACGCACAAGCCTGGAGCTTGTAGGCTATCACTTGATAGAGTAAATTCAAGTGTTCAAAACGATAGAAAATCCTCAATCATGCAAAAATTATTTAATAACTGTTTTTATTAAAAATTTTCAGGAAGTGACGTCTTGATGAAATGCGTGATTTTCTTTCTTTAATATTGTATTGAAACTGGCAACCAGCTGGTAGGCCTAAGCTCACATAGGGCTGTTGAGCCATTGACAAACAAATACCGGGTTATCATAAAAGAATGGTGCGGTTTCAAAAGAATTGGTGCGATTTTCTGATAAATATTTGACGCGGATCAGTTCATGATTCCTGTCTAATTTGGGTTGTTCGGCTTGAACACTGGTTTCTATAAAAAGTCAATCTTCGCACCATTCTTTTATGATAACTGTGTATTATATTGAATGCTAATTTTGTCTGCTTCAATCAATGAATGAAATTTTTGTATTTGTTTTGTGATTATTTTACAAATATTTTATCGTTTTTCAGCATCTTATGAACGCAGCCAATTTCAAAGCTCGTAGCATATCCAGGGCAAAGAACCGGGACAAGCGGACAGCCGTCATTTGATGAATCGACTTGAGAAACAAACAACTAGGAAATTTTTAATCTTAAAATTACAAAAACAACAAAAAAATGCATGTAAAAATTTTAGGTTATACTGTAAATTAGCTACGAGTAACTCAACTCGTACATTATACTATTTATTTTATTATCGACGTTTTTTGGTTTTTACTAATTTATTGTTGAATCTTGATTTTTATTGCAATTAACTATTTATTTTGTGTGTAGTTTTGTTGAGAAAAACTGTTGAGATTCAAAATTTTGAGATTTCATATTTTCCTATACTCAGTTTTAAGATTCTTCCACTTCTGATTCCAGTCACAGAGAAGGAAGAACAGAGGTAACTTCCATACGGGACATTGTTGCGCTCAAGTACAGTTAGCCATTCATACCGTTAGCCATGAATTGCGTCTGAAAATGTTGATTTCTGTCCAAGCTCTGTTACAACTACAGTGGTTGTCGTGGTAGAGGGGAGAGGCATTCCAAAATTCCCTCTCCCTAGCCGAAAAACTAGGAACTGGGGACCCAACTTTCAATGCTAGGGACCCATTTAGTGCAACACTAGATGCGTCCTCTGTTCTTCCTTCTCTGTGTTGCAGTATAATGGAAATATTGCTGTAATTTTTACATTGATAAGTTTGTGCTGAATTAGCATTTCTTGTTTTTATAGATAAGAATTATTTCAATTAGTTGGATCACCACCTAAAAAATACTATAATCTTTATTTTTTCTATTGAATCAAATTCTATTCTATTGTATCAAATTATTCGGTTTGACTGGTTCCGGGCTCTATCAGTATAATAGAAAGTTTAGATGTTTGGATTTTCTTCGAAAATAATCCGTCATTAGGAGAAAAAAGTAAGCGAAAAATTTCGAGAACATTGAAGTTTTGTTATGAATGATAAGATTCACGGTTTATAGTGTAATGATATTGTATTAATAAACCTTTTATCACTACTGGACAGTAGTTATGAAGTGATTTTTAAATCGATCATTATTTTACTGCACTAAAATACTGTATTACATGCAAAAGATTCTAACAAGTGAACTTGAAAAGATGTAACATACATTATGTAGATAACATATAGACGTATCTCTTGTACATTACTATCAGTTACCAATATAATTGTACAATATTTTATGAAACTGGGTCTTTGTCATTACTTTCTACAGAGCATTATATAGTCCCATGAACTATAAGATGAACAATGTTTTTTAAACAGTTCTTATTCATGCGAAACCTTGAAGCAAAGAATTCACTGGCAAGGAGATGCCCACTAGTAGTAGGTTTCCTTGATATTTCTTAAGTAATGTACAAATGATACTTTATGGGAGGCCCAACAGACTTGCGCCTATAACTGTCCTTTTTCCAATTAAAAATAAAAATAAATATTAAACCAAATCTATTGAGGTTGTGAAGATTAGAAATTAATATTGATAATTAGAATACTGTCCAAAATTTGACAAGACTTTCTCGCCCAAGGTTTATTTGATGAACAATTTTAATGTGTATGAGAGTTTCAAAGATTTAAAGCTTTCAGTCACGATTATGTAAAATCGTTATCTTTAATTGAACTTGGGTAATTCTAATTACTTTTGAATTTCCTATTCTTTCTTTCTCGATTCATTTTATAGAAATACTCAAATATATTACATCACCCTCTATCTATTACAATACTATGATTTATTCAAACGGTAATGTAGTTAATATTTCGACTTCGGTTTTTAGTAAATTCATTATTTTTTCGATGATTTTTTTCACTGTCGATTAATTTCAAATTATCGTAGGATATAATGTATTACTATGAAGAAGCATGTAAAATGTTTTCAAATAAATTACAATATTTCTTCTGGACAAGTTTGCTGTTATTCACTCAATAAACTAATGGACCTTGGACTCCTTATCACCAAGTGTATCAGATTCATTTAATTCGACGCTTGGCATTAGATAGATAGTTAGAAAGATATTATTTCTTTGTCATCGTACTCTACGGTCATCAGCAACTTCAAGAAATATAATATCTAATGCCAAGCGTCAAATTGAATGAATCTGATTATATTTATTATGAAGCCGTTTTGAAAATACCTACACATTTAAAGTAGTTCGTCAATTTATATTAGTCAATTTTTAGACTTGAATAATAGAAACTATAATTATGATTATAAATTCAATAGAAGGATGAAAAACTCAACTCAGTGCAAGATCAATCTAATAATATAATTCTCGATAAAAACTCTTAAGCACTATTTACATTCATTATTAAATTTATATAATTACATAGACAATACGGAAAGTGCTGCAGCAGATGTAATATTAAATTATATCATTCTCATAAACAAGAAAAAATGTTCAGAAATATTACAACTGTAGGCCTACACACTAAGGATATGAAAGTCATTTCTTAGTGCAAGGATTTTGAATTCGAAGATGTTAAAATAATACAAAAGTTCAAGTTTTCAGAAAACCAATAAAAATTTTGATGTTTTAACGTTTTATTACATGGGAAGGAAATATTTTACAATGCTGCCTCTAGAATAATTACAATCTATAGAGGTAATCCCTCTATAGACTCTTGTACTCCCTACAAGAGTTTACAGATCAGACTGAATGAAGACTGTTCTTCATTATTTTTTCGTTTTGTTCATTTATATTGACACTGTCCTCAATGTATCTGTACTTGATTATGAATAAAGATGTTTCCAGTTCAAAATATTGTCTAGATTATCTCAAACTTCAACTTAGAAAGTGATATCCATCACGTTATTAATACTGGATTGAAAAGAAATTAATTTGTAGTTGTTGAAAATCCAATGAAATCTATCATTGAAAAAGGAAGTTTATTACCAGTCTAGTATCGTGTATAATATTTAAAAAACAAACAAGATTAGTTATCTAGTAGTAAATATCTATCATAGTAATAAACAATGACTGTCTACTATCAACAGTCATGAACACATTCTATGATAACACACAAGCACAACATGAATAGGAACTTTAGAGTTTGGAAATTTCTTAATATTAGTTACAATATTTGATTAGAGATTCGAAATTCTCGTTGAAAACTATCTTAGTCTCACACAGAAAACAATCATTCACAACTAGGCAAAACTTGAATAAAACTAGACTAATGCCCGAGTCTAAGCTCCGTGTCCCTGGGAGGAATGCAACACATCATCAAAAACCAGTTTTTATTATAGTGTATTTTATAGCACTCTTTGTCTCTCCTCTTCAGCCGACAGGGATACGGAGCTTAGACTCTGGCAGTATCTTACTCGAAATGAACTGTAAGGCTAGGCGTACACCGGTTAGTCAAGACAAGACAAGACGAGATTAGTAACGTTTAGTCACAGTACTTCACATAGTTGCTTATGAAGCAACACACACCGATTAGTCATTGCATCGGTGTGTGCTGCTTCATAAGCAACTATGTGAATTACTGTGCGTCTTGTCTTGACTAACCGCTGTACGCCTAGCCTAATGTTTTTGAAATGCACTGAATTTGTCAGCTGGACCGAAACATGCTTACAGACTGTCGACAGAGCTGAGCATAACCTCACTAAATGGAGAAAATAAGCCATTTAAATTACCAGTGATGTATATAGTATCAGGTGATGTATAGAGGAATAGCTGATAAAATTAGGCTATTGCACGTTTTGCACTGGGAAAAAATATGGGAAGCTATTTCAAGGACAGCCCCCGTCCGTTCCGTGTGGATTGGGCCTAAAGTACACTTAGGCTAGGCGTACACCGGTTAGTCAAGACGAGATTAGTCACCTTTAGTCACAATAATTCACATAGCTGCTTATGAAGCAGCACACACCGATTCAATGACTAATCGGTGTGTGTTGCTTCATAAGCAACTATGTGAAGTACTGTGACTAATCTCGTCTAGTCTAGACTAACCGGTGTACGCCTAGCCTAACACTGAAACTCATTAACATATCTACCACTTACAAAACACAATTTTATCACGGTAACACTTTTTCAAAAACAACTCAAAGCCTAGAGGTGCGTTCACATCCATTTGAAACCAAACAATCATGGCTTTACAATACCTAGCTATTACACTGTAATTAGTTATTGTTATATGTTAGATGATGTTCACGTTAGAGACTAAAAGCATTCAATTTATGAATAAACTCACACAATGATGTTTTTTGTTCATCCAAGACCTGTACTGGAAGAAGTAGTGGTGATGAGGCCTTTTTTCAAGATGGCGGTAGCAACAGCTTGTTCAAAAAAGTCAAACTCAAAGGAAGATTGGGCCAGTCTAGTGTCTCTTTTCAGGTCGGAAGACATGGTTTTTGATTTTGTTGTTGGCGATGTTAACACAGATGTTGTTGTAGTTGACAATGATGTCAAATGTTCTGCTGACGTTGTTGCAGTTGACAATGATGTAGATGTTTTTACAGTTGATGTCAATGATTCTCCTGATGTTTTTGCAGTTGACTGTGATGATGTCAAAGATGCTGGAGATGTGGGAGGGGATATCAGTGTTGTTGCATTTTCCTTTGATGTTTTGGTCAACAATGTCAGATGTTCTGCACAAGTTGCAACTGAAGATTCTGGCAATGATTTCCCTGATGTTAATGGTTTTGTCAAAGGTTGCTGCAATGGTTTTCCAGACGCCAATGATGTTGTGGAAGATTCCTGCAATGGTTTTCCAGACGCCAATGATGTTATGGAAGATTCCTGCAATGGTTTTCCAGATGCTAATGATGTGGAAGATTCCTGCAATGGTTTTTCAGACGCCAATGATGTTGTGGAAGATTCCTGCAATGGTTTTCCAGACGCTAATGATGTTGCAGAAGATTCCTGCAATGGTTTTTCAGACGCCAATGATGTTGGGGAAGATTCCTGCAGTGGCTTTTCAGACGCCAATGATGTTGTGTAAGATTCCTGCAATGTTTTTACAGCAGCCAATGACTTTGTCAAAGGTTCCTGCAATGGTTTTCCAGATGCCAATGATGTTGTGGAAGATTCCTGCAATGGTTTTCCAGATGCTAATGATGTTGGCAAAGGTTCCTGTGATGGTTTTCCAGAATCCAATGATGTTGCGTAAGATTCCTGCAATGTTTTTTCAGCAGCCAATGACTTTGTCAAAGGTTTCTGCAATGGTTTCACCAATGATGTTATCAGAGATTTCTGCGATGTTGTTGCATTTGTTGAGCCTGACACCACAGCAAATGACGGCGTTGCTGCACTGTGTCTTCCCGATGTTCTAGATGAGACATGGTCAAATAGCGAGTCAAATGACGTCACAATTGTTGATGACCGCCGATGATGGAAGGGTAAACTGAGTTCCAGACGTGCTGACATCTGCTGTTCGGGAGATGGTTCTGGGCAGGTGCACTTCTGCGGGTGTTGCAGGCCATGACTCTGGATTGCCATCATCACCTGTTGCAGAATTCACACCAATCTCATTCTCAAACCAAATTCTAACGAAATTCAAACTCTTCAATATTTACTGTAAACTGAATTAGGAGAAGAATTGAATTGAATGACTGCCTTCATTTTAAACTAAAGGAAGAAGCAACAGTCGGCCCTCCTCGTACACTTAACCCTTATTCTTTCAAGAAGAAAGAGGACGAGAAGAAGATGGAAAAGAAGGAGAAGGAGGAGAAGAATATGGAGAAGAAGTAGAAGAATGAGAAAAAAATTGAAAAGGAGGATAAGAAGGAGAAGAAGATGAAAGAGGAGATGTAAAAGAGAGAGAAGACAAAGGAGAAGAAGAAAAAGGACGAGAAGGAGGAGGAGAAGAAGATGGAAAAGGAGAAGGAGAAGAATATGAAGAAGAAGCAGAAGAATGAGAAAAAAATTGAAAAGGAGGATAAGGAGAAAAAGAAGGAGAAGAAGGAGATGAAAGAGGAGATGTAAAAGAGAGAGAAGAAGACAAAGGAGAAGAAGAAAAAGGACGAGAAGGAGGAGGAGAAGAAGATGGAAAAGGAGAAGAATAAGAATGAGGAGAAAAAGGAAAAGATGGAAAGAAGAAGACGACTGAAAAGAAGTAGAAGAAGGAGAAGAAGAATGAGGAGAAAAAGGAAAAGATGGAAAGAAGACTATTGAAAAGAAGAAGGAGGAGAGAAAAAGGAAAAGAACAAGAATGAGGAGAAAAAGGAGGAGAACAAGAATGAGGAGAAAAAGATGAAGCAGGAAAAGTGAAAGAAAGAGACAAAGGAGAAAGAAAACGAAGAATGAGGAGAAGAAGAAGGACGAGAAGAAGAAGAAGACGAAGAAGAAGGGGAAAAGAAGAAGGTGGAGGAGGTGAAGAAGATGGAAAAGGAGAAGAATAAGAATGAGGAGAAAAAGAAGAAGTAGATGAAGGTGGGAGGAGGTGTAGGATTGGAAACTATTTCATCTAGTTCAATAGTCGCAGTTTCATGCGCGACCTGGGATCTTCCAGTTATCACATTTGTGTTGCACAAATTATAGCAGGTCCTTTTTAACTTGTCAGAAAACATGATCGACGAGCATATGATCACAATACTTAACCTACAAAAATGCTGAAACTCACAGATTATTGAAAAGGTCTTTTAAAAAGTTATTCTTTGAAAGGTCTTCTTTAAAAAGGTATTCTAAAGATTTAAAAGGTCTTTAAGACTGAAGTTATTCTTTGAAAGGCCTTCTTTAAAAAGGTATTCTAAAGATTTAAAAGGTCTTTAAGACTTTTAAGTCTTTTGATTATTGTGTCGAAGTCACTGTATAATTATTACCAAAACAGCTGATTTCTCACAAGTTAAATAATGGATCGCGCTATACTATAATAACAATCGAACAGTTCGTTCGAAATACTCACGGCCGCATTCTCCAGATCGGCCGAGTCGCGGCTGGCGAACGAGTCGTCCAGCCAGGCGTGGGTGTCCTCCACACAGGAGGCGAGTCCGCCGTCCTCGATGACACGGTTCACCGTGTTGTCAACAACCGCTTTGGCCATCTGGCGCGCCTGCCACACGTCCAGCTTGCGGTCCAAACAGGAGGAGGAGGAGGAGGAGGAGCAGGAGGAGGAGGACATGGAAGGAGAGGGTGAGGGTGAGGGTGAGGAAGGGCGAGAGGAGAAGGAGGAGGTGGTGTTCTGAGTGTTACAGGCTCTGTCCTTGCAGGTGCGATCTGAAACCAAAGAATAATTGAATAATAATTTTTATTGAGAAACAGAAACAGAGTACATAAAAATATCAAAGAAACATAAATTTTTGAACATATTGAAACCATTGCTTAAAATCAATGATATGAGAAAGTATTATACAATAATACCATAATAAAAACCAATGAAATCCCCGAGGAAACCTGTGTGGGGCATGAGAAAAAAATAATAAATAAAAATAAATAAACTTAGACTGATGATACACAATACAATAGCAAAAAATAACTAATATTAAGAAAATAAGTTTTTTTATGCTGCAGCCGAGCAGCCATTATTATTATTGGCGATAGAACTCCCTAGAGGAAGACGCTAAGTATTTAATGATTCGTGGTGAATGGTATTCATTTTTTCTTCTTTGCCCAGTATTCCTTCATCCTTTGCGAAAACCGCTGAATAATGGCTTTGCGAAAGCCATTATTATTATTATTATTTCTTTTCACCTTTTAAAATTGATTACAATCCAACACTGCTGGACTTACTGAGTGACAAAAAATGCTTAATGAATAATAATATTATAAAGTATCTCCTTGCAATGTATTATCAGAACTGTGCCTAGCGGGGTTTAATATGTGGAGTCGACAGTAATATTATAACTGTATGGTAAGAAGTATCTTAAAGTATGTGTAAATAATATTGAATCATAGCAAACAAAGGAAATCATAATTGAAGATGGAAGGAAATGAGATTTTGCTTAACTATTCAATTAAAATCATAATAATTAATTGAACTAAAAATGCTATAGAATACTCTTGACCAGCAATCAAGAGGTGCTGGGTTCGATTCCCGCCCGGGCAAACGATTTTTGTACACCAGCATTCATCGAATTTCCTTACTATAGTCTGGCAACAGACAAAAGAGCCTCCAAAATAAAAACTCTACTGCACAGAGAGACCGCACGTTATGCAATGCAGCAGTTTATCTCACTCGCTCACTAGAGTAGTGGTACTATATGATACTGTATCACTATTCTTGACCGGCAATCAAGAGGTGCTGGGTTCGATTCCCGCCCGGGCAAAAGTTTTTTGTACAGCAGCATTCATCGAATTTCCTTACTATAGTCTGGCAACAGACAAAACAGCCTCCAAAATAAGAAGTCTACTGCGCAAAGAGAGCGCACGTTATGCAATGCAGCAGTTTATCTCACTCGCACACTAGAGTAGTGGTACTATGTGATACTGTATCACTATAGTGATACGATGCGCGAAGGTTCTTTTGTCTGTTGCCAGACTATAGCTATTATTCTGCTGTCAATGTTTGCAGTAGCGGATGTGTTTAGAGTATTCTATAGCATTATTAATTAGGAATTCGTCCAATTAAATATTAAGAAATCATAGTTTGTGTAAAACAATATTTTATTTATGCCTAATTCATGCATTCATGAAAAATAACAAATAGCACTGTAGTTGCTCATGCATGTGTGCTTTCAGTACTGTGTAGCTGTCCTAAGCTATAAGATAAACATTGAAATAGAACAATGGCATAGCCCCCTTTAAACTACATGGCCGCGGCCTTCAATGTGACAACGTCGCTGCATCGGCTTGCATGAGCAATGCAAATCGGTCATGTGTTTGTAGTGTTTTTTATAAGTATGATTTTATAATGAAACCAGCCGGGACTGCGAGGTTGTCACACTGAAGGCCATGTAGTTTAAAGAGAGCTATGACAATGGTCGTTTGAATCAAGGTTAGTTTATATTGATAATGTAGATAGCCTATTATTGTTTTTGTTAGTCGTAGATAAAATCGTGCATGTAATGGTTCTATCTTAGCCTTTAAGGCTAAGTGAGATACCTTAAAATCAGGTTTAGGTATAGAGCTACAACTGGGAGAATGAGTGATGAATAAAGATTAGAAATAATAAATTTCGATTTGAACTTACGTCTGTTCTGGTTGAAACGATAGCGACCTTTTATTTGCCACACGTAACGGGCCTTTTTCATTGGTCGATCCTCATTCTCAGCTATACTTTGCTGAGACCCATCCTCATCTGAAAGGCTCATCTGCAATCACAGATCAACTCAAATCACCTCACTATCCAACGTTCCAAATTGAATGGTACAAATTAAATTATTGACTTAATAAGGAAATGAATAGGCCAATTGGTAACAATAAACAGTTTACTAATAATAGTAAACAGTAAACATAACCTAACTCCTATCAGACAAATTAATCAACTCGCGTTCATCATTACTTCTAAAGATTTTGATCTATTTCAATAGGTAATATACAATAACAGTGGATTATTCAAATAGGATTGGCTAAGTAATTTTTATAACCCAATAAGTTCAACTTTCAGCTGCATTTGAAAGCTTTCATTGATCTAACCCTACAGGATTTGGTAGAAGATGGCGAAGATATCCTGCAACATAATAAAGAACTGTCGAAAAGCGATCAAATACTGAATAAACTTGAAAACTAGTTTACCACATTACAATTGATAAGATAAGATTGAAATTGTTTGGTTACAACGGAAATAAACAATGATAAGGAAAACAAAGGGACTCTATGGCCAAGGGCCTACGCCCCATCAATTTAGATGAAACTCATAATTTTCAACAGTTCTAAAAGCTATCTTACCTTCGTGAGATGAAAAATGTTTCAATTATTATTCCAGAACTACAAAAAACTCAATTCATTTTGACTCTTTGCTATCATAATCCAATTCACAATCACTCATTTCAATTTCTCTGATTATTATTGTCATTAGGGACGTTCGATACTACTTGTGAAACGATATTGCTTGGTATCGATCGATGCTTCTCGTTCGATATCATTACTTCTGGTATCGATACTTTTCAACAAAAAATATCGAATGGTCGAGTCTCACATAGCAACAAGCAACCAAATTTGGTTCGTTGTTTGGACCAAGTTACTGGAATATTTTGGACGAATATTTTTCAAATATGATTGGTTTAAAGAAAAACATTCTTGAATTAAATTTAATAATAAAATTGTGCTAGAAAAAATGTTAACAAATCGCTAAAAAGTCACTTATACACACAATTTTTCGTAAATACAAATCTGGGTTTTGGTTTTTTTTCAATTATTATTCAATAATGATTACTAATTGATTAAAAATTCAGTGTTTTGAGTTTTTTAAATTATTATTCAATGATGATTTGATTATTATGAAGTAGTAATAGTATGTAGTTTAAAGCCCTTTGAATTTATTCATGAATAAGAATGAGGCTACTTTGTGAGAAGATAAATAAATTTATTCTTATTTTATAAATTATTTAGTAAATACAAAACCAATAAAATCTCAGAAATCTCAGCAGAATAAATCAATATTGAATCCCCTTGTCAACTAATTTCATCTTCCTCAAATAATGCTATTGAATTACCCTGTATCCTACGCTATCTTCTAGTGAAAAATTATGAATATATTGAATTTATTTATATAATAAATATTATTATAATTTCACAAAAAAAAAAATATATTGAATATGATTAATTCTACGATGTTAAAACCCATTTGATACTATCCGATACTGGCATTGGTACCAACGTTTGGAAAAGCCTAAACCCTATATATTTCTCCGATACCATGGGGGGACTTGTGTTCCATGAAATTTTAGAAGTTCTTTAAAATAACTTCTTAAAAGTTTCGTGTGTTTTTTCGTTTTATGACGTGTTTCTGGGGGGTTACTTCTCCCTTTATGGACTTAATAAATAATAATAATAATAAAAATAGGAAACGTTGGACACAAACTGGGATGAACAGCTCGGAATACTTACTATGTATCGTAGAGAAAATTATAAGATGTACTGTGAAGACAAATCAACCACTTATAGTTAATACAGTATTACTATAGTAATATAGTTAATATTGTCATTGATAACTATCAAACCTTTGAGTCAGTTTCCCTATTTGTTTACATTTAATTCATCCAAAAAATTGAAACAATTCTAGTAGCCTAGTTTGAACAGCAGATCGAAACATAGGCTAGGCGTACACCGGTTAGTCAAGACAAGACAAGACGAGATTAGTCGCGTTTATTCACAGTACTTCACATAGTTGCTTATGAAGCAACACACGCCGATTAGTCATTGCATCAGTGTGTGCTGCTTCATAAGCAGCTATGTGAATTATTGTGACTAAACGTGACTAATGTCGTCTTGTCTTGTCTTGACTAACCGGTGTACGCCTAGCCTAAGTGAACATCAGAACAAGACATAGTAATCATGAATAGTAGTTATGTAAACAGTAGAATTATAAGACATCAGTGCCGTCATTAATATATAGTGCCGTATAATCATATACAAAGAATAATGTGGCTGCTGAGACTTCTTGAATAGGATATCTACGATCAACCAAAAAAAAATGTATTATCATCTTTGGTAATGATTTTACGATTGACTTTGGTTAACCTTGCTTTAACGGTACATTAGCGAACGTCGGAAAACGATGAGCTGGATAAAAGCATCTTCAGATGATTAATGTATCCTCAGATGAAGTATAGGCACAAGTGCGAGTAACAATTATTTACTGTCAGATTGTATGGGTGCAATCAATCAATAGAAAGTATTTTGATATTGACATGGCAGCATCTTTATGATGTGAGAAAAGTCTCTTAACTCAATAAGACAGAAAACCGAATCCAATGGAGTTTCTCTTTTTTTTTTGGAGAAAGTAGAGAGGGAAAATAAGTAAAGGAGGATTTGGAGAAAGAGGAGGAGGAGTGGGAGTAGAAGGAGGGGGAGAAGATGGAAAAGAGAGTGGGTGAGGAAGAGAAGAAGGAGTTGAGTAGGAGGTGAAGGATGAATAGGAGGAGGAGGAGAAGAAGGAGGAGGAGAAGTTGGAGTAAGAGGTGGAGAAGGAATAGGAGGAGGAGGAGAAGAAGAAGGAGGAGGAGAAGGAGTTGGAGGAAGAGGTGAAAGAGGAAAAGGAGGAGGAGAAGAAGAGGGAGGAGGAGGTGGAGTGGGAGTAGAAGAAGGGAGAGGAGGAGGGGGAGAAGGATGAAGATTTGGGGTGGAGGAAATTAAAAATAATGGGAGAATAGAAGAGAAATGAGAATAAAATGACTGAGAAAAACAAAACAAGAAGTAGGAGGTGGGGTAGAAAAACGAGAAAGAGAGAAAAGAAGCATAGGGTGGGGAGGATAAATAATTAGAAATTGTGTGAAAATGGAATAAAGTGGCTGGAGAAGAGAAATTGAGAAAGGAAAGAGAGGAAGTGTGAATGGGATTGAAGCAAATAAGTGAGGAAGGATAGGTAGGAGTAGGAGGGTAATAAGAATAGAAAGGAAGAGGATGAAGGAGATGGAAAAGATGAAGATGGAACAAAAATAATATAAGACGAAAGACAAATAATAAAGAGAGAGGAAGTAGGAGAAATATGGATGAGAAAAGTACCAAATGGACAACGAGAAGACGTCAGAAAAGAGAAAGAAGACGAGGATGAAGAATGTAGACCAGAAAAGGAGGAGAAAAGAGATGAGGTGGATGTAAAGAAGAAGGAGGAAGAGGAGAAGCAGGAAAAGAAGGGCGAAGAGTAGGAGGAAGAAGAGGAGGAGGAGGAGAATAAGAAGGTTGAAGAGAAGAGTAGGAAGAGGAGGAAAGGAGAAGGAAAGGGCTAAGAGGTGAAGAAGAAAGGAGGTAAAGGAGAAGGATAAGAAAGGATAATACCAAGAAGAAGAAGAAGAAGAAGAAGAAGAAGAAGAAGAAGAAGAAGAAGAAGAAGAAGAAGAAGAAGAAGAAGAAGAAGAAGAAGAAGAAGAAGAAGAAAGAAGAAGAAGAAGAAGAAGAAGAAGAAGAAGAAGAAGAAGGAGGAGGAGGAGGAGGAGGAGAAAAGAAGCAGAAGAAGAAGAAGAAGAAGAAAAGAGAAAAGAAGCAGAAGAAGAAGAAGAAGAAGAAGACGACGGAAGAGAGTAAACAGCGAATGAGTGAAAAGTACAGATTTCATCTGTCAGGTCATTTATCTTTTGAGTCTTCTTCTTCCTCCATCCGCCATGGAACCTCCCCCCCCCTCACCAGTAAATCCACAATACTTCACAAATAGAAGTTGTTACTCCAATTTGTCCAATCTTGTTTGTGTTCTGTTCTATTCTAGTCACTTGACCAAAAGCAATACTGTATTATCTATCCACGGTATCTATCAATCTATCATTCTACCTCCCCACTCCACTGTGGGTCCACGATAGAATTTTTTATCCAATTCCATCCAACTAACAGCTTATTAGGTAAGGTACACATACATAATTATATAGCAGGATTATTTTAAATTGTCAGAAAACAGCTGATTGATGTACGCTCGTTTACTGACGTTAAATCAGCTGTTTTCCGACAAACTAAATTAATCCTGCTATAGCAGGATTATTTTAATTATTCCTGCTATAGCAGGATTATTTTAATTTGTCAGAAAACAGCTAATTTTGTTTCAAGTAACACAATACTTGACTTACAAATGCCGAATCTCGCAGATTATTGAGAAAGTCTTTTAAGAAGGTATTATTTGAAAGGTTTCCTTTAAGAAGGTCTTCTGAAGACTTTAAGGGCCGGTTCATGAGCTCGGGGTTTAGCCAAGTCCTAGACTAAAACGGGTGGCCATCGACAAACGTTAGCCTCGACACTATGTACTAAGGGTTCTCTATGCTGCTTACCTACCCACTAACCTGTCGAGACAAACGCTTGTCGATGCAACGGTAGCCACCCGTTTTAGTCTAGGACTTGGCTAAATCCCGAGCTCATAAACCGGCCCTAAATGTCTTATGCCCGGTTTTTCAGTCGCTCAATAGACAGTTTATGGATCCAATAGCACTATTGAATCAATAACCATGTGTTTTTAAATGCAAAAAAAAGTTATTGATTCAATAAGATTATTGAACGACTGAAAAACCGGGCATTAAAGACTTTCAACTATTGTATTGTTAGTTTTCATTTTTGTGAGATATTGATATTCTCCATGAAATTTCATTCAAATGTATGAAAAATTTTTTGATCTTCCACAAGAATTCCTATTGCTCTTCTAGCCTGATAATTAATAAGATAAATGTTGAATCTTTAAAAACTGAATAAGAAAAAGAGAATTATGAATAAATGCTATGGGTGAGAGAAACAGTGTAATAGAAAAAGAAACAGTGGATGGATAAAGAGAAAGAGTGAGCGAAGAGAAGAGGTAAAATAACACAAAGGTAGAGAAAGAAATTGTGTGTGAGAGAGAGAGTGAGTAAGCGAGAGAGCCTGCGAAACAATAACAATTATTCTAACCTCATTTGCATATCGCATTGACAGGCACAAAGTGGTTGGTCGAATTGGCGCATGCGCACATGTGCAACTGGGTAAATTGAAAATTGTGACATTGAAGATTGATTTGAACGTGTAACGACTCCGTCAGTCCATTGCGTCAGCTGACTGACCAGAGAATTTCATCAGCATGGATAAACCAATTAAATGTTTGTCGTATTGTAGCGCTGTGTTTGCCAAATTGGCAGAACTTCAATTGAGGTTTATCAAAATACGCACCACAATGTAATAATTTAACACCAAATTGAATTTCAACATAATTTTGCTTTCTCTTTTGGGAGAATAAAATATGTAGAACAATACGTCGGAGCAATTATTACTGTCTGAGGTTTTTACGTCATCGGAAACCGGTTTTTTTCTGTAGTGTATGTATTAATAAGTAATGTATTATAATATAGCACTAATATTATAGTATAATACTAATATAATATTATATAGCACTAAATAATATAATTATATAATATAGCACTCTACGTCTCTCCTCTTCAGCCATCAGGGACACGGAGCTTGGATTCAGGCAGTACACATGGAGTGGATTGTTTCAGAAAGGCGCAATCGACCAAGAAAACAATTTGAAATACTGTACAAAAGAGCAATGAAATACACTAACAAAAAACTAAAACTTATGATAAAACTAAACTAGATCAATGATCTTGTACTGGCTTAAATGAATCTGGACATTTCAACTGTAATTTGAGTAATGTATTATAATATAGCACTAATATTATAGTATAATACTAATATAGCACCAATAATATGTGAATGAACATAGACTCATCCTCTCCTCTTCAGCCATCAAACAACATTCACAGTACTAAATTGTGGACTTTTCAGATCTTGTACTGGAGTGAATGGCCTTGAAATTTGTATTTTGTTGTTTCTTGAAGTCAATGACTCAGAAGGACATTGAAATTTCAAAGAGAATGTTTAATTCGAATTTGCCCTTGAAATTGAGTGTATGGCCTTGAAATTGGTAGTTTTGTGTGTTTTTGGGGTCAACGACCTCTGAAAAACACTGTCATGTACTGAATTGTGGACTTTGGACTCTTAGCTGACTGATATCTATAAGAATTCATTCGAATTTTCTCATGAAATAGTGTGTTTGGCCTTGAAATTGGTAGTTTTGTGTGTTTTTGGGGTCAATAACCTCTGAAAAACACTGTCAACTACTGAATTGTGGACTTTGGACCCATAGCTGACCGAGATCTATAAGAATTCATTCGAATTTGCCCCTGAAATTGAGTGTTTGGCCTTGAAATTGGTAGTTTTGTGTGTTTTTGGGGTCAATGACCTCTGAAAAACACTGTCAACCACTGAATTGTCGACTTTGGACCCGTAGCTGACCGAGATCTATAAGAATTCATTCGAATTTGCTCGTGAAATAGTGTGTTTGGCTTCGAAATCGGTGATTTTAGTGTGTTTTTGGGGTCAATGACCTCTGAAAAACACTGTCAACTACTGAATTGTGGACTTTGAACTTGTAGCTTACCGAGATCTTGAACAATTCTTGTTACTATACCTTCAATTCTTGTTTCTTAATAATCAACGAACTTAATAATCATAATTATTCCCTCCCTGATCTAATTTTAGTATTCAATTATAAACTCTTGTTTACTCGTCTCGTACAAAAGATAATTTCTTTCTTTGATGTTTTAATAGTAATTAAACTACTGAATCTGAATAATATTTATAAGAATTCATTCGTATTTACCCTTGAAATGGAGTGTATGGCCTTGAAATTGGTGGTTTTGCGTGTTTTCGGGGTCAATGAACTCTAATTAACAGTGACAACCACTGAAATATGCCTATTTAGCAATTGGAAAAAATGTACTCGTATATCGTATTCGATATCGTATCGTACTCGTATTATCATAAATAATTGTCAAAACTACGATCCTAGTTGACCTAGTTCCTAGTTTAGGTTTATTTCAGGTATTAAGATAACCCCGCTATTGAACTTTGCCTTGAGCCTTGCAATTTCTACGGCCGCCACTGATGGAAACAGTGAGGTGGTTCTCGAATAAGAAAGAAAACTGTTTATATCTGTTGCAAATCAGATTTGGAACCCTAACCCAATCAGGATTGATGGTATTATCCGAATTGATCCCGACAAATGTGTTGCCTCACATATGCGTCAACTCGATTATCCCCCTCTCTATCTCACTCGCTCCCTCTCTCCTTCTCTCTCACTCTTCTACACTCAGATTGTATCCCTCTTCCTCCCTCACTTCTTATCCTTTCCCTCCTTTTTTTTTTGTTTTAGAACTTCTTCGGTGAGAAAAGCCGTTCCATAGATTCATACGTGACTCTCGATGTTTTGACAAAGGGAAGGCAAAGAAGATTATATTATACTAGAGATCGTACCTTCTGTGAGGGAATAGTAAGCCTGCTAGCAGACGTGAGAGAAGAAAAAAGATGAGTTCGAAACTTGGGACAAGTTATGATTCTCTATCGTTTTCGCTCAGTCTGTTATTCTCTTCATAGTTTGTTGTCTGCTCTTTATCTTCTTTTTCCCATTTCCCATACTCTTTGTCTCGGTTGTTTATTCGGTTACAGATACTAGAATACACGTTTAATTAGGATGTTTGGTTTAGGGCCTTTATTCTCCATAATTTAACTTTATTCTATATTCTCCATTATTCTATATTATTCATCCTTTGTTATCTGCTCTCTTCACTCTATCCAACTTTCTACAGAGTGTCCCAAAAAATAGTGACTCCAGTACTACCACGATATTCTACAAGTCAAAACAAACAAAATGCCGATTTTTCCTTAGTTTACCTAAAATCCATCATTTTGTGTTTTCAATACTTTTCACCATATCTCGTTAAAAGACTTCTCCATGAAATTTAGTAGGGGTATAATTAAAGGTGTGGTTTACAAAATACAAATATCAATAAATTCAATATCATTCTGTTTTTTCCAAAATGACATCCGACTGAAATTTTAAATTCGATTTTACTGGAGAAATATCGCTTTTTACGAAAAAACCTAACCATACAAAAATGTAGAGCTTTTTATTCTGAATAAAATGGTATACAACTTTGAAGAATCGGATAATAAATAACCAAGATATGGCTATTTAGTAACCATTGGATCCCATGACCAGGTCATAATACTAACTTTATAATACTTTAGGGCGCAGTCAGCCCCCTCATACACTTGACCCAGAGAGAGAAAGAAAGAGAGACAGACAGAAAAATAAAAGAGTAAGATGAGTACGAGTGGAAAATGTAGAGAAAAGTGGAAATTTGTTACTGATCCTTCTCTGAGGTGTTGGTCAGACAGTTTGACAGGTCATTTTCCCTTCACAAAAAAAAAAAATAGAAAAGAGGATCAAAATAGAAGAACCTTTTGCGATCTTCTCTGACCGCCCCTCAGAATTCTAATCTTTCCTCCTCCTAAATAAAATCCCACCACAACTACATTTGCTGAGAAAAATTTCATCACGTCCACAAATCATCTATCACATTACTGGATCGAGTCGAAACGTTTCACAAAACTAATTTTATGTGAGACAGAATAGCTGACTAGAAGATATGGAGATACTTCCACTCCACTTTGTAGGTTGAGTGTATTGAGTGTATTAGTGGAAATTTATGGCATAACGCATAGGTACCGGTTAGTCAAGACAAGACAAGACAAGATTAGTCACGTTAGTCACAGTCATTCACATAGTTTCTTATGAAGCAGCACACACCGATGCAATGACTAATCGGTGTCTGTTGCTTCATAAGCAACTATGTGTAGTTCTGTGACTAAAAGTGACTAATCTCGTCTTGTCTTGTCTTGACTAACCGGTGTACGCCAATCCTTACTGGATCGGTCGAAATGTTTCACAAAACTAATTTTATGAAAGACACAATAGCTGACTAGAAGATGTGGAGACACTTCCACTTTGTAGGTTGAGTGTAGTAGTGGAATTTTATGGTATAACCATAACGCATAGAAAATGACGTGTTAGGCACTATTCACACTAAACTTGAAAACTTTAAATCGCAAAGCAACTCATCGCTTGGCAACCCAGCGACGCAGCATGTGTTTTCAAAAGATGACGCAATTAGACTAGGCGATTCCAGAATCGGAAATTCGATTGCAGCGCGACTGAGTTGCTCTGCGATCCGACATGCTGGTTGCCGAGTGATCGAGTTGTGTGATTGCCAGGTGTAGACAGATTTTACGTACAGAAAAGTGAGGTTAGGTAATATTCTAACCACATCAAATTGTAAAAGGAGGATTATTTGCTTTAAAACTCATTTATAATTATTAGGTATAACTAAGGCTAGAGCACACCGGCAGTCAAGAAGACAAGACGATTAGTCACGTTGAGTCACAATACTTCACATAGTTGCTTATGAAGCAACACACACCGATTAGTCATTGCATCAGTGTGTGCTGCTTCATAAGCAAGAATGTGAACAATTGTGACTAAACGTGACTAATCTCGTCTTGTCTTGACTAACCGGTGTACGCCCAGCCTAATAGTTTTAATAATTTAAATCATCGTCACCTCTCACAGGGTTAAACTTTACCATGAAAAAGAATATTTGCAGTACAATTGTATACAACCTATTTAGCGGGTGGGGGGTGGGGGGTAGGGTGCGGAGGAGGGGGTAACAGAGAAATGGATGATAATATCGGCGCTTTGGAGTCAGTACAATGCTGTGTGGTATTTTCAATGTGCCCTATGGGGGTCTGATCAGACAGAGAGGGTTTGGGGGTTGTTTTGTTAGGGGGGGGGGGTGAGAGAGAGAGGGAGAGGGAGAGAACTGGCTGTGTGTTATCAGGGCTTGAGGGCAGGGGGTGGTGTTGTCCGGGGAGTTTAGATGTAAAGGGGGGGAGAACAGTTCGTTGATATATTACACCAAGCTGGGAATGACAGCTTCTCTCTCTGGTATCGTGTTTACTTTGTCATATCCCCTTCAACTATTATTATTATTATTATACGAACCAAACTCCCACGACCAATATTCATTTTTATCTTCAGCTTTTCTCTCTCTCTCTCTCTCACCTCGTTTTTCTTCTCTCTCTCACTCTATCCGTATTAATAGTTTTCATCAATTGATTTTACTCTTGCTGTAATTGCTACAACTGTTGATGAAAGTAATTATTGTATCAACTGTGGCAATTAATAAATTTGATGATATGAAATTTGAGTTTCCTCTTTTCTCTCTCTCTCATTTTCTCTCTCTCTCTCTCTCTCTCTGTCTAGCGCCGCGTACTTTATGGCGATATTGGATCCCTGGGTCACTTGTGGGAACTCGCTTATTAAACCACTTATCGAAGTTTAAAGGAGAGAATATTGAACAAAAAAATATGAGGAATCAGATGCTCTTCCCCTCTCGCGAATTTTGCGTTTGAAATTTCAATATTTTTTGGCCGTATGGGGATATAACGGTCGTCAAGAGAGAGAAATTTATGGGGATATGAGAGAAGGAATTATGAGGATATAAGAGAATGGATTTATGGGGATATGAGAGAAGGGAATTATGGAGATATGAGAGAGGGAATTATGGGATATGAGAGAAGGGAATTATGGGGATATGAGAGAAGGAATTATGGGGATATGAGAGAAGGAATTATGGGGATATGAGAGAAGGGAATTATGGGGATATTAGAGAAGGAATTATGAGGCTATGAAAGAAGGAATTATGAGGATATTAGAGGGAATTAAGGGATATGAGATGAATTATGGGGATATGAGAGAAGGACATTTTACCCTAACATATTTGAATTTTTGTTACTTTTCCAGTGTCTGTAGCAACTGGAGAGAGGAGTTTCAGAGAATTGAAGCTCATAAAACCTATTTGAGGAATGCTATGCAACAGAAAATACTCACAAAACTGATTATCATCTCAATTGAACACGAAAGGGTTTCAATGATTTCTTTTGATAGCATAATTCAGAAATTTGCGGCAAAAAGGCAAGAAAGTTTAGATTAGATTATTCTTTATTTGTAAATAATATCCTTGAAATCAACACTAACTAATCATAGATATTGTGTACCACAAACTGAAAATTATAAGAAAGTTGAGACCTTGAATGAGGTTTAAAATATATTAGAGGGATAGTGATTAGTGATTTATTAAAATTGACGAAATTATAATTTATAATTATAATTATTGATTAAAAATTATTAGACTGTGGATGAATTATTAAAATGACAAAAATTATGTTTATAATTGACAGGATTAATTTACAGTGGTAAAGGTTACGAATTTTTATTGGGAGGAATTATTAGATGTGGCAGTCCAACTGATATGAATGCATGAATTATTGCATAGAATCGTATATTACATAGCTTTTTGGATTTTTGTTTCTCTAATAATAATATTATGATGTTTATTACTAAGATTTTATTTCATTCAAGCTATTTGTTTTATGATCAATGAAACAGGACAAGGGATATTTTGAAATCAGATAATTTTTTCACTTATCTTACCTAATTTTCTAATATTTATTTTAGTATTTATTTTGTATGTAAATATTTAATTTTGTAAAATGTTCTTTTTTGGCAAATATTAATATTGATGTACAGTTTATAGGAATTATAGCTGTTTATAATTTATAGTTTATATAATATATATGTACTGGGAAGTATGCTCATAGGATACGTAAATCTACGAAGTCAACCTACCTGAGATTAATAATGATAGATATCGTTTGAATTGGGCTCTCCTTCTGCTAGGAAACTGGCTTCTTTTGTAGGCTTCTATGATCTGGCCTCTGTAACTCAGTTCTTAATTGTAATGATCGTATTCTGGGCCTAGTATTTTCTAATGTTGATATCAGGGTTGAGCAAAGTGATTGTTCCTGGTTCCTGAGGACGCTCATTATCCTTCTCTTGTTGTCACAGTACAGGTATGGTCCACTGATAATTTTCAGTTGAATTGCATTGAACTGTTTGACTTTAGGAGGGCTGACTCATCTCCTGCTTTATTATCAGTTGAGAGCCTATCGCTGGGGGCTTATGGATAATTTAAATAAAGTAGATGAGGCTGTGGATTTATTTTATACCTTCATTTATGAGTGCTTTGACAATTGTATTCCAAAGAGGATGGTCAGGCCTGGGGGTACTAAGTATCAACCTTGGTTCAATGCTGAAATAATTCGGCTGTTGAAGAGGATGGACAGATGCGCTATGAAGCAGCACTTCTCTATATCACAATGAGCAATTCAAAAGATTGCGAAGTCAGGTTAAGCAATTTATTGCTCATGAATATCATAATTATTTAGATAGGGTTGAGACTAATATTAAGAGCGATGCTAAGAGCTTCTGGGGATTTGTCAATGCAAGAAGAGCTAACAGTTCTACACAGGAGGGTATGCATTGGGGTGATCAGATCTTTGGACTTCATGATTTGCCTAATGGTTTTGCTCAGTATTTTTCTTTCAGTATTTTCTGATGAGTCGCAGTTTGATGTTGACAATGAGGTGAACCTAGACAGTAGACTAAATGTACCTTCTCTCTCAATCAGTTTTGTTGATTTGAGAGCCATAATTGCAGCAATAGGTGATTTGAGACTTTGTACTGGTTGTGGACCAGATAATATTTCTTCATGTAAGGGTTGTGTTAAAATTTTGGGTCTCTCCGCGAAGATCATTTTGATCTGTCCTTGAGATCCTCGGTATTCCCTCCAGATGGAAAATTGGCAGGGTTACTCCTATATTCAAATCTGGTAGGAGAAATGACATATCCAACCTCCGCCCAATATGGGACTCAACTCAATTGTCACCTTTAGTAGTAGTAATATTCGACCTTTTGTATCATAATTATATTAGAATTGTGTTATCCTCCTTCAGTTAACTCCTAGCCTTCCACCTCCGGGATAGGGGTTATCATACGTCAGGATTCTGATGCTACGTTAGATAAATATTTAACAACTATATTTGAAAAAAACTATGATTGATACAACCAAAAATACTCCATGCAGATTTTTTCAAACAAGTGTAAAATCTATTGAAATCTTGTGGAATCTTTTAATGAGACTTGATAAGTCTTCAAAAGTATTTTCAAATTGCTTTGAATTCTTCAAAATTAGAGATAAAAGATAAGTAATGTTTTTAAATATTGTACAAGATTTGAGGCTTATAAAATAAAACTTTACCTGTTTTCTTACCATCCAGTTTCAATTCAACTAGATAGCTGTAGGCTACCATATTTGTTTTGTAAAATACAAATTGTTTACTCGCGCTTTGCGGCGCTCGCAGGTGATTACACCCTCCGCACCCCGTTGGGTCCGTACAATGGTTAGAAAATGGTAAATTTGAAAATGTTGCATATGCTCATGAGTTAGTGCTGTTTGTGCTGTAGTGCTGTTTTAAAATAATTGAATAGCTGTTGAGCTTTGCTCCTACAGGCTTAACAACAGGTATCACATGGAAGACTTGGAAGCTGTGATTATTGTTTGAAAATTTTCAATTTGTCTATAAATTATTTAAATTCGACAAATGCAGAAAATTTAATGAGATATGTGGCATAATGAGAATAATGAGAATGATTTGTGGCATTTGTTTGTATTCAAAATCGGATGAACCTACCATCAAGTTGGATAGTTGAGAGTACAGCAATGGCTAGCATTATTAGGGCCGGTTTCTCCAACGTCGATTGAACCAATTTTTAGTTTGAACTTGGGGTTTTACCACTCACTAAAACGTTTTTGTCAGAAAGTTCGATGTCCGAACAGCTGACCATTTGAGGCTAACATTAATCATAGTAGATAGTTGTATGGTGTATGATTATATATTCTTTTAGATAAATAATTATTTATTTTCCAATAAAACCTATAACTATTACAACTATATTTGGTGTATCCAACATTAAAAAGTGTGACGTTTGTTTTACTAGGGGCTGCGCCCCTGTTCCAACTAGTGAGTCACAGTGACCCACACTCGCTTCGCTCGCCCATTTTAAGATTTTACCATGTTTTACAGGCTTT
Source organism: Laodelphax striatellus (assembly GCA_017141395.1). Taxonomy (NCBI): domain Eukaryota; kingdom Metazoa; phylum Arthropoda; class Insecta; order Hemiptera; family Delphacidae; genus Laodelphax; species Laodelphax striatellus. The sequence goes on along the minus strand of CM029537.1, from coordinate 9,118,775 downwards.
TGATCATTGAATTTTCCTAATTTCAAGCCTTTTTGAACATTGTTTCCTCTAGTGACTTAGGGGTGCTATATAATATACCGTACCCAGAAAACAGTTCTTGGCTTTCTTTGCATCTTCATAACGAGTAAATCACTGCCCACCTCATCCCTTCAGAAAAAGTCGAAATTTGCATCAAACAATAAAGTTTATTTTACACTGTGCCCTAGACTTTCATGAAAAATAGATTTTTCAACCCTAACTCTTTTTCGCGTGATTTTAAAGAATTAAATCAAACAGTTTTCAACACAGTTTTTGGAGCCGTATCCGATGCAAAAATTCATTTTTCGAAAATATCAATATTTTGATTTACCCCCCTATCAAACCCCCCTCTAGATTCCGCCATTTTGAACCGAGAAACGTGATTTTTTCATAATCTAATTCAAATGTAGTTAACTTTCACCTTAAAAGTGATAAAGTACAAAAAGACTTTCAAAAAAAAAATTTTAATCAATAATTTATATAGAAGAGGCCTTTTTCCAATATGGCGGCTCAAATTTTCATCCGAAAAACGTTTCCCACATACCATCCTTCAATCAGCTTTCGAAGTTCTATACAATGGAAAAAGAATTTTCCAAAAATTCGAATATTTAAAGTCGAGAATTTTCACCCCTAGACGTACTTACCCTTATCACCTGAAAAGTTCAAGTTTCAAAAACGTCATCTACTCACTTTCTTTTACCATTTCCGGTTGAGACGACCGAAATTTTCCTTTAGACTCAGATTCTCAATAATTGACCACTATTTCGCGCACCACCCTGTATCTATTCAAAATAGAGAAGAGTTCAAAAAACGAAAAAAATCTCCTTGAAAAACTGAATCGATTGGCATTTGAAATTTTTCAAATATCGCAAAGAATAGAAAGTTCATTTTTTACCTTCCCCCCCTGTACCTGAAAATCGCCCAAAAATAAAAAAAAACAACAATGCAAACCTGTAAAGAATCCCTTCCTCTTCAATTTTAAGCAATAAAATAAAATTTAATATTTCACAAAAAATAAGGGGGGTTTTTCGCGGTTTAAAAAAAAAGGGGGAGTCTTTTTCGAAACGTCAGATTTTTCCTGACGGTTTCAGCCAAAATCGAATCAATCCCACGAAACCCCATTATCAAAATCTTCAATATCGGTCTCTAGGTCTTCAAAGTTATAAAGCATATTAGACAGACACGGGCACTGGACCTGGACGCTAGGAGTTATGAGATTGTCAACTTGGCAACAGCGAGGCGCTGTTGCCAGTTCGCAGTCTCACAAGTGACCATTGACACACAATTATTCTCTCTGGAATTCAAATGAGCCAATCACAGCTCATCTCCCCATATGGACCATTTTCTTCTCTCTTTTTGAAGAGATAAAACTGCTTTCAGCGCAGCCCTGGCGGTTTATACCCCAACTTGGCAAATCGTCTGAAAAACACTTATGAGGATATTTTTCGATTTCGATAAAAATGAGTTTATTATACTTCCAGAAGCAAATATTAACGATTCCAGCTATAAAAACGGCTACGTCCATATGAGGACATCCCCATAGGGACATATAGCCCCACAAGTGCTTCTGAGGCGAGTGCATATCCCCATATGACACGGGGCGCTAGACCTCTCTCTCTCTCTGGAGAATGGATTATTGTAATTGCTTTTAGTTTCAAAACTAAACCATCGTCATGCTTAGAACCTAGCCATATATTTGATAAATAAAATAGCTGTATGAAATTATCTAGAAAAAAAGCTCTTATTCATATTACTTAATTAGCTTCCATAGTATAAGCTTGGTTAAGTGAATTATTGAAGATTGTAATTATTATGGTACTTTCATTTTTGTCGAGATTCATTGCTAATCTAAATAGTCTAGAATTTAAGCTGACATTGTAATCTACATGAATAAAGTGATAAATCTAAATCTAAATCTAAATCTAAATCTCACTCTATCCATGTTAATAGTTTTCATCAATTGATTTTACTCTGCTGTAATTGCTACAATTGTTGATGAAAGTAATTATGTATCAACTGTGGCAATTAATAAATTTGATGATATGAAATTTGGGTTCCTCTTCTCTCTCTCTCTCTCTCCATCTCTCTCTCTCTCTCTCTGGAGAATAGATTATTGTAATTGCTTTTAGTTTCAAAACTAAACCATCGTCATGCTTAGAACCTAGCCATATATTTGATAAATAAAATAGCTGTATGAAATTATCTAGAAAAAAAGCTCTTATTCATATTACTTAATTAGCTTCCATAGTATAAGCTTGGTTAAGTGAATTATTGAAGATTGTAATTATTATGGTACTTTCATTTTTGTCGAGATTCATTGCTAATCTAAATAGTCTAGAATTTAAGCTGACATTGTAATCTACATGAATAAAGTGATAAATCTAAATCTAAATCTAAATCTCACTCTATCCATGTTAATAGTTTTCATCAATTGATTTTACTCTGCTGTAATTGCTACAATTGTTGATGAAAGTAATTATTGTATCAACTGTGGCAATTAATAAATTTGATGATATGAAATTTGGGTTTCCTCTTCTCTCTCTCTCTCTGGAGAATGGTTTATTGTAATTTCTTTTAGTTTCAAAACTAAACCATCGTCATGCTTTAGAACCTAGCCATATATTTGATAAATAAAATAGCTGTATGAAATTATCTAGAAGTAAAGCTCTTATTCATATTACTTAATTAGCTTCCATAGTATAAGGTTTGTTAAGTGAATTATTGAAGATTGTAATTATGGTACTTTCATTTTTAACGAGATTCATTGCTAAACTATATAGTCTAGAATTTAAGCTGACATTGTAATCTACATGAATAAAGTGATAAATCTAAAATCTAAAATCACGATCAAGTGGTTATGAGAAAGATATCATTGTAGATTTTTCTCCAAGAATGGACATTTATTTATACAAACTTCGCCGGTTCATGTAGATACATCACAGTCAAATCATTGATATCATTTTGCTTCACACTGAATAATTCATTAGTGTTTATGATCTATTGTCGATTAATTACTTGTTATTTTAAAATCACTTACAATATAGAATTGCGGTCGATATTTTTGTAATCCATATGAATAAATCCAATCTCGTTTTAAATACAGTGATTAGATCAATAATAAAATGTAATTGAATAATTTGATATAGTTTAACACTAGTTTATAGTTTGATATAGTTTACAATAGTTTGATATAGTTTAGGCTTTGTTTGCTCAGTCAATGGATATTGTAATTATTATTATAATCTTCAACTATAATAGTCTTGATTGTCGCGTTGTTCGCTTGGGCTCCGGCCACCACAAGAAGTCCAGATTGTAATGAGTATAGTGCGATTCACGTTGAGAAGTCAGCATTGTTTATATGAGGAGCATTGATGCCAAGTTTCATTGAGAGAGAAAGAGAAAACTGCACCAGACCTGTTTGTTGGGACTGTGTGCGACAACAATGCTCAGTGCGGCAACTATAGCAGGATCCAATTAACTTGTCATAAATCAGCTGTTCCAGTAATAATTAAACAGTGATTTCGACACAATAATCAAAAGGCTTGAAAGTCTTGAAGACCTTTAAAGTCTTTAAAAGACCTTTAAAGACCTTTCAAATGAATAACTTTTTACTCTTTGAGTAGTTGGAACCTTGATTCGTAGTTATCCATAATAAATGAAAAGACAAGATGTTGTCAAACCACTGATTTATTAGAAAATCGAGATACCGGTTTCGGTTGTTACACCATTCATGAAACGCTTTTCAAGAGTCCTTTCGGAAAGGAACCCTTAAAAGAACGTTTATAACATAGCAGTTCTAAAGTCTTTAAAAGACCCTTTAAGACCTTCAAAGAATAACTTTTTAAAAGACCTTTTCAGTAATCTGCGAGATTCAGCATTTGTAGGTTAAGTATTGTGATCATATGCTCGTCGATCATATGTTTTATGTCAAGTTAAATGGATCCTACTATATGCACAGTGCGAATAGGATAGAGACATCAGCAACTGCCTTTTGCTGAACAAGGTTAGCAAACTCCCAGCTAAGCAATGCTTCTTGACTTCTTGACGTGAATCGCACTATACCATAATTACGTCATAGAATGTGAGCCAATACATTTTGCAATCTACATGAATAAAGTGAATAAACTAATCTCTTCCTCTCTCTCTCCCCCCCTTTTTTTGGAAGCCAGTTACCAGGTGTGCCAACGACAACATGACGGTAACGAAAATTGAAATTTCTGAGCGCGAGACCCAATTTTGTTTGAGCCGGTCAAAAGCATAAGCATCCGCCTGCTCTGAATAACAGAGCTCTTGCTAGCATTGGCAGGTGGACCACTTCCAAAATGGCATTCCAATTGCGCGGTCCGCCTCCGTAATTAACAATTGCAACCGATCCCAGCCAATTGAACGCGATAAAGTTTCGAATTAGTTTTGAATATTCCTATTGGATGCGCTGCGATTCTCGCTATCAATAATGTAGATTTATAGAAAAGGGTATCGGTTTGATTGTATAGCAGGATCCATTTAACTTGTCATAAAACATATGATCGACGAGCATATGATCAAAATAATTAACCTACAAATGATGAATCTTGCAGATCATTCAAAAGGTCTTTTAAAAAGTTATTCTTTGAAAGGTCTTCTTTAAAAAGGTATTTTAAAGACTTTAAAGGTCTTTAAGACTTTCAAGCCTTTTGATTATTGTGTCGAAATCACTGTTTATTTATTACTGGAACAGCTGATTTATGACAAGTTAATTGGATCCTGCTATATATGTTTTGAATATGAGCCTATATATTTTAAACCATGATTAGTTGGTTCAAATACATATTTTGTTTGAATATAGAGTATTTCTATACTCTACACTCCTATACAGAGTGTTTCTAAAATAGACCGACAAACTTCGGGAGCGGTTTTCTGACATTGAAATTGGGAAAAAAGTTACAGTAAACATGGGTCCTGAAATGCTTTGTTTCCCCCCTAGTCGCCATTTTGTTTTTCACTTCTTATTTTATTTTCTCCAGAATGGTTTAACTAATTTTGTTGAAATTTGGCATGGTCAAGGCCAAGATGAAGGTCTGCTGTAAAAAAATGAAGCAACATTATCTGACGAAATATTGCAAAATGGCTGACAACAACAAGTTTTCGAGTTATTTCAATTTAAAGGCCCGCCATTTTGGAATATTTCGTTAGATAAGGTTGCTTTATGTTTTTTTACAGCAGACCTTTATCTTGGCCTTGATCAAGCTAAATGTCAACAAAATTAGTCAAACCATTCTGGAGCAAAAAAATGAAAAGTGAAAAAACAAAATGGCGACTAGGGCGGAAACAAAGCATTTTAGGACCCATGTTAACTGAAACGTTTTTCTTAATTCCAATGTCAGAAAACCGCTCACGAAGTTTGTTGATGTATTTTAGAAACACCCTAATCACCTCTACTATTCATTGATTTATAAGCATCATCATCTTTTATTTATTATGTGTTACTGTTTTATAAACTTTTAGAATTTCATATATCAAAAAGAACCTTTTTCAAAATTAGTGAACATTTTGCAAAGTGAAATTGAACTTCAACCTAATGAAATTAGGTTATAAATGGCGAGGTGGAACTACCTTCGGGTCTCCCCACCAACCAAAGCCATACGCTAGATAGATTTTTTACGCATCATTTTAAAACAAAACCTTCTTTACAAAGGTAGTTAGCGATTCTTAAAAAATATGAAAATGACGCAATTTTTCTTCAAGGTTTAAAGATAATGATGTTGGGAAGATGAAGGAAATTCGACCTTTCTTTAGGGAAGAGTTAACTGATACTGTAATGGTGTTATTGATTAGGGCGAACTGGTCTCCAATCCCTTCAGGTTGATCCTTTTATCCTGGGAGCAAATAGGACAGACAAATGACAGGACAGGAGAGTTACTCTCCTGTCTAATCTTACTCCCACTCGCTCATCTCTCTCTCTCAATCACTCTCATTCTGTCTCTCTCTGGTCTCTTGCCGTGCAGAATGTTTAACTCCTGTCGTCGAAACTATCTTTGACAGTGTTGTCACTATAATTCAGTTGCGGCATGTGTACTGCTCTGCCGTGCTAAGCACGACAAAACACAGAGCAGTATTCTACAAAAACCAATTTTTGAAAATCGGGTTTGAAGTTTGGCAACTTAATAAACGGAGGAGCTCTCACCGGGCTAAAAATGCTCCTAAACTAGAGAACTTTTTCTACATACTATTTATGGATTAATATGCTTTGTCACCTAAATTGATTTATGCAAGTATCTTTTCTATGTTTTTCATGTTTTCACTTCTGTAATGTAGAAACTCATTCCACTACAAACACTTATTATATAGCACACACTCTGTATGAGAAATCTGCTTGAAAACAGCCAATAAGTATCTACCAAAATTGCTCCAGCAATACTCAGGTAAAGAGCAGTTATTGACTGACTTCTGCACTGCTCTCTTACTTAGTTACTAGCATTAGATACTATCTATGTGCTGTGTTCTACTGCCTCGCTGATTTCTCGTAGATACAGCTCTTTTTTTTTTGTAGTTACTGCTTCTTATGCTGTGTTTCTGCTCGCTGATTTTGTAGATACAGCTCTTTTTTGTAGTTACTGCTCTTATGCTGTAAGTTATTTTGCTCAATCGCTGATTTTGTAGATACTGCTGTGTTCATTATGGCGAAGTGTCGATAATATCTCGAAAGTAACTGGGTTCGAGGAGATAACGACTCTTTCAAACCCTAGTCCATTCGATTCCTCGACTAAAAAACATGGTGTCTTGATATATAACTCAAAAAGCTGAGAAATTTCTGCGAATGCTGCCCTTTCGCTGCTGCAAGCGTCTAGACCGGCAGTATTCTGCTGTCCAACTGATTATGGGAAGTCAACGTGTAGCCAAATTGACACAGACCACTATTTGCTGTTTCTCCACTTTGGGCTGCGTATTACGCAGAGGAATTGATGCAAAACGACATTAGATGGAGAAAGAGATAGAGACAGGTGAGGAAAAGGAGAGAGAGAAGAATAGAGAATGATGAAGGAAGAGAAATAGAGAGAGGGAGAGAGATTAGGTGGAAGATTACTTTATTCATGTAGATAACTTAATAATTATAACTGCTTAGATTCTAGATCTGAATTACAAGATTTGTAAGTTGACAAGGGTATAGTGAATTAACTTCTATTAATTTTTTTGAAATGTGGTTACTTATAATTTTTAACAATGTGAAGTACCTTAAATGCAATGTGATATTGTTAACACTAAGTGAGATTTATCTACATGGAAGCAGCGGCGAGAAGTTTGGACGTGTAAATATCCACTTCTTGGAAAAAGAGAGAAGGCAGAAGAAGAAAGACAGAAGAAGACAGTGAGAGGAAGAGGGGGAGGAAGATTAGATTACTTTATTCATGTAGATAACAATAATATTATACGACGCTGCTTAGATTCTGGATTACAAACTAGTCTGTAAGTATAAGTAATAATTAGATTCTATTAATTTATAAATGAAATGTTACTAATAATTATCAACAATGTGAGGAGTACAGTATTAAGTATGCATCATCCGATATTGATTAACGCAAGAAAAGGAGCCCGGTTACAAAGCGCTTACGATAAGTTTGGCTCAAACTTATCATTCGACAACTATGCTTGAGGATCCATTTAACTTGTCAGAAAACATCTGATTTGATGCATCGCTCGTTCGATTAACTATTGAATCGGCTGTTCAACATCTGACAGAGTTAAATAATGAACTACTAGCTGAAGTGTGGAACATTGAGTTTGACAGAACAAACATCGTAGCGTCTGAACCGGGCCAAAGCTTAAAACTTATCTATCACATGAAACGGCGATTAAATGTCCATCCTTGTCTCCAAGGACAACCTTTCCATTAACACTTGGCCGTGAATAGGGGAAAAATGTTTCCAATACCTGGTAAAAATAGCCTAAGAGAATAAAAAATTGAGTTAAAGATATAGGCTACAGAGTGGTTGAAAAGTTTGAAAACGGCTCAATATTTCTTATACCAAGGTAATTTGACAGTAGGTGACATTGGGGATCTAAAATTGAAAATACCACAATACTGTGAATTGAAAAATATGATCCGCCATATTGAATCTAACTTCATTTTTTTAATGAGAAGGTAGTCATGTTATACAAGATTTCGATACAGAATTTCAAGAGGAAATGAATGCCGAAAACTGCACATCGATATGTCTAACCGTTTTGAAGAAGATATTTTGCCCAGATTATCTTGAGATATTTTACAAGATATTATGATAAGAAAGAGAAGAAGAAGAAGAAGAAGAAAGAAGAAGAAGAAGAAGAAGAAGAAGAGAGAAGAAAGAAGAAAGAGAAGAAAGGGAAGAAGAAGAAGAAGAAGGGAGGAAAGAAGAAGAGAAGAAGGAGGAAGGAGAGGAGGAGGAGAGGGAGGAGGAGGTACTCCTGTCCACTCTTCACCTCCTATTCTATTCCCTCCCTCAAGAAATAGTTCAATAGTGGTTGGCCCCATGACGTTTGTACAAAGATTGTTGTCGTAAGTCAAATAGGACTTGATGATGCGCCAGAACATAGATATATAACACAAGTCATAGAGGATGAGGAGGAGGAGGAGGAAGGAGGGAGGAGGAGGAGGGAGGAGGGAGGAGGTGGGGTGGAGGAGGTGAGGAGGAGGTGGGAGAATGTAGAGAGAGAGAAGGAGGAGATGTCAGAATGCTTGGAAGGAGTAGGTCATGACACAAGGCTCATGACAATGATGACTTGTTTCCCAAACTCCCAGATGTTGTGCAGTCAAGTCAAAATAATCAATCATCTGCTGTCAGATGTGGTGTATGGTACACATGCGACGCAACGTACTCTCTTTAATATCTACATGATTCCAAATACATTCATCTCATTCATACATATAACAGGATCCTTTCAACTTGTCAAAATCAGCTGTTTCAAAGTTAGAGCAATTACACAATGCTTACTATAAATGCTGAATCTCGCAGATTATTGAAAAGGTTTCACAAAATTTTATTCTTTGGAAGGTCTTCTTTAAAAGGTATTTTAAAAGACTTTAAAGGTCTTTAAGACTTTAAGCCTTTTGATTATTGTGTCGAAATCACTGTTTAATGTGCCGAACAGCTGATTTCTGACAAGTTAAATGGATCCTGCTATGGATACATATTCCTTTTTATGTGTGTGTTGATGATTTGCATATTAGGCTAGGCGTTCACCGGTTAGTCAAGACAAGACAAGACGAGTTTAGAAACGTTTAGTCACAGTCGGTAATTCCATAGTTGACTTGTATTGAAGCAGCAGACACAGATGCAATGACCAATCGGTGTGTGTTGACCTTCATGAAAGCTCAAACTGAGCAAACGTACACCGGTTAGTCAAAGACAAGACAAGACAAGATTAGAAACGTTTGGTGCAGTGATTCACATGGTTGCTTATGAGGCGGCACACCGATGCAATGACTGGTCTGTGTGATTCATAAGCTTAAGCTCTGGCTTACTGTGACTAAACTGGATATCTTTCTTGTCGCGACAGCTAACACATGTGCGCCTTGTACTGATTGCTCTGTGTTTAATCTCGTCTTGTATTAACCTAATCGGTCTCCTATTACGCATAACCTTAAATGTATTCAATAGTCGACTTCCTATTGACTGAGTACAAAGATATTATTGTTGATATCGTGGACTTGTTTCATGATATTTAGAAATCTTGTAATATAGTTTCACATTATGTTTCATGATACTTGGAAGTCTTGTAATATAGGGAGAAGGCGTACATATTTTGAAAAGCAAACATGAATGGACGTACATGAACAAACTAAACAAAACAAAAAACAAACTGAACAAACATGAATAACAAAGCGTACAATGTAAACACACGTCTACGCCTTCTCCCTGTAGTGGGGTACATCTGAATATGAAACAGGCACATGATTGATTATGGATTTCATTGTTTATCAAAACAAAACAAAAATGGCTAATCACTACCTACAAAAATTATGCACAACAATAAAGCAAGGTATCAACTTGAATGGGAAATAATTAGAAAAATGAAAATCCAAATAAAAGCTGTACTAACACAGCTGTAAGTACAGCTGTATCTAAACACCTGTATACAGTTTGTAAGGTATACACCTTATACAGCTGTATAAGGCTAGGCGTACACCGGTTAGTCAAGACAAGACAAGACGGAATTAGTCACGTTGAGTCACAGTAATTCACATAGCTGCTTATGAAGCAACACACACCGATTAGTCAATGCATCGGTGTGTGCAGCTTCATAAGCAAGTATGTGAATTACTGTGACTAAACGTGATAAATCTCGTCTTGTCTTGTCTTGACCAACCGATGTACGCCTAGCCTTTAGACTAGTATTTAGATATAGCAGGATTAATTTAACTTGTCAGAGACAGCTGTTTCGGCAATAAGTAGACAGTGATTTTGACACAATAATCCAAAGGCTTAAAAGTCTTAAAGACCTTTCAGGCTGGGCCGGTTACACCAATTAGTCATTGCATCAGTGTGTGTTGCTTCATAAGCAACTATGTGAATCACTGTGACTGAACGTGACTAATCTCGTCTTGACTTTTCAATAATCTGCGAGATTCAGCATTTGTAGGTTAAGTATTGTGATATTGATTGTCGAAACAACTGTTTTCTGACAAGTTAAATTGATTCTGCTATAGTTCTTAAGACCTCTGCTACAGCACATATATTGACAACAGAACAAAATAGCAAGACGATAATCGATGTTAACTGCATTTATAAAAAAAATCATTCATCAGTCAAAACATTCTCATCCGGTTCGATCCGGGCCCGGCACGTTCTAGTGTGAGAGAATCCTCAAACTAAGCTTATTTCGGCTCAAAACCAGCACAAAAAGTGAAAATATTCCAGTGGCAAATGAACTTACTGAATGTTGGTTGGTTGTTTTGACTATGTGATACTATTTCGAATAAACGTTCAAATCGAGCGATATTAGAGTAGTCTCAGAGAGTCATCTGTATACATAGGAGAGAGCAGTACACAGCACGCTTTTATTATCGTCGTATATATATATATATATATATATATATATATATATATATATATATATATATATATATATATATATATATAGAATATATATATGGAGCCGTTGGGGGTTTCAAGCTCCCCCCTCTCTCATTGTGGGAGTTTGAAGGTTTTAGTGGTGCGAGAAAGAGGGTAATTTGAAAAGGGGGTTGCAATTTGGTGGAAGTGACAGAACGGTTGCGGTGGTAGGGAGATGGTAGAGGGGGGTTAAGGGGGTTACTGGGGGTAGAGGGTCTAGTTCACTTGAACAACAATCGACACAGCAATTTCGAATTCCATTTGTGTATTTGAGAGGCTCGCCCCGTACAATTTGGAAACGGTAGTGGGCGAAAGAGAGAAAGAGAGAGAGAGAGAGAGAGAGAGAGAAAGAAGAGAAGAAAAGAGGTAGAAAAGGGTACAAACTGAAACAGGAATAACAACCAACAATGACAGCAACCGTATTGAATAATTCCGGCTTGCGCCATTCAATTAATATTAGTGTCAAGCTTTATTGAAAATCGTTGTTACAAATTGGCTTATTATTAGCTCTGTTGTCAGAATTGTCGGAAAAATCAATGATGCCTTGTCAGTTTTAGGCAAAATCTATCAAATATAAAATATGATCAAATTCTTTTCACCCCGTGCAGCGCGAAGCACTGCTCACTTATCGGATTTTCTAAAATTCTTTTGCCGGGTTTCATCAAGAGTGGTCAAATATTTGATGATGTTGAAACGCATCAACAGGTGAAAAGTTTATTAACTACTAATTTAGCAACTTCACCCCCTCCCAAACCCGACGCTCAAAATTGTGTAACTTTTAACCAAACAATATGTGGAATGTATAGAACAAGTTAAAGTTGTTGGGAAACTTTGAGGCTAGGCGTACACCGGTTAGACAAGACGAGATTAGTCATGTTTAGTCACATATAGCAGGATTTAATTCAACTTGTCATAAATCAGCTGATCCAGTAATAATTCAAAGAGTGATTTCGACACAATAATCATAAGGCTTGAAAGTCTTAAAGACCTTTAAAGTCTTTAAAAAACCTTTTTAAAGAAGACCTTTCAAAGAATAACTTTTTAAATGACCTTTTCAATAATCTGCGAGATTCAGCATTTGTAGGTTAAGTATTGTGATCATATGCTCGTCGATCAGCTGATTTATGACAAGTTAATTGCATCCTGCTATAGTTGCTTATTTATTCATTTATTTATTTATTAATGAAGCAACACACACCGATTAGTCATTGCATCGGTGTGTGCTGCTTCATTATGTGAATTACTGTGACTAAACGTGACTAATCTTGTCTTGTCTTGTCTTGACTAACCGGTGTACGCCTAGACTTAGTTTGACAAATTCATTGGTGAATTGGTAACTTGTGACTTTCCTGAAACAGGCCCATGGATGTAGCCTAAACATTTTTTTTGTGGGTAGCTTCTCTGTGCTGTACAAATCTCATAGTCCCTGATCTGAACAGAATATTCTCATGTAAGATACAGTATTTGAAAGCTCAGTTGCACTGAAGTCCAGTGGAAGTCACCTCAGAGACATGTTTAACACTGAACCTCTGCCAATTTGTCGGATATATCTGTCAATTTGTGGGACGTAACGCATAGGAAGTCACGTCCAATAAATACGAGGTGGACTACTTCATCGAAGATATAACAGGTCAAAACTCATAGAAAATATACGTAGCCCCTTCAGTAATCCAAGCAAAATGTTGAACGATCTTCTTCTTCTTTCTCCTTTTCATCCTTCTTCTTCTTCTTCTTCTTCTTCTTCTTCTTCTTCTTCTTCTTCTTCTTCTTCTTCTTCTTCTTCTTCTTCTTCTTCTTCTTCTTCTTCTTCTCCTTCTTCTTCTTCTTCTTCTTCTTCTTCTTCTTCTTCTTCTTCTTCTTCTTCTTCTCCTTCTTCTTCTTCTTCTTCTTCTTCTTCTTCTGTCTCCTTTCCATCCTTCTTCTTTCTCTCCTTCTTCTCCCTTATTTTTTTGCTTTGTCCGCATCTTCTTTTTCCTGCTCTATCCTTATCTTTCTTGTCCCAATCCCCTACTTTTTCGTTTCACGGTGTTCATAAAATAGGCCAATAGGAAAAACTGTAGTAGGAGGTTGTGGTTATATGGTATGCTGTTATACCAATACTTCACACCTCCAAAAATTGGAAGATTTTATCATTTATGAGACATGGTAAAAGGAGATAAATTTAGTCACAATGGAATAGGAAGAGAACAGTAAGGCTAGGCGTACACCGGTTAGTCAAGACAAGACGACATTAGTCACGTTTAGTCACAATAATTCACATAGTTGCTTATGAAGCAGCACACACCGATGCAGCAATGACTAATCAGTGTGTGTTGCTTCATAATCAACTATGTAAATTACTGTGACTAAACGTGACTAATCTCGTCTTGTCTTGACTAACCGGTGTACGCCTAGCCTTATGAAGACAAAAAACTGTGTGTCCATGATCAAAATGTTTCATCCAATTCCATTCAGTAAAATAACCTTGACTAACAGATAATAAGGTAAGGTACCTCTTCATTAGACATTCATTAACTGTTAGGCTAGGCGTACACCGGTTAGTCAAGACAAGTCAAGACAAGAGTACTTCAGTCACAGTACTTCACATAGTTGCTTATGAAGCAACACACACCGATTAGTCATTGCATCGGTGTGTCATGCTTCATAAGCAACCATGTGAAGTGCTGTGACTAAACGTGACTAATCTCGTCTTGTCTTGTCTTGACTAACCGGTGTACGCCTAGCCTTATAATGCGGAAAAATTTCTTAAAGACGTCTTGTGTAGCGGTGCCTAATCAGCTGTTATAGTTCAAGGTTTTTTATTGGATACGATTGGATGAAACATTTTTGATCTCCGACCCCAGCTGAAGATTCAAAAAAAAAATTGAAATTCCATTTTTAAGATTACTTTATTTACTTAGCGAAATGGTAACCAAAAGTAGACAACTGAGTAGAAAACCTCAGGGTAAACAGACACATTCTTCCAAAATTCCAATAAAAAAATAAATGTTCAAAAAACGTTTTTCAGTAGGATCAAAAACTCTTTTTTTCTTTATTTGATCCTGCTATTGAATGGAGTCAGTGATACAGTTCCAGTATTTGAGCCACCGATTAGTTTTAATAGAACCTGGGAGTTGTTGTAGATTGTCCATAGTATTAACATGTAGAATGTCATGGCTACCAGCCGATCGAGCACGTATAACCTGAAAAAAATAGAGTAAATTGAATAGAAATTGAGTTTGTTTTGCCACTTGAAAGTTTTTGAAATCAGCGTGAGAAAAGTAAAACTTGTTCAGATTGACCAGAAACGTATCACAGTAGTAGATGTTTAATGTTGGCAAAGACAATTTTAAATATTAAATTGTCTTTTAATTTCAACTATTAAATTCAAGTAGTTGAATTGTCTTTTACCCCGGTCGTACACCAAAGCAATAGGCAACTAGCAACATATGGATCATATGATTGTCTACTCTATACAAACCAATAGTTCAATGCACACCGAAACAGCTGCTTCAAGTGTGCATTGGACTATTTGTTTCTATAGAGTAGACGATCATATGATCCAAGTGTTGCTTATTGCCTATTGCTTATTGCTCCGGTGAACGAGCTGCCTTAAATTTGTCTTCGACGTTTGAGATATAAGCTCCTCCCATAATGGGCGGTTTCTACAAACGTCATAGCAATTGCAGTTCAAACACCTTTGCTTGTTTACTACAATGTCGGGTCCTTGAATGCTTAGTTGTCAGTTGTTTATTTCTTATCTGAAACTTGGTTCTTAGTTCTTTGTTGTTTGTTAGACATTACAATAATCAATCAACTGATATGAATACTTCTTAATTATTGATGAAACGAAAATACAAAGTAAGCTGTATTGATAGTTTGAAGACTCTTGAGCAAGTTACTTAGTTGTTAGTTGTTTATTTCTTATCTGAAACTTGGTTCTTAGTTCTTACTTGTTTGTTAGACATTACAATAATCAATCAACTGATATAAATACTTCTTAACTGATGAAATGAAAATCCAAAGTAAGCGATAGTTTTGAAGACTTGAGCAACAGCAAATAGAACTATTTATATTCTGATTCAAACTGCTTTAGGACGGACCTAGAGCTGTCCACCAAGCTGGTCTCAATCCTAAAGCCTGGTCTTCATTAGTAGAGTTAGTGGTAGAGTAACTAGCATACTAGCTCTACCGTACCAACTCTACTCTACTTACTTGGTCGAGTAGCTGTTTTCACTACAATTGAGAATAGTAGGTGAAGTGTGTTGTCTAGTGAACAGATCTAACCTTAAAATGATTCTACTCTACTAGCAGACTCTACTCTACTAGCTCGAGACTGTTTTCATTAGGATAGTGGTGGTAGAGGCGGTGGTGGGGGGAAGGCAAGTGTTAGAGTACTATCCCACGGTGCTATCCCTCTACTCTACCAAAAACAAGTACACTACCATCACTCTACTCTACTATGAACGTTTTCATTTGGAGAGTTCACAAGATAGTTAGTACTGCCCAGGGAACTCTACAACTAACTCTACTAATAAGAACCAGGCTTAAAGCAGTTTTAATCAGAGTAGAGTTATGTAGCTTCCTTTGTATTTTCGTCTCACTATGATTACTATAAGTGATTACTATAATTACTATATGTAATGTAGACTACATTAATGTAGCCTACATTACATAAATTAGCCTAAATTACTATAATTATATAATCATTACTATAATTACTATAGGTAATCAATGTATAATTACTAAGCCTAGATGTCGCTTATTAATTTTTTTTACTCACAATTTGATTACTTTCCGTTGCCTGGGTAATGTGGCAGGATCTTCTTTCATCAGATACTGTCTGGCTCCCAGAATGCAGTGTCTGAGATAATTTTCCAGTTGGAAATCTTTGGGCGCCTCAATTGGAAATGATTTTTTGTCGGCAGCTGACATCGATCTGCATAACTTGTGCATGATTTTGTTGTGGAACTTCCATTCTTTGGTAGTGAAATACTGGAGCGAGCGAAGACCTTCCTGGATACGTGTTTGTATACGCACCATACTGAAAAAGAATAAAAAAAATTGATACAAAAGTGATTTTTTTATTAAGTACATGGCTACAAAAAAACTGTCTTTATCATTGCACCCTCACTATAAACAATATTATGTAATGGGGCAGGAATAAAGATGGCGTAGGTATAGGCTTATCATATTTTTCTGACCCCAATCCCGGCAATTTTCCAGAGACTAGAGAAGGGGTATTGAATAGTTGAACAAGCTTTACTAAATTTTACCTTACTTCATTATTGAACTTTACTACATAATATTAATGAATATTATTTCTCTGTATTTTATTTTTGAAAAATTTTAAAACAAAAATATTCATAAAACTTCAAGTAAAAATGAAATCAGAAAAATTGAATAAAATCATCAAAATTCTACTTTTTTAAAGGAATAAAAATTGAACAAGTCTTTGATCAATATTAATGCAATCATTCAAATTTGGTTTGTCTTTGACTTGAAAATGTTTTTTCTTCTTTCAATGGAAACTCTATATCAAATACGTTTCTGAAGAGATCACTTTCCCCAAAAACAATTTAATGTTTTCAAAAGTCTACACATGAAAGTTTTGCATTTATTTTATGTTGAGCTCACTTACAACTTATCGCAAAGAACAAACAACAAATAAAATAAATTCTTGCCTCAACCAAGTTCTGAGTCTGCAGCAGTATAAATATTTCAATTTAGTAGACAAATTTTCCTGTTTCTCTCTATATTTTAAAAATCCGGAGATTAATCAATCCCGGAGATTTCCCCAGAGATACATATTAATCCCGGCATTACCGGGCTAATCCCGGAGAAATGGTAAGCCTACGTAGGTAGTAAAGTGATGTGTGGGGTAGGAAACCGTGAAGGCAGTCTTGTTTTCATCTGTTGATTATCTTTTACTCTATCATCTTTAATCTTCATTTAATCTTTCATGATTATCTTTTAATTATTGCATAATTGCATTGTCTGTTATTTGTGAACCATTTTGACGAGACTGTATGCAAATACGTATTACGCTACTACTTATTAGAATATTATTATCACTTCCTGCTATTTAGTTCTCTTGACAACATTTGCTGTAGCAGAGTCTTCAGAATATAGCATTCTTTGAATTTTTGTTTCTCTAATGAAATTGTAGGAGCATTCCGCAGAATTGCATGGACCAGATATGATACATTCTTGTATCACAAATTTGAATTTGAATTCGGAAGAGGAAGAATTGTGGGCCAAGCCTGTTGCTTCTCTTTTTGAATAATTATTGTATTCTCAAAATTTTCATGTTTGCGTATGTTCCAGCAATCAATCCTTTTGTCCACACTTTGTCGATTTTTGTTTGCTGCAGAGCATGCCACATGAGGCATGAGTCATGCCGACATGACGCATGCGGCGTAGCATTCGTTTCTCAATAGGATGCGTGAAGCTCAAGACGAACGGACAGCAAGACAAAAAGAATGACGAAACTAAAATCGATACATAGGTATTACATAGGTATTGAGTGAATCTTCCATCACTTGGAGTGGAAATTCCTGGTAAGTGCATGTACATTGTTTCAATCCCACGAAATTAGCAATTCTTGGTAGAGATCAAGAATGTTTGCTTCCGTTGAAATTGATTCTCGGAACGTTGATCACAGCAGAGTTCTCTTCAAGTCCTTTTCTTCTCCCCACACATGAAACTTTCTGTCCTTATCATCATAATCATCATCATCATCATCTTCTTCTTTTTCTTCTTCTTCTTCTTCTTCTTCTTCTTCTTCTTCTTCTTCTTCTTCTTCTTCTTCTTCTTCTCCTCCTTTTATCCTTCTTCTTCTTATTCTTCTTCTTCTGCCTAATCAACATCCTCATCATCATCATCATCGTACTTTTTGTATTCTGTTCAACGGCAAATGAATTTTATTCGATTTTTCTATTTGAATTTAAACATGATAAATACTACTAAAATTTTAAAATTATTCATAAGAAACCCCAGCTAGCTCTTCAAGTAGTGTGCTTTAGTGTGCAAACTTGAAAAGAGCAATTCTGCAGTAGAAATTGTATAGTAATGCATACCCTACCTCCTGCACACAAACATTCAGCTTATGAATGCCATATTCGCTTTGAAGTTGGAGTGCAGTGTTCCAGGCCTCACTCAAACCCCACGAAAGGATACTATACTTGTGTACTACAGTTGGTAACCCAGAACGCGAAAGCTCCAGTCGCATTCACATTCCGCTCCGATGAGTTTGACATTCAAAAGCGTGCACTCTCCTTAAGGCCCTTTCCTTAAGGAAGGCTCCTGTCCTTGAGGAGGAGGAGGAGGAGAAGAAGGGTGGGTAGCAGCCTATTTGTATTACCTTCGCTATATGGAGGACAAAATGATGGCGGTATGTTTAGGATGCTTTGCAGGAGCAAAGGAGGGGCTCTGAGGACCAAAAGTGGGGGCCGGGTTTAGGTCAAGTGAGCGAGGATCCGAGGAAAGATGCTCCCTAAAGTGGGTGGATATAGGGGTTAGAGGCTAGATTTCCTTGAAAGGAGCTCGAGCAATGGGACAGGAGAGTAGTTGAATTGCAAGACAGAGTAATCATCATGAATGCAAAGGAGGCATTTTCAAACATCTCATGTTGCCCTGTATATGAAATACAAGTCTGTACAACATACACTTTACTTACAGAGAAGGCATTCGAGCATATTTATATACTACATTATATTGTGTGTGTGTGTGTGTGTGTGTGTGTGTGTGTGTGTGTGTGTGTGTGTGTGTGTAATATTGCGGTGGTGACATCATTGAGGTTGCAAATTAAGGAGGAGTCTCGTTTGCTTTGAAACCTGATACATTTGTACTGCAACTCTCTTCCACATTGTTTGTGAGATTTATAATCGTGATAACTTTGATGATGAACAAGCTCTTAGTACAGAGCGTGCCATCCAAATTGGCGTCTAGGGGAGGCTGTGCGAGAGAGATGGATAATCTCTCCCACCACGCTTCCCCTCCAGCCGCTAAGGCTAGTACAGTCAGTGAAGCAAATAACAACATAGTACTGCTAGGTAACCGAAGCGAATATTAATTTTTATAAAGCTGAGTTTGCCAGCTGAGTGAACTTTAAAATTTACTGTACTGGGAGTCAGCAGGCACTGTAGGCACTGTAGTGGGAGAAAGCGATCAACGCGCATGCTCCAGTGAGAAGCCAATTTGGATGGCACGCTCTGTATTTGAGAAAACTATAGCCATAGCCAAACAGATAAGAGACTCTAAATAATGGACGAAATTATTAGAAGTTGCAGTTGACCAATTGTTGTAAATAATTCAATATTCTATAATATTATTTCTAAATACAGTAAACTCCCGGTTATCAGAGTCTCGGTTAACAGAGCCTGTCATTCGAAAATTACAAACTTAAATACGAGAACAATGGATTTGAACATATTGTTAGAGCTTGTAAATCAATATAAATTTTCCCGCTTGAAACTACAAATCAGCTGATCCTCATCTGAGGAGAATAAAATTTGTTTAGGGGCGTCAAATTAGTGTCATATACTCCCTCCTCACACACAGACTCGTTCTAGGTGAGGAGTATATTCATGTATTGTCAATATTTCTTTGAAATGTATGTATTTTGTCTTGTTTTTTTGAGAATTAAAAAAAAATGAGTTTCCCCAAAATTGACAGTGACTGAGCAAACGGGGGCGGATTAAGACGAGATATGATTACAGAGACTGTATAATCACAGTGTGATCATTGAATGTCACACTTTTTATTGGTTAGCTTGGACAAATCCTCCATACTTTCGCCAATTCCCATTGAAATGATACGCAAATCATAATAAGTGTTATGTTGAGTGACTCACTTCTTACCAACAATTTACCGGTTTTAGTTGTCATCATTTTAAGCTTTTAAAGCAATACCAAGAGTAGAGATAAAATTTTTAATGTTAGAGTATGTATTTTTGATGTTCTTTTCCACTAAAATAAGTTTGAAAAATGAGTGACTCGGTTGATGTTTGTCTGCAATCTTAGGCTAGGCGTAGGCCTACACCAGTTAGTCAAGACGACATTAGTCACGTTTAGTCACAGTAATTCACATAGTTGCTTATGAAACAACACACACCGATTAGTCATTGCATCGGTGTGTGCTGCTTCATAAACAGATATGTGAATTACTGTGACTAAACGTGACTAATGTCGTCTTGTCTTGTCTAGACTAACCGGTGTACGCCTAGCCTTATATTAAATTCAAAAATTTGGCAAAAGTATGGCGTTGGTGGGAATTAAAAATGTTCCAACAGTCTTTTGCGGAACTTTTCACACCAATGACCACACTGTGATTGTACAGTCTCTGCAGTTATGATAGTAGATAAGGAGCACTCACAAAGTCTTCTGTTGGAAAACAAGCATCATCAGATCGATAAAGTAGGCAGGCAACCAATGGAACAATAGGACACAGATAGAGTGCATCAACCAGCTGGCATGAATGCTGCCATTTGGATACCAGAGCATCATTTCGAACGGATTTTCCCAGGCAAGCCGTTTGCCCTTTTCAAGAACCTCGGACCACGTGACGGGATCCACGAATCCTTCCTGAGTGATGTTCATCACTGGCGTTTCAGTGTTACGGTTTCTGAAACAAATAATATAGAAACACAATTGAGTTCGGGAACAAAACAAACTTGGCCCGTGTTCACCAAAATGCGAAAACTTATAGCAGGATGCATTTAATTTGGCGGTTGGCGAACAGTAAACAGCTGATGCTACAATTAGAAACGTTGAACCTCGCAGATTATTGCAAATACTTTAAAAAACATTATAGCAGGATGCATTTTATTTGGCGGTTGACGAACAGTAAACAGCTGATGCTACAATAAAAAATGCTGAATCTCGCAGATTATTGCAAATACTTTAAAAATTTATTCTTTGAAAGGCCTTCTTTAAAGGCCTTGAAATTGGCCTTTACTTGTTTGAACCGCCATTGCTATGACGTTTGTAGAAACCGCCCATTGTGGGAGGAGCTTATATCTAGGCCAATGGCATGCGTTCACCTTGATAGGCCTTCAACTCCCAATCACAGAGCTCGGTCACGAGTATAAATTCTGCTGCACTGTATTTTAGTTTTAAGTTACCAGAGATTGATAATGATGTAACAACCGGATCCATAATGTCACCTTCACTACTACACAAAAATTTATGTGAGAATGTTGGGCTAATAGATTATTTCAATACTTTTATGGAACATAAACATTTAATACTATATTGAACATTAAATAGTCATGTGAATGCTAATAGACAGCGAAAATAGAAGGCTGCCATATTGAACTTTCAATTCTTTACCAACATGTATTGAAGTACAATTATTTTGAAGAGTTGCATGGGTTGTGAGTTCATATTTGTTGCAATTTATTTTTTCCTTTCCACCCATGGTGTGTGTTTTGTCGATTAATGAAATAAAAATTAATAAATTTCTCTCGAAGTTCAAGTACAAGTTACACAAACTTGAATTAAAATTCGATTACTCATGCTAATAGAATGCTTAAGAATTTCAATAAGAATTAACTAAAATTGAAGCTTAACAGTTATTTTTACAACACTGGGACTAGTTAATACTAACCTTTGGATTATTCTCTTGGAGTATAAATACTTAGGGCCGGTTCATGAGCTCGGGATTTAGCTAAGTCCTAGACTAAAACGTGTGGCCACCGTAGCATCGATAAACGTTAGCCTCGACACTATGTACTAAGGGCTCTATGCTGCTAACCCACTAACCAGTCAAGACAAACGTTTGTCGATGCTACGGTAGCCACCCGTCTTAGTCTAGGACTTGGCTCAATCGTCAGCTCATGAACCGGCCCTTAAAATGGTAAAATAATATGGACATAACCACAACGTTTTTCGACTATTTGTGAAAATAAATTTAGCAATAGAGGAATGTTTTGTGCGACTGCCTGTTTCTCTCCCCTATTTTTGCTATGAAATAATTATTGAACTTCATCCCTTTCAACAGAGCATACAAATAATTCTAACTGAATTACAGGAACGAAAGTTGACCCAAGGATTTGTTTGATTGATCCAATAGAGAAAGTTTCAATTGTTAATCTTTTCCAATTTTCAAATTCATCATTTCAACACCATTCCACCTCCACCTAGTTCATTCGGTAGACAACTGCTATTCAAATCGACACTCTCCCCTCTCCTTTTTCCAATATATCTATATATCTACTCTTTGCGATATCATCCGGACCAGCACACAAACAAACAGAATATTGATTGTTCAAACATTTATCTTTCAACAGGAATGAGTAAACAGGTGTAAAAATAAATATTCCACTTATTGAAATTTTTGTGGGGTAAACATTCGCTCACCGACATACCTCACAGGGTTCAACACCAACAAAAATGTACCCTACACATGTACACACGCATACACACACACGCACACATACGCACACACCCCCATAGTCAAGTACATTAATCTTTGCTCAACTTGAAGCTCCAGACCGCTCTGACGATCGATATAATTTTGGCAGTGGACCAGTCCACGTAAACAAGGGATTGTGATTTCTCTCTCTTTCTCGTTTCCTCTCACTCTCTCTCACTCTATCTCTCTCTTCCTAACTCTCTTTTTGTCTTTCTTCTTTTAATTTTCTAATTATCTATTCTTTTATTAATTAGCAGTTTGATTGCAAATAAGTATTAGCTAGCTAATTTTTGTCAGAAATATTGTATCCTAAATATTGATCCTCTCTCTCCCTTCTCTCTCTCTCCCTCTCTCTCTCTTCCTCTCCCTGACTACATTCATTTTTCTTTCACCCTTCCTCTCAATTTCACACAAATAGTCCAATAATTTGTTGTATATTTTACTTTTTAAATCTATTATTTGAGCCTATGAACTAACAAAAGAATTGAGAAAATTTTGGAATCTCATGTAATCTGAGCTTACTTACTCTCTCACTCTTTCTCTCTCTATTACTCTTCCAATCTCCTTCTAGACTGCTCCTTTTCTCTCTCTCTTCTCGAATTCTCTCTTTGTCTCGCGGACATTACAATAATTTACCCCACATTAACTTTCATTCGCTATCACCTTGGCAAAGGGCCTGCAAGAATTTAATATCGTCCGAACACACCCTTCCTATTTTATTTCTTCTGTTTTTTCTCTCCTAGCTCTGCTCCTCCTCCTCCTCCTCCTCCTCCTCCACCTCCTCCTTCTCCTCCTCCTACTTTTTCTGCTCTTCCTCCTCCTCCTCCTCCTCCTCCTCCTCCTCCCATTTCTTCTTCTTCTTCTTCTTTTTCCTTCGTCTTCTCCTTCATCGTCTCCTCTACTAATCCTCCTCCACTCTCTTCTTCTTCTTCTTCTTCTCCTTCTTCTTCTTCTTCTTCTACTTCTTCTTCTTCCTCCTCTTCTTCTTCTCCAGATCGTGTTCAATTCTTGAATAGCAATGAGTGCAGCTGGAAGACCCAAGACGGAACGTCTTCCAATCATGAATATTGAATATGAATAATGTTCAGGTGATTTTATTAAAAATCATGAATACCATTAGTCTTTGAATCTAAATGGAATTATATTAAATTCACTGCTGGCATTTTCATCGACGAGAAGAGAAGTAATGATTTCTAATGTACATAGGAAAACCTATGAAATGACTTGAACAGTAGTTTAGTGAATCAATTCACAAACCATTTCCAGGTATCCAAGGACCCGATGTTGTAGTGTACAGATTAACAGAAAAACAGGACAGTACTTTCAAGAATTGCTCAACTATTAAACGTAGTAGCTATTTTCTGCAATTGAGAGAAACGTTTCAACATTTCGATTACTCTCATAAAATTAGAATAGGCTATTGTAATAAATAATAAACATAATGAATAATTTCAAATCATCAATAACAAATTTATTACAATGAATCTGTTTATTACAATAAATAACCTGTTTATCTCGACAGGTTAGTGTACATAGTGTTGAGGCTAACGTTTGTCGATGCTACGGTGGTCACCCGTTTTAGTCTAGGACTTGACTAAATCGAGCTCATTAACCAGCCCTTAGTATTTTGGTGTGAGCAAAGACGATAGGAAACTATTATTCTATATAAACTAAGTATTCTAATTGTCTTTGGTGTAAGTAAGATAAATGTGTGATTGAAATAAACTTTCTTATACCACTCCAAATAACAATGAGTTTTGGGAAAAATGAGTCAATGGATAAATTAAATTAAGAAATAAAATCTTCTCTTCAACTAAAGATGCGGGTGAAAATTTGAATGATGAACCATTGAATTTTATTAATGCACCAACAGGACCGGATATTGCATAAAGTGTGCGGCTTCCCAGTTTTCAAACTGAATTTATAGTTTTCCTCGACCTGGAAAACTTTCATTGCCACAGCGCGGATTGGAAAATATTTTTCTGCGTAGGTTTTTTTTCATTCATCGAAGGGTGAGGAAACTCATAGAAAATTCATCGGGAAACTTGGGTAGATCACAGCTCGCGTGCTGAAAAACCTCCGCATCAGTTTTCTCGATCTGTTTTCAAGCGTAGTTTTCCATTTCCCGGTACCAGGAAACCTTCTGTGCGACGTTGGAAAAAGTTTCTCTCGTGTCGAGTTTTTCTGCAAGGCTGATAATCAATTAGAAAGGTGGGCAAAGTTTTCAACTAATAAAAAAACTTTGTAACGCATTCTATCCACACTCGCCTGTCACGTGCCATTTGCTACCCCTCGGCGACTCACAAATTATCTTTCTACAATCCTGCTCCTGGAAGCAAACAGATGTGATCGGAAAGGATCAAAGGATTGAAATTGACTTCTCAATTTTATAGCTCCTGGATTGAAAAATCGAGATGTGGTCTCATCGGTCCAATATCAATTGAAATATAGTCATATACCTGTTAATTGTATACAGATATGTATACAATTCCGTCAACTCTAGGTAACGGAATTGTAAGGCAATTCCCCAAAAGCTTAATCTGTGGCTTACAAACAATTCCCATAATTTTGTTATACACTCACACTTTTTTAAAATTGACTTTTTCAATTTTAATGCTCCTGGATTGAAAAAAAATCAAGATTTGGTTTCAATTCAATAATTTCAATTTCTTTTCAATTTCAATTATTAGGATATAATCACATACAGGTCATATACCATATACATTATACAATTCCATACAATTCCCTGCAATTCTGTACAATACCATACAATACTATACGATTCTATACAATTATATACCTGTAGGTAACGGAATTGTTGAGCAATTCACCAAGGCCTTATCTATGGCTTACAAACAATTCCCAGAATTTTATCATACATTCACGCTTCTTTCACGAGCTCTGAAAATTCCACCACAGCATACTAGCTCGAATTGGAATCTTGAATGATGTTTTATGATGAGGAGATGCCTACGTGAGCTCTTGGCTTGTGCGTGTGAAATTAGATATGGGTAATCAAAGCATGGGACAGATCCTTCCACCAACGTTACTTCACTCTAATGTAACCCTATAATATTAGCCCTAAAAAAAATATCAACTCTAAAATTGATGTCACTCTGTAAAATAAGATGTGACTCCAAGTGCCGGTTCATGAGCTCGGGATTTAGCCAAGTCCTAGACTAAATCGGGTGGCTACCGTAGCATCGACAAACGTTAGCCTCGAGCCTCGAAACTATGTACTAAGGGCTCTCTATGCTGCTAACCCATTAAAACCTGTCGTGACAAACGTTTGTCGATGCTACGATAGCCACCCGTTTTAGTCTAGGACTTGGCTAAATCCCGAGCTCATGAACCGGCCCTAAATATTCAAGAACATTCGTTAAATCGAACATACATTCCATCATTCTAATAGTTCCTGAACGAAAAGAGATAGAATTCTCTTATTTATCTGGATACAACGATCCCCTGTAATAGATTCGTATACCCTATAGGGTGTCTAGCCCACCATTATCATGGAAAACCCGATCACGTGATCTAATTAGTTTTGTGGCCGACCATTAATGGAAAAAAGCACGGAATACAGAGTTTTACGAAACATTATATCCGTACAAAATCATTCTCGATAAACTTATCCAACCTGAAACCTGCAGCGTTCTTCCAGCCATAGCTTTCACATTCAAGTTCGCTCACATCAGATGCAATCTATCTTTTAGATATTTTCTCTCTCTCTCAAACATAACTCTCTTTTCCACTCTCTATCACCCTTTATCTCTCTCTTCCTCCCGTCTCCCTCTTTCTCGCTCATATGCTCCCACACTCTCTTTCATCCCGGTCTCTCTCTTTTAAGCTCTTTCACTCTTTGTCTCTCTATACACTACATTTCTCCCCTTTCTCACTCTCTCGCTCTCTCCTTCTCCCTCTGTGTGTTGAAAAAACCAGCCACATTAATCATTTATGACGGAAGAGATTTTTTCCATATTCAAGCTAGCATCAAAATCGTCCGGGAGCTGCCTGCCTGCTCTGTTTCAATCCCTGGCTCTATTTAACCCTCCCCACCACCACCACAGTAACCCTTTCACCCCTTCATCATGATTGGATCGTCTACCACCCTCCCTCCACAGACATATAGAACGGAAGAACGGGACCTGTCTGTTCTGTATTTCTCAGTAAATTAATTAGAAAATTTATCCTCCTCCTCCTCCTCCTCCTCCTCCTCCTCGTCCTCCTCCTCCTCCTCCTCCTCCTCCTCCTCCTCCTCCTCCTATTCCTGCTCCTCCTCCTACTCCTCCTCCTCCTCATCCTCCTCCTCCTCCTCCACACATCCCTTGAAAATACTTATAGGATCAATGTAATTGTTCTTTATATACTAGCTTCAACCTCTGAGGGGGAGGGGTTCTTCACCTAGACTTGAATAGACTTGAATAAATTACACAGATAAATATTTGAAAGTACTTTCGGTAGAGGCCGCCATTTTGAAGTAGAAAAATAGAATATTGTCAAAGGTATTTTTAATATTGTAAAGGGAATATTCCACAAAGGTCAAGGTCCATCAATTCCACAGATCTTTCTGAGTATTTTGTTATTATTTTCATGATTATCGGTTGAAAAATAGCGACCGAAGACGAAGAAGGAGAAGGAAAAAAGAAGAAGAAGGAAAAAGAAGAAGAAGAAGAAGAAGAAGAAGGAGAAGAAGAAGAAGAAGAAAAGAAGAATAAGAATAAGAAGAATTAAGGAGAAGAAGAAGAAGAAAACTATCAAAATAGGACAAAATAGAACAAAATAGGATACTATCAGGCAACTCCATTGCTGTCTCACTTGCTTGCTTGTGATTGGCTGGAGGCGTGGCCATCCGTGGGCTGGGCATTATAGTGGGACGACCAATCGTATTACAGTGAACTTTCCATGGCGTCTGACTGTATTCCACTGTGGTTGGCTTAAATTTCAATGGCTGATTTGGTTTAAAGCTAGTGCAATACAGACGTTTGACTTTTCAAAATTTAATGTTCCAGTAATTCAAATAGTACTACTGAGGAGGAGAAGGAGGAGGAGGAGGAGGAGGGAGGAGGAGGAGGAGGAGGAGGAGGAGGAGGAGGAGGAGGAGGAGGAGGAGGAGGAGGAGGAGGAGGAGGAGGAGGAGGAGGAGGAGGGAGGAGGAGGAGGAGGAGGAGGAGGAGGAGGAGGAGGAGGAGGAGGAGGAGGAGGAGGAGGAGGAGGAGGAGGAGGAGGAGGAGGAGGAGGAGGAGGAGGGAGGAGGAGGAGGAGGAGGAGGAGGAGGAGGAGGAGGAGGGAGGAGGAGGAGGAGGAGGAGGAGGAGGAGGAGGAGGAGGAGGAGGAGGAGGAGGAGGAGGAGGAGGAGGAGGAGGGAGGAGGAGGAGGAGGAGGAGGAAGAAGAAGAAGAAGAAGACCTCTTAATATTTTAGATTTTTTTTTCTGAGGATGATGCCCACATGAGCTCTAGGCTTGTGCGTGGGTAATGAGTGGGGTGATGATGAGATATGACGACTACTTCTTAGGCAGTCGGGACCGACGGCTTAACGTCTCCTCCGAAAGACGGGAGTTACTATTCATACATGCACAAGTGAATCATAAGGGGGGAATGGGGAGAAACAAGCATTCCACTGTAGGAGTAAGTATTGATTATTAACCAATACCGAAGGAAATGAATGAACCCAAAGGGAGATGGTGAATGGAAATGTAAAGAAGTAAGTGGGCAAACTCCAAGTTTTTCAATGGTTGTACTGACCATTTTCCACCCCTTTAAACAAGAACGGGCATTGTTCCAAACATATTTTCGTAGCGCTCAATTTTTCATTTTAAAAAGTTTTGCGCAATAGAACAAACGCGGCCCATTATTTAATCTGCTCTGGACAATCGTTTATAGGGGTTCCTTTTGTTCGGTGGTACGAATCCTCTGAATTTCGGGGTGATAATTTAGAAAGAGGGTTGGAGCTGGGTGCTTGGGAGAGGTGATAAGGGCTGAGAATAAGTTTGTTGTAGCGGGGGGGGGGGAGGGCGCCGGTTTACAGTCGACCGTATTTTCAGAACGAAATGGGTGAGGGGGGGAAGTAAATAGCCCTCGTTGTTAAATCACCGATAATTGAACTCACCCTATTCAAATGGCTTTGAATATTTCTACTGTTTTCTGGAATATTTCTGGCAAGCCTAGAAGGTACAAGCTAAGCAACTGCAGTCTAGTACTCAGAAAATTATATAAAATTAATAATAATTTATTTTCCAGTCAAAAAACTATATAGCGAATTAGGCTAGGCGTACACCGGTTAGTCAAGACAAGATTAGTCACGTTTAGTCACAGTACTTTGGTTGTTGAGCAACACACACCGATTAGTCATTGCATTGGTGTGTGCTGCTATAAGTAACTATGTGAATTACTGTGGCTAAACGAGACTAATCTCTTCTTGTCTTGTCTTGACTAACCGGTGTACGTTTAGCCCACAGTAATCGATTGATTGAGTGAAGCTCAAACAATGAAAAAGTACCAGAAAAATGTATTATTTAATATTATTAGATCAATATAGTTTAAATCTATTACTGTATGAAAAACTAGATCATCTATTAGTTCGGAGGGAATCTAATATAGGCTATATTAGATAGGCTATATTAATATAGGCTTCTTCTCCTTCTTCTCCACTACCTTCTTCACCTCCACCTCCTCCTCGTCCTTCTCCTCCAACAACTCCGCAACCTCCTCCCCCACCTCCTCTTCAGTCTCACTTCCCATATTTCCTGATACTGTCCTTTCACTCTTAGATCTTTTTCTTCTTCTTCTTCTTCTTCTTCTTCTTCTTCTTCTTCCTTCTTCTTCGTCTTCTTCTTCTTCTTCTCCTCCTTCTTCCTCTTTTTCTCTTCTTCATCCTTCTGATCTTCGGGCTCACTCCCTCCATTTCCTGACCCTCTCTATTCTTCTTTTTCCCCTTTCGAGCTCGTTCTTTTCAAAGACTTTCCCTTTTTAATAGACTCAGCTGCTACAGTGACTGCTTTCATGTTTAAAATGAGTAATTAATCAATCAAGGCTATACCTTAGAAGCGCTTGATGCCTCCTTATTCATATTGCTATAAACAAGAAGTGTTGCAGCTCATTTACAGCGAGTGTCAAAAGAAGTGTCGGAGTGTCAAAAGCACTGCTTGACTGATCAAGTCCTTGAGACAAAGTCTTTCGTCTAGAAACTTTGACATATTTCTGACGAGCTCTCTTATATCATATTATCATGATGGCCTGATTCAGTTTCAGTTTTGGAAATTGTTTTATGAAACTCTTAGTATGATACTGTATTAGTCTGTCTTTCCATGCGATAATCCTTCCATGAAAGTTTAGCAGGCCACCCGTGATTCGCAACGGAGCTCCACAAAACAGTGCTGGAGTGAATTTTTCCTCTTAGATTGGATTTTTTACATTATTTTTGTTAATGATTCTGCTTCAAGATTCTAGATTATGATAAAATAAATATAAATATCAACTAGCTGAATATGGCAGACGTAGAAATGACTCAGGGCCGCTTTTCCCAACGCTGCTTTTAAGCGCAACAGCTGATGCTCAATATTTTTTTTTCTGTACATTTCCTATTCTCCGAATGAGGCTTAAGCAAGATGTATAGCTTAGGCTAGGCGTACACCGGTTAGTCAAGACAAGACAAGATAAGTCACATTTAGTCACATAGTTGCTTATGAAGCAGCACACACTGATGCAATGACTAATCGGTGTGTTGCTCATAAGCAACTATGTAAGTACAATGACTAAACGTGACTAATCTTGTCTTGTCTTGACTAACCGGTATACGCCTAGCCTAATAAGATTTCTTGATTGTGTTGATAGGTTTTAGGCTAGGCGTACACCGGTTAGTCAAGACAAGACAAGACAAGATTAGTCACGTTTAGTCACAGTAATTCACATAGCTGCTTGCGAAGCAGTACACACCGATGCAATGACTAATCGGTTTGTGTTGCTACATAAAAAACTATGTGAAGTACTGTGACTAAACGTGACTAATCTTGTCTTGTCTTGTCATGACTAACCGGTGTACGCCTAGCCTAATTCTATTACGTTATTTTATGTTTTATATACTACTTTAAGGTAGATTTGATGCAAGGTATCTTACTTTTCATAGATGGCGGCAGCAGATGGAACAAAAGCTATGATAGCATTGATGGCCTTGTCGACAGGAATCACCTGAGCGCACAACTCTCCGCGACAGTGCATGGTTCGGATGACACCTTTCCCCCCACCAACCAGCAATCCCATTGGTCCGTTCAGATTGTCCACCCATCCTGCCATTGGCTCCTCTATGGCTGGTGTGACTGAAAGAAGATGTATACATTTTTATTGACTTCTGCTTAATTTGAGATTGTTAGATTGTCTATGGCTGGTGTGACTGAAAGAAGATGTATAGGCCTATATTTTCATCAACTTCTGATGAATTTGAGATTGTTAGAGATGGGATATATCAGGATGTCGCCTGATGAATAGTGTAAAAAGAGTAAATTAAAAAAGTTGAAAAAGAAAAAGAGTAATGAAAAGAGTAGAAGACTGAAAAGTGCAAAATTAGAGTGAAACAAGCCTTATGCTTGTTTTAATGCTTAAGCCTTAATGCTTGTATGCTTAAGCCTTAACCTTAAGCCTCATGCCTCAAGACTTATGCTTAGGCCCGATTTCATGGAAAAATATTGACAATTCAAAATATTGACTCGTTTAAAACCTGCTGAAAACTACGTTCGATCTAAATTCTAAATTGTAGTCAGATTTCATTCCTGAGGATTTGTATAAAAGATTATTTTATTGTGATAGATTATGAGTTAAAACAAAATAACTGAATATATTGAAAACGTATAGCTGAATTATGAAGCTTGTGAATTAATTTGAGTAATTTGACTTCTCTAGAATTGCGGGTTCTAAAGAAGGTCTAAAGAAATTGGAATGGCAATGCTGATGACGTAGAACGCTTACGAAAATTCAAAGAGCCATCTTATTGGCCAATGAGCTGAAAAGAAGCCATTTTATGATTTCGGCCAATCAAAAGCAGCTCGTAAACGTCAGGTGTCATGTGACGCTCCCTACAGCTAGCTCCTGATTGGTTGAAATCGTAAAATGGCGACTGCTCAACCCATTGACCAATCAGATGGCTTGTTGAATTTGGAGGCAGGACTTTCAACAACAGCAATGCTGTTCCCTTATTTATTGAGTGTTGTTAGTAAGTGTTGTTTTTTTAAGATGTTAGTACCAGCTTTCTCGCCATTTCTTATAATGATAATGAAATTGTAACATTTTGCTTTTAATTTTCTTTACTAACAAATCTTTGTATAATTAACTGTAAATATTTTGAATTTGTATTTGTAATAGATATAGGTATTTTGGAAAATAAATCATTATTTATATATTTATTTCTCATTTCTCATAATGGATTCATTAGACAGGGCATATTAGCCTACTTTGTTTATTAATTTATTGAGTTATTTTTATCGTGTGGCTTTTATTGGTGGGGAGACCCTTACGGGTAGGTTCCACCTTGCCTCATTGCACAATTTTTTGTGTCTTTTTTCTGTCGGTCACCCATCCGAGAGCGGTCTTGAATGTTTTTTACTTAACCACATGATTACTAATGTAATGTACAAATAATACTAAATGAAAGGTTTAACAGGCTTACGCCCAATTTGTTGACCATTGATTGAGTAAGTATAGAATTTTATGTAGTCTATCTAACTCTTATTTCGATTTAAAAATTTCAAATTCTACGTGAAAAGTGATACATAGGTACATCAAAAATAGAATAATTAAATTAAATTGAATCTATAATATCTAATAGCAATTTAACAGGCCTATGTGCTATAGTGCGATTCACGTCAAGAAGTCAGCATTATTTAGATGGGAGTTTGCTATCCTTGTTTAGCACAAGACAGTTGCTGATGTCTCTATCCTATTCGCACTCTGCATACTTGCCCAAATGTGCATTGTTGTCGCACACAGTCCCAACAAACTCTTTCTCTTTCTCTCAATGAAACTTGGCATCAATGCTCCTCATAATAAGCAATGCTGACTTCTTGACGTGAATCGGACTATAGACTTCACCTACTAGTAAGGTAGGCTTAACCTACCTTCAATTATTACACTACATGAAAACTACAACCAAAGAGGATTTTGTAGGAAACTACAACCAAACAGCTAAAAATTTGTAGAATTCAATTAAAATGTTTTAAAACTAACAAGTTTATTATCTATATATATAAACACTCACCTATCGATGGCCTTGCTATCGAAAACCGGAATATTTTCTACTTTTATCTACTAGGGTCTCGGCCAGCCTTTTAGTGTATGTGTAGCAGTTTGGATGTGGACTTATTAACCTGAAATAAAAATAATACATTTAGTTCATTCTATGAAAGTGTGTCATGTTTTTCATTCGTTCATTGCGTAGTTTAGAGAAACACATATATTAAAGCGGGTTGGTCCCAGTGGCAGAGGCGAGGCTAATCGGTGAGATTAGATAAGAGACAGCGCCTACCACTCCCGTTGTATCGGTGACCGGCTTCTGTAAATACAAGAGTTTATGAGCTTCAAAATCGCTTCCCGGTGGTTCGGAACCCACCTAAAGCTGTAGGTCCATTCATATATCATCATCATCCTTCCATTACCCACGCACAAGCTTAGAGCTTATGTGGGCATCATCCCTACCAAAAAAATACTTTTTCTGGTTTTAGTTATATTCTTGTGAACTAGGTACTGAAAAAAAGCAATAGGCTACCATGAGAAATTAATAAGTAGACTAAATTATTATTGTTTCCGAGTTAATTGAGTAGTAGATGATACACAGAATTTATTTCTTGGTTATTGATTATAATGATTCAAATGTTTCATTCCATATTAGTTTCATATTCTCTGTAGGATTTGGAATTCTAAAATTTCTATTTTGCATTAAAAACGTTTTAAATTCAATAATATACAAAAATTATGTTTCATACAAGTCAGGTTTGACCACAGTGGGGCGGTGTGCTATTCACCATCCGCCCCGGGTGCCAAAAAACCTTACTACGCCACTGGACCCTGAAACCTTAATCTGAGGAAGCAAGCTTCTGCCAGCTATTTCAAATAATAATTATCAGAGTAAATAACAAACACTTTGTTGAATTCAATAACAAAATCTTGTTTAAAAACAATACAGTATACCCCAAGCAATTGAATGAAAAATAAACTTCCTGTAAATTAATCCAATGGGATTGTAATTGAACAAGAGTGATAATTATTTACTCTCGTAGCTAGTAATTGAAAATCAAAGACCATTATTGTAGATTGCACAATTGTCATCGTCAAAGCCCAATTGAAGTTCAAATTATCAACACTTGCTTAGCGCATTTATTCGTAAAATAGTCAGATTTTGCTGTAATAAGATCGTTCGTTACAACATTCGTTCATAAGAGATTTGTTCAGTAGCCTAGTTAACGAAGAACTTTCGATAGTTTTATTCTCTCAACAATGCGTATGTTATTTGAAATTGTATATATCTTACATGCTCTTCTATACTCACAAATGCTGTAAGTGCTTTATTCAAATTGTAATTTATATATTTTGAACTCTTTTTAATGTTGACTGTTATATTCATGAAATCTAATAAGCTCTATAATATTTGTAATTACCACTATATAATATTCGTTACTTATAATTTTTACTAAGTACTAAAATTCAATATTAGTTAGTACTGTATTGACGACATTGATGTTGAGAAGAATATTTGAAATAACAAGTAGATATTACGATGAAATTCTCCATATAATGGTCACGTATCTCTATAATATTTTGAAGCACAAATAAATAATTTTAATGCAATGTTACAAAAAATAAAACTAAATGATACTTGACAAATGTTCATTCAAAAAGCAATACAAATAGTAAAAGTTTGGATGGCTGCTGTTATTTCTTGTTTCAAATCATCAATGGTGGATGGATATTGATGATTTGAAACAAGAAATAACAGCAGATTATCAAACTGTTACGCCTGATATGCTAAAGTGAGAGTGGAAAGAATTTAAGGGAGGTTTTGAGTTGATATTGCTCGAGTGTCTGGAGGGGTCATATTGAACATTTCTGAACTTGTTTGTGAGTGAAAAACTTCTTCAATTACTCTTTGTAAACATGTATAACAGAAGGTTTTATGAGGTTTCTTCCATAACATACAAATTTTTAAAGTTGTGATATTCTTTTGAATCACTCAGTATATCTTATATTAGAACCATAGCCTTCTCTAATACAGGAGGCTATGTATTAGAGGAGGCTATGCTAGAACTCAAGTGGACTTCAATAATCTAGAATTAAACTCACCCCTATATATTTTCATTAAAAATCTCCTTTATCTCATGTTTTGTTCAGTGGATCCGAAACTGTAATTACTATTTTTAAATGACGTTCATTGTAATAAATCTATCATGACCTAGAATTTAAGCGACATACCATTGTATCTCTATTCTATTCTATCTATCTCATTCTATTCCATTCTATTCTATCTCATTCTATTCCATTCTATTCTATCTCTATCTCATTCTGTTCTATCTATTCTATTCTATCTCATTCTATTCTCTCATTCTATCTCATCTCCATTCCATTCTATTCTATTCCATTCTATTCTATTCTATTCCCATTCTATTCTATCTCATTCCATTCTGTTCTGTTCCATCTCTATCTCTATCTCATTCTGTTCTGTTCTATCTCATTCCATTCTATTCTATCTCTATCTCATCTCATTCTATCTCTATTCCATCTATTCTATTCTATTCCATTCCATTCCATTCTATTCTCATCTCTATCTCTGTTCTGTTCTATCTCATTCTATCTCATTCTATTCTATTCTATCTCATTCATTCTATCCCATTCTGTCCATCTCATTCTATCTCCATCTCTATCTCATTCTATTCTGTTCCATTCTCATTCTATTCCATTCTATTCATTCCATTCTATCTCATTCCATTCTATCTCATTCTATTCCATTCTATTCCATTCTATTCTATTCTATTCTCATTCTATTCTATTCTATTCTATTCCATCTCTATCTCTATTCTCATTCCATTCTATCTCATCTCATTCTATCTATTCTGTTCTATTCTATTCCATTCTATTCTCATTCTGTTCTCATTCTATCTCCATTCTATTCTCTGTTCTATTCTATCTCTATTCCATTCTGTTCTATTATCATTCTATTCTATTCTATTCTATTCTATTCTATTCTATTCTATTCTATTCTATTCTATTCTATTCTATTCTATTCTATTCTATTCTATTTCTATCACTGCAGGCTGCTACGAACTCGTCAAAACTGGGCCCGACAATCTTCGACAATCCATTCAATATGGACGAAGATGTCAAAGCACTGATCCATGAAACGCAAGCTCCGGTGGCATCGTCAAAAGTATTAATCGATATCCTCGCCAACCGCACGTTCGGTCAGAGAATGCAGATTCAGGATCAATATGTGAAGTCAATGGGCCAGGTGAATAAAAGCATAGAGACCAGATTATAATAGATTTCCCATTGTATGTTAAATTTGTGGAGATGGACTTTGAGACGTAGCTGCAGAGTTTCTAGGATGGAGCACATAAGGAATGCAGCAATCAGAACGAGAATGAATCAACAGGAGTCAGTTGTTGAGACAATAGAGAGCCGACAACTGTTATGGTATGGCCATGTAATGATGATGGTGGATATCAGATGGCCAAAATTCCTGATGCAATGGAAGCCTCTAGAACGGAGGAAAAGAGGACGCCCTCCAAGGCAATGGGAGCAAGAAATACAAAGCTCCATGGCTTCGAGACAACTGACTCCTGCAGATACGCAAGATAGAGTTAAATGGAGGTTCAGATGCGAGAAACGGCCTTGAGCTGTAAGATACCTCGCTTATGTAAGTAAGTATGTTAAATTTGTCGGAGAAACCGACCCTTGGACGCGCACAAAGAACGGATTTTGAAAACATTTAAAAGATACTCCCAATATTTGCGTTTTTCTAGCGTTTTTTCAGCTTTTTTTCGGCAACTAATTGGCAGGAAAGGTTGAAATTTGCTACTTAGGTTCGTTTGAGGTCTAAAAATAATGTATTAGGCTAGGCGTACACCGGTTAGTCAAGGCAAGACAAGACGAGATTAGTCACGTTTAGTCACAGTACTTCACATAGTTGATTATGAAGCATCACACATTCACAGACGCGTAGTCTTTTTGGGGGAATTCCACTTTATATGTTGTACTGTAACACACTTATCAGTTATTGCATCAGTGTGTGCTGCTTCATGAGCAACTATGTGAATTACTGTGACTAAACGTTCCTAGTCTTGTCTTGTCTAACCGGTGTACGCCTAGCCTTGTGAATGGTTGAGATTCTCCCGAAATTATGCCAGAAATCGGCGTTTTTGCAGTTTTCCTCACGTTTTCAATGCGTTTTTGTAAAATTTTCAACAACAACTCTAACCAAGACCGTTCAAACCTTATACACAGGTTCAGCTAAGGTAAAAGAAGAATATTGACTCAAAGTATTTCGAAATCATGCTCAAATTATGCCTGATATTGACGTTTTTCCAGTTATTCTTTGCGCTTTTGAGGGTTTTTTTTCATGAGTAAGCCCCTGCGCTCACTTCGCAACTGCTATTTGATTTCAGTCAGCAACCCAGCGTTGCCAGATGACTTAGACTGATGGGTTAGATTACCCGAAAAACAGCCAAATGTCATCTGGCAACGCTGGGTTGCTGACTGAAATCGGTTGCTTAGTGGGCGAGTTTGAAGTACGGCTGATCTTGATAAGTTCGAAAATGATGTGCAGCGAGCGGAGCGAGCATGCTGGTCTAATTGTTGAACGGTTCTGCCAGGGGTCCAGGGGCAAGCAAAGTGCGCCTGCTGGCTAGTAAAACTATAATACTATGATAATATCATATTAATAATATCATAATATCATATTAATAATATCATAATATTATTGTCAATTCCATTTCTCTATATTGTTGCAACACAGGACCGCGGTCTCGTGACTCCACCAGCTCACATTTTCAACAGTACACAGTTTCACATTTATCATGGATTAACACAACAAAAATTCCACAAATGAGTTAAAATATCATAGTAAAAATAAGTAATGAAAATCATCATGGTGTCAATCAATTTGAAAGTAAGGCTAGGCGTACACCGGTTAGTCAAAACAAGACGAGATTCACGTTTAGTCACAATACTTCACATAGTTGCTTATGAAGCAACACACACCGATTAGTCATTGCATCACTGCATGCTGCTTCATGAACAACTATGAGAATTACTGTGACTAAACGTGACTAATCTTGTCTTGTCTTGACTAACCGATGTACGCCTAGCCTTACCGTTCTACGTATCTTGCAGGATTTTCTCCACACATATAGAAGAATGAATCCTGTTAGGAAAGGACTGTATTTTGACATTAGGGAATCTTTGTTGACTTCTGCAAACGAGATTTTGAGAAAAAGTATAGAGTCGTCATTGAACAAACCTCACGATTGGGGTTACATGTCTATTCTGTGCACCAGTGCAGAAACAAGGATCAACACGTTCAATGGCTACCGTTACGGAGGTGAGTTCATCTTAATTGTGTTACTCAACTCACAAGTCTATGACATTTCAACTTGTTCATCAAGTCATGCACATCCAAATTAAAAAGCATGTAAATAGGATGATTTTCGTATCAATTTTATGACTACTGGAAGATAGCATCACTGTAATTGACCGAGCGAAGAGAAGACTGAGCGAAGCGAAGTCTGAACGAAGTGAAGTCTTGTTTCAAGTCGATTGGCTTTTGTCTGTGGATTTGTGTGTTTGTAACGCATTGACATATTTCAATAAGATTTGGCAGGAATGTTCATTTTGAAACTGCGCGACGATGTATATGTAAGGTTTTTCAAATTTTTCATTTAAGGACGAAATAGAAGGAAAAGAGAATGTTTACAATAGATATGGAACACGTGATAGGATTTATTTTGAATACAGGAAATACATTCAACTCAGAAACAGATGAAATTAGCCTACTGACGAAAACAAATTCAAATCATGGCATGGATGTTGGAATAAATTTATATTAATATAATTCTATTTGAACAATTGATATCTAGTAACATACCACTAATTAATTAGAATATTTGTCTGTCAGTAATTGTTTATTCAAACTGAAAAGTGCATTTTTGCCATATCACGCGGTTAGAATACGAACTGAAACTTCTCACAAAAACCAGCTGTTTTTACCGTGCTCCAGCTGATTTCACAGTTGCCCAGCCAAATGATAAACTCACCTGTGAATGATAACTTTTCAAACTATAAGGCTAGGCGAACACCGGTTAGTCAAGACAAGACAAGACAAGATTAGTCACGTTTAGTCACAGTAATTCACATAGTTGCTTATGAAGCAGCACACACCGATGCAATGACTAATCGGTGTGTGTTGCTTCATAAGAAACTATGTGAAGTACTGTGACTAAACGTGACTAATCTTGTCTTGTCTTGTCTTGACTAACCGGTGTACGTCTAGCCTAAAGTGACCAGAAACCAGCTTCTTACCATATATAGTGTGGCGAAAATATGATAATGCACATCTAAAAGTAAGTTATTTGTTGAATCCAAGTTGATATTAATGAATATTATTCTATTATCTTTTCCTCAGATTATTATCATCAAAGGTATGGCTACACATTGTATAAATTCATTGATCACTTTTTGAATCAGAAGAAGGGCAAAACATTCTTACACACTCTTATTGATAATAAAGTAAGTATTAGCCTATGACAATATTGGGACGATTGGCTCATGTGCCCACTTGAGCTCACATATTGCACATTGTGGTTTTCTTAATATACACGTAATGTTCCCTTAGTACACACTCAACCTTACTTAGTGCACTTTCCAGCTCCACTACATCTGTACCCAGGTGACCGCTGGAGGCTGGTTGCAGTGCATCCTGGGCTTGCGGCTAAAGTCTGCTACAACAATGCAACTGTCTCCATCTGCTTTGCATGTTATTTCTAAACAATTCTAGATTATTTTGTGTGAATTTTAAAGACATTAAAAAGGAGTGCATGTAACCTCCAGCGGTCACCTATCACTAAAGCTGCCATATCTCTAATATTCGTCCAATCTTAACAAATAAGGTTTCAATCGATTTTTAATTAAATTTACTAAACAAATTTATTCTTGTTAAATTCTTGTAATATCATCTGTTCCAGAGTTATTCAAGAAACAAAATTTCAAATGGCCGCCATTTTGTTTTATGTATTTGAAAAATTGTCATAATTTTTTCGTAGCTTTGTTTAGTAGTTGTGGCTATCATGTGATGCTATCATGTGGTACATGTTAACATTGCTTTCCTATATAGTCATAAATGTTGATGCAAAGTTTCAATTGAATATGTTCCACCATTATTGAGATGAAAAATAATAAATGTAAAAAACAAAATTGCAGCTGTGTGAGAAGCTAAGGACTTCCGGACAATTTAAATATGATATTTAGATATGGTTTTTACCCCGAAGCAATGTCCTAGAGTATTGGTAGGGAGTTCTGAAACACTCTGTATAAGGAGATTTTATAATCTAGCTAGGTGATATCCAGTACCAATCAATTTAGATTATTGACATACAGTACTTTATGTTTGGATGTGAAACTGGCAACCAGCTGGCAGGCCTAAGCCCACATAGGGCTGTTGAGCCATTGACAAACAAAAAATACTTTATATTTATTCAATAAATGCATTTAAAAAATGAAATTTTCCAGCCACATCTGAGACCTGAAAGTGGAGTTGATCTAGCCAAGGTGAAAGATCAGCTTACATTCTTACCCCATGATAAAGGTAAGATGAATAAACTAATAAATATTAAAATTTCTCGATAAAAAATGATTCAATTTACAAAATCCTTTGTGATATTCACTGAGAAATTAGGCACTCCCATGTGGGAGTCCGGAGTCGTAATGAAAAGTCTGAAGTCTGAACAGACATATAAGTTTATTGAATAAATATAACATTGATGATAATCGATGAAAAAGCTGAAGATTCATTGAATTTTTAGATAATAGCATAGAGGTGATAATTATAATCACGTGGTTCGTTTTTTCACGTAAATTACCGGTACCTAATACAAGTGTAATAAACAAAATAATACAGTTTTTGGCCGGATTCTTAAATGATGATTCTAAAAATATGATTTTGAGAAGTTGTTTGAAGTTGTTTTCCATGTAAATAACCTAATACAAGTGTAATGCAATATGAAGAAAATATAGCCCAGGAAATAAAGGTTTTTTCGGGAAGAAAATTAGATAAAAGCTGAATTTCACACCATCGATAGAACACTACCAGAGGGTCATTTTCCCAAAAGTCCCAAAAAATCCGGCTGGAGCTTTCCCCCCCAGACCCCCCCAAAGTTCAAAAATGTAGGTCATCACGGGAAATCAAATATCTCGGTAACCAATCATCGGACAGAATTGGTTCTTACATCATTTTGTCCAGTATATTATGGGCTACATTATTGGTCCTATTCATTTTCACAATAAACTCAATAGTTTTCTTGAAAAAAATATATATATAAAAATTTTTTGGATTTTTTTGCTTTGATTTTTCAATTTTTCCCATTTTACTTTTTTGTGTGTCATCTTACGGAAAAATTGTTCCAATAAAAGTTGTAGCCCATTTTATTCCGAATCCAGTGATGTATATGGTTATACATTTTTAATCAAAGCGGCCGCTTTGGGAGGGGGCATAGCCGACGCTGTTACGCCGCGGCCCAGCCCCCCTCGCCTAAGTCCATCACTGCATTCCACATTTCAACTTCTTTACAGTATGTAGGCTATAGCGCTGAAAACGTTTAGTTTTATCGATTGTATCCTATGTTTTAACATGTGCTGAATCCGAAATTTCATCTCTGAACCTCCTAAGTATAGTATTTTTCTAGATACAACCACAATGATGGAAAATAATTTAACTTATTTATCTATATTTATAGTGCAGTTTTACAAAACTTACTTTTTGTATAATCTAATTTATCTTTCGATGTCTTTGATAATCGAGAATCAGTATCAGAAACTATGAATATATGATTATAATGTAGTGTACTGTATTATTATATATGTGATATTTGAAATAGCGGCAGAAATAGCAAAATTATACATTCAACATTGTATAAAACTGGTACATAGTTTATTAATGCCTGTTAGATTTGGCAATATCCATGAACATGAGCATGAAGTAATCTTTCTTCTCTCATACTATTATAGTTATAGTACACTATTTTGTGTGTTGACCAATTAAATAGCCGGTTTTCATCTCTTCAATTATTTATATAAGCATGAGAAAAAATATAGTTAAAGGAATTGATACAGAACATGATCATAAAAATCTGCATAATCAGATAATTTTTCTTTACATTAACATCTGCACGATCAAATAATTTACATATTACTTATTACATAGTTTCGTGTTCCATATTTCAAGGAATTCATTCTGTCAGAGATGGATCCAAACTTTCTTCCTTACCATAGATAGGCGAATTTGAGCATGAAAGACCGTTGCAATGCTCACACATAGCTGTGCAAATCATGTTTCCTTCCTTACACCCACAATATTTTTCTCAATCCTGCTTACAAGCACAAGAAAATTGATGAAGGATGTTGTCTGGAGTAAATGATTTCACAGGTTTCAGTGTTCCCTGATTCATGCCAAGCTGCTTAATTATTTCGATTCTCCAACCCCATTCTGTAGTAGGGAGTTTATTTCCCAAAAAACTTTGGGCCTCTGTTATTGGTGAGAGCTTTTCCAAGTTGAAAATGGTTTTTAATGAGCCATTTATATGAACCAGTTTTCATTGAACCATAATGAACTCTTCTTTGTTGAAGTGGTGTATCTATAATATCGAGCATCATTCAAAGCAGAATATTTTTGAAAATTATATAGTTGCAGAACGAAACTCTCATCACCATTCATCAATTCCTCATTTTTATTTTTAGTTGGCATCTCTGGATTCCATCGAATACAATTCCTACCTTTCTTCCGTACAGTTCATTTACAGATACCATAGCCCCTTTAAACTAAATGGCCGCGACCTTTAACTTGACAACGTCGCTGCATCCAACGGCTTGCATGAGCAATGCAAATCGGTCATGTGTTTTATAAGTCATGTGTTTGTAGTGTTTTTTATAAGTATGATTTTATAATGAAACCAGCCGGGACCGCAAGGTTGTCACATTGAATGCCGCGGCCATGTGGTTTAAAAAGGGCTATGCAGATACACAATACTTTCTCAAGATTTCTCCATATGTGCCATTCTCCTCGTGACATTTTCTTTTCTATTCTATTCTATGTGCAGTTTTTCGGCTAAATCATATTATGTAGAAGAAACCCTCCATCCACAACATAATAGGGGTTATTGAAACTCAATTTCAATTACTATGCTGTCTTCAAACATGTTCATTGCTGAAGATTTTGTGCCCTTTCTAAGAGAAACAACATTGAATATGGATTGTGGGAGAGATGAAAGCTCATAATATTCCAAATATGTTTTCAATTTTGTAAGACTATCACAAACACACAATATGCGATTAAATAGTTGTTGAGAGTTGACAAAAACGTTTTTTGATCGACATATAACTTTCTTTGATTGATTTTATGTCTTTACCATATCCTTCATGGGCAATGTGAGCTCTCCAAAAGTTTCCCTTTGATTCCTTCCATAGTTCTGAGACCTATTCGATAAGCCTGATCACAAGTAACCAATTCGTCACAAACAAAACCAGGGGTTAATAGAACAAGTTCGCCAGAGTTGTGCAAATGGACAGGATTGATAGATTGATCAATTTGACAGTTCAATGAAAGCACTTCTCTTCATTCACACCATGACTGGGTACAATAAAACTACTTCTTTTTTTGGCATAGGAAAGTTGAAGTTTTAGTCTTCTGAAATTCAGAATTCAAGAGAGTAGCTTAAAGACAGTTGCTCTAAAGAGGAATTGATGTATGCTAGTAAGAGATTCGTTCAGCAATTCTATAATATTCAAAACTTTTCTTCTTTTTGAATGAAGCTCGATATTATAGATTCACCACTTTAACAAGGAAGAGTTTATTAAAAACCAGTGGATTCAGTGAAATAATTTGCTCCAGACAACATCCTTCATCAATTTTCTTTTGCTTGTAAGCAGGATTGAGAAAAATATTGTGGGTGTAAGGAAGGAAACATGATTTGCACAGCTATGTGTGAGCATTGCAACGGTCTTTCATGCTCAAATTCGCCTATCTATGGTAAGGAAGAAACTTTGGATCCATCTCTGACAGAATGAATTCCTTGAAATATGGAACACGAAACTATGTAATAAGTAATATGTAAATTATTAGATCGTGCAGATGTTAATGTAAAGAAAAATTATCTGATTATGCAGATTTTTATGATCATGTTCTGTATCAATTCCTTTAACTATATTTTTTCTCATGCTTATATAAATAATTGAAGAGAGATGAAAACCGGCTATTTAATTGGTCAACACACAAAATAGTGTACTATAACTATAATAGTATGAGAGAAGAAAGATTACTTCATGCTCATGTTCATGGATATTGCCAAATCTAACAGGCATTAATAAACTATGTACCAGTTTTATACAATGTTGAATGTATAATTTTGCTATTTCCGCCGCTATTTCAAATCTCACATATATAATAATACAGTACTACATTATAATCATATATTCATAGTTTCTGATACTGATTCTCGATTATTAAAGACATCGAAAGATAAATTAGATTATACAAAAGTAAGTTTTGTAAAACTGCACTATAAATATAAATAACTAAGTTAAATTATTTTCCATCATCGTGGTTTTCTCTAGAAAAATACTATACTTAGGAGGTTCAGAGATGAAATTTCGGATTCAGCACATGTTAAAACATAGGATACAATCGATAAAAGTAAACGTTTTCAGCGCTGTAGCCTACATACTGTAAAGAAGTTGAAATGTGGAATGCAGAGATGGACT
Organism: Laodelphax striatellus; assembly: GCA_017141395.1. Taxonomy (NCBI): domain Eukaryota; kingdom Metazoa; phylum Arthropoda; class Insecta; order Hemiptera; family Delphacidae; genus Laodelphax; species Laodelphax striatellus. Next base: position 9,074,294 of record CM029537.1, on the reverse strand, counting down.
TAGGCGAGGGGGCTGGCCGCGGCGTAACAGCGTCGGCTATGCCCCCTCCCAAAGCGGCCGCTTTGATTAAAAATGTATAACCATATACATCACTGGATTCGGAATAAAATGGGCTACAACTTTTATTGGAACAATTTTTCCGTAAGATGACACACAAAAAGTAAATGGGAAAAATTGAAAAATCAAAGCAAAAATCCAAAAATTTTATATATATATTTTTTCAATAAAACTATTGAGTTTATTGTGAAAATGAATAGGACCAATAATGTAGTTCATAATATACTGGACAAAATGATGTAAGAACCAATTCTGTCCGATGATTGGTTACCGAGATATTTGATTTCCGTGATGACCTACATTTTGAACTTTGGGGGTCTGGGGAAAGCTCCAGCCGGATTTTTTGGGACTTTTGGGAAAATGACCCTCTGGTAGTGTTCTATCGATGGTGTGGAATTTAGCTTTTATCTAATTTTCTTCCGAAAACGGCCTTTTTGGACCTTCGTTTCCTGGGCTAATAACACAATTTTTTGAGGAATGGATCTAATTTTTTGCAGGATTCTCAAATGAATACATGTCTGAAATACGAGTTATTTATGTATTAAGAGCGTAAAGTGCAATTTTATTGCTTAAGCAAAACAGTTATCACGAGATGCATAGCGTGATAATTTTGCTTGAGCAATATAAAGAAGTGCTTATACAATATAAATATAGAAGTGAATTATACAATATAAAGAAGTGCTCTATTAGCAGTTGTAGAAAAAAAGCTTCTACAAACTAACATTACTATAGATATTATGGAGATAGTACATTATTAATAATTAATGCAGGCTACATGACACGGACCGAATCGACATTGGAGTTCCCGTCCAAGCAGTAGCCTAGCGGCAAGATTACTAGACAAATTTGTCTAGTAATCTTGGCCTAGCGGTATTATTTGAGCTGATCAAAGAAGTCGGTAACTCTTTATATTGGCAACTCTTTTATTGGTCCGAGTGGCAGAACTGCGGACCGTCGACGATTTTGTTTTGGTTTGACGCTGACTCATTTCCAGGAATATTTAGCTTTGAAGTTAATTAGTACTGTACTACACTACAAAACTATGAAAATGGTAAAATTTCAGATATCTGAATTTTTCAAAATTGTATGATACTCTACTCGCTTTGCTGAAATTGGATCATCTTGAATTTTTTCTCTATCATTAAATTTAAGCTTTCTATAAAATATTTGAATTCTGATGTGATAGAACGTTGTATTACAGGAGTGTGGAATGTTTCTCGTTTTTCAGTTTTAATAATGAATTAATACATTAATTTATGAGATTCCTATATAATATAATTTATAATCCTCCTCTTATTCTTTCTCGACCTCCTCATCTCTGGCTCTTATAATTTCTTCTTCTCAAACGTATAATGTATATGTATGTTTAAACGTAAACGTATATACATATATATGTTTAATTGTATAATGGATTCATATTGTAGACTTTCCATTGTTGATATGCTATGGAAATAAGAAATTAATGCATGCCCACACGTAATTTGTAGAGAGAGGTAGATTTTCAATCTGACATGGATATCAATGAAAAAGAACTAGTGCTTGAAATGATCGAGGGTTTCAGGAAGGCAAGGTGCTTTTCGAGGTGCGATTCCAAGTATTACTGTAATACAACATTGTTCACTTGATTATAGAAAGTAGACACTATCGCGTTTCTTTCCTGCTGAGCTATTTCAAATTATCTCATAGATAATAAAATTTAATAGAGTAGTTTGTAAATTAATATGATGTGTATACTATCTTATCACTGCATCAAAATTTTATGAAAATGTTCTTTTAGAGTATGAAGAATACAACAGTCCAGGTATTTTCAAGTTGTAAAATTGAATTTCCTCAATTATAAGTTTTTTTAAAATTTGTTGATAATCAGGACCTTAAAGCTAAACTTGAGGTCGCTGAAAACGAATCTGTAATCAGAATTTGTCTATCATGAAAAAATTGTCATCACAATCTTGCTGTGAGAAATTTCCGAGAAATTTTGCTGACTAGAGTTCAAGAGAACAGGAGTTGGTCCGAGAGAGGCTACACATTACGAAACTGCAACCTGGACGGGAACTCCCACGTCGATTTGGTCCAGGCTCTTGGTCGGTCCGTATATGTGTAGCCCGTATAAATTTACCATCTACTTCATGTATAAGCCTGATTCTTAAAATTCAAGTGAAATGAGGGCGGTTTCACGATACTAGTAGACGTAGGTTACTAGCATGCAGGTTGGTCATATATGATCATCTATGATCCTATACAAACAATAGGGCAATGCACACCAGTCAGTGTGCATTGCCCTATTCGTTTATATAGAGTGGAAGATCACATATAACCAACCTGCCTGCCAATAACCTACACGTCTACTGGTATCGTGTAACCGCGCCATTAGGACATTCCACTATATTCATGATTTGTGATTGGGCATTTATAGCGATGTTCGAAGTGCAAAATTTTTATTCCTATTTGCTTATTCACTGAAGATTCTTAATCGAATTTCATGGGTATTTATGATTGAAAATTATATATTATGTGTAAATTCCAGACAGATGCAAGATTACTAATAATAACTTATTGATACTAATGACCAAGGAGAGTTTTGATCAGATAAAAGCTGTTGATGATGAATATAGAAGACAGAATAATGGCGCAACCATTGTTATGGCAATTGATAACAACTGTGAAGGTGATCTTAGAGAGGGTTATAGGAGAATAGGTAAGTGTCATTATCTATCTATCTTAGGCTAGGCGTACACCGGTTAGTCAAGACAAGACAACACGATTAATCACGTTTAGTCACGGTAATTCACATAGTTCCTTATGAGCAGCACACACTGATGCAATGACTAATCGGTGTGTGCTGCTTCACAGGTAACTATGTGAAGTACTGTGACCAAACGTGACAAATCTCGTCTTGTCTTGTCTTGACTAACCGGTGTCCGCCCAGCCTTATCACTGAGGAGACGCAGCATCCACCATTTTGGTGATGGACTTCAGACAGCTTTCATGAAATTAATAGGTTCTGTTTTTGTGTTAAGGCTCAATTCCCTAAGAGCCGAAAACTTCTGCTGATTACGATAGCAGAATCTCGAATATTAATTACTACTTTATTAAGCAGCTTTATTAGTTAGGCGTACCGGTTAGTCAAGACAAGACAAGATTGGTCATATTTGGTCACGGTAATTCACATGGTTGCTTATGAAGCAGCACACACCGATGCAATGACTAATCGGTGTGTTGCTTCATAATCAACTATGGGAAGTACTGTGACTAAACGTGACAAATCTCGTCTTGTCTTGACTTGACTAACCGGTGTACGCCTAGCATAAAAGTGGTGTAGAGTTGCTGCTGAAATTGGCAGCTACAAAAATGTGTACCTATTCCTGTGTCTTGAGTCGGTATCACAGCATAAAGTCATAGTAGGCACCTAGGAAATCATGGCTTTAGGAATGAGTCAATACTGCTCAAATATTCAAGATCAGTTAAGATGTTAAATCTATGTTACATAATTTATGAAACTGTGCGTTTAACCCATCTTTATAGAGACTCAAGAGTTTTATGTTTTATGGTTTCATCCTATATCCACCCATCTAATCTGAAGGTCATCTGATTATATTCTGAGTGGATGACCTTGAAAAGTATAACCTTGAAAAGCAAAGGACGGGAATGGGGTGAATCCGTAAAATACTGTATCACTCCTCTCAAGAAATAGTGTATTATTATTTTCTGGATAATAATCTCCCCATGATTCACGTGCTTTTTATAATTTATTGAAGACATATGTGTTCTGTTGGATTAAATTTTAGATTAATTTTTTTCCAGTTAATTATGCTGTTGATCCTTTCGGATATTACGCCGATGAATTTAATCTGGGATTGGTGAACCCCGAAGCAAGTCAAATTAATGATGCACTTACCATAGATATCTTTACCAGATGCGAAATTGACTTGAAAGATATCGAAGCTGCACATCAGAGAAAGTACAATAAGACTATGCTTCAACTCATTGAAGTAAGTAAACAGGCCAAATAATGTGCATTTGAGAATAAGGCTAGGCGTACACCGGTTAGTCAAGACAAGACAAGACGAGATTAGTCACGTTTAATGATAGAACGTACAGGCATTTGTCCTGCTGGAAGGAGCTTCCGGAAGTACTTTTGTACATGGCCTTGCGTCCTGCTGGAAGGACTCTTGATGTTTATGGAAAATGTTTAATCTGTCCTTCCAGCAGGACGCAAACCTTCCAGCAGTACATCACTTCCACAGCATGTAAACAACAACTATCTGTTACTGATGTGAGATTTCAATGTTCTACTGTACAATTGTGGTAAAACGTTTCAATTAAATATAACACAACATATTAAATTAATGTAGGCTATATTAATACGTTTCAATTGGATATAGCACATTTGAAACTACTACATCATATGATTTGTGTTTTAGTATATACTGAATATACTTACATAGTATAACATAACTTATATCAAACTACTGTTTATTGTGATAATTATATAGGATAAAACATATAATTATATAATATATATATTATATAATATTATATATATAATACATTATATTATATAATTATAATAGATTAGTTTCATGAAAAGAGGAGCTGAAGAACTGTATCAAACCGGTCATAGGACAGGATGAACAATGATTTATTGTTTATGAAAAGGCCTATATAAATCAATGAATTTCCAATAATTTAAGGAATATCAAACGCAATAAAGTTAATTCTAGACTATAATGCAGTTTACAAAAAGTCATGAAAAAATGGGCCATTACATTTCACAGAATAAATTATTAATTTTGGAATGTCAAGTTGAAAAAATAAGCCTTGCCACTGAAATGAAATTCTAAAATAGAAACTTTATCTTTTGTAAACAAAACAATAGAAAATATGAATTACCATTCGAAGCAGAGGGTCTATTCTCCTCCTGTATATTATGAAGAACTGGCTGCACTGCACAATAATTTGCCTCGTGCTCGTGTAGCTTGATGTCCGCTAACCGCACTTTAGTAGTGTTGCCATCAATATCCCACTTTATACTTCCAAAACTTTTATTAACTGAAACTATAGTTCCGAAACACTTTTCTACTTCCCAGTTTACACCGAAAATGAGTGGAGCAAATCCATTGGGCGCGTCAAAATATGAAGCCAAAACATAGACATGTTGGCCTTTCCAAAACATGTCGCCATTTCTGATCAAGCAGTCGTACCAGCGTGATTTTTTTTGCGCTATAAAGGGAATTTAACGCTCTTTCTAATGGAAAAATTCTCAGTCCTGCCAGAAGGACGGAAAGTACTCAAATATATGTCCAACTTGGTAGGACTTTGAGTACTTTACGTACTGCCGGCAGGACGCTGTACGTTCTATCATTAATCACAGTACTTTACATACTTGCTTATGAAGCAACACACACCGATTAGTCAGTCATTGCATCGGTGTGTGCTGCTTCATAAGCAACTATGTGAATTGACTAATCTCGTCTTGTCTTGTCTTGTTTTGACTAACCGGTGTACGCCTAGCCTTACATTGAACGCCTCCAAACTCAACAAGTCATCTGATTGGCCGATGGGTTGAACAATTCACGATTTTGACCAATCAGAAGCTAGTAATGGCAAGAGGGTTACGTTTTAAATTAATTACGTTTTAAAGCTGGCTCCTTATTCGTTGAAATTACAAAATGGCGACTGTTCAACCCATTGGCCAATCAGATGGCTTGTAGAGTTTGAAGGCGTTGCTTACTACAACTCCACTCCCTCTTCTGTTATGTGAGTTCCAGTTTTCTTGGCACTTCCATAATTTATTTAAATTATATATAATTATGTTAAATTATATTATAATTATATTGAATTATATTATAATTTATTCAGTGAGTTCTTGTTTTTTACAGGAACAGGGCTACAATAACCCAGGCAATCCTTACAGATATATGATCTATAGAATTGTCAAAGGAAATAGATAAGATGAGATATAGTCTGCTGAGAGAATCTCTTTTAACCAAAGCAGAGTAGATGAAGAATCCAATTTGTTTCTTGTCTATTATTTGGATCCATTAGCAGATCTCTATGTTTCAAATCTCAACAAATAGCATAGTTTAATATTCACCTTCTTATTTCTGAAGATTACTTGAACACTTGTATTTCATTCATTGACAGAAGATGCAATTGTAGAAAATGAATTTAACTTGTAGCAAAAAATTGTATACAAATAATTTTCTATCTTTCATGTGTTCTGTGGGATTTTTTTATTGTATTCAAATAAATTTGCAAATATGAAATTTGTGATTCTTTGTTCCCAATCTTTCCATTGATTTCATACAATTGAATGATGATTTTGATTGATGTTTGTCCTATTTTGTACTCTTATGACTCCACATAATGACTCCACATTATATTATAATTTATTCAGTGACTTCTTGTTTTTCACAGGAACAGGGCTACAATAAACCAGACTTTCCTTACAGATATATGGTCTATAGACTTGTCAAAGGAAATAGATAAGATAAGAGATAGTCTGCTGAGAAAATCTCTTTTAACCAAAGAAGAGTAGATGAAGAATCCAATTTGTTTCTTGTCTATTATTTGGATCCATTAGCAGATCTCTATGTTTTCAATCTCAACAAATAGAATAGTATTAAATTTACCTTTTATTCTCAAGATTACTTGAACACTAACTTGTATTTCATTCATTGACAGAAGATGCAATTTTAGAAAATGAATTCAACTTGTACCAAAAATGGTATACAAATAATTTTCTATCTTTCATGTGTTCTGTGGAATTTTTTTACTGATTTCAAATAAATTTGCAAATATGAAATTTGTGATTCTTTGTTCCCAATCTTTCCATTGAATTCATAATATTAAATGATGATTTTGATTGATGTTTGTTCTATTTTGTGACTCAATGTAGGAAATCCACAGATAGGGCAGGGAGTGCTACAGATCTTACTGAACAATGATGAGATTTCTTAGAAAAATGGCTGCTGAATGACTCTGATTCAACGATTCCATGATGGTATCATGTGATGTAATTGTGAAATCTGATTCAAATAATAATCTAATTTACCATAGAGTAGAACAAACACTTCTTGATTTCAGAAATTATCCAAATAGAACTCATTAACTCAATGGAACCAATTATTTTTCCTGATAGGTGATGAAAGAAGTGCATGATTATCATTGTATTGTAGGGAGTTAATTGTTGTATTGTAGTTATTCAGTTGATATAGCAGGATCCTTTTAAATTGTCAGAAAACAGCTGATTGATGTACCCTCGTTTACTAATGTTAAATCAGCTGTTTTCTGACTAGTTAAAAGAATCCTACTATACTTGATGTATGGTAAACTGTATTGATTGCAGGTTTGACTTTATCAAAGACCAATCAAATTCAATACAACTGGAGCTCTTAACATTTGCTTCACTTGTTTATTTGAAGGAAAAATAATTCAATAATTTATTATCGAATTATTGAACTATTATTTTAAATAATTAAAAATAATTGTTACAAGAACAAAACATTACAATCAAGTCCCTTATTGAGAAGTAATTCATGTTGAACACCTTACCTATGCCCGCTTTTTCAGTCGCTCAATAGCCAGTTTATGGATCCAATAGCAGTATTGAATCAATAACCATGTGTTTTTAAATGCAAAAAAGTTATTGATTCAATAGTTTATTGAACGACTGGAAAACCGGGCACTAGTCTACCTCCTCAAGTTTAGAATCTATTATTACCTATTTTTCTCCTTTAAAAAATGTATATGTTTTTTGGAATTATATATTCAACAAATAAAAATTTAGCTGGTTAGATCAAAATCGTGAATACCCCTATTATACTTCCATTGATTTGAAAGTAATAATCATGAGCGAGGTCTACTGTTCGCGGACGTTATGACGTAGGCTAATATGAATAAAAAAAATGACATTTACATTTTGTGCTTATTCGCTGTGTGCACGTGGGTGGTGGGGATAATAAAATCGACACCTGCGCTCACGCGGAAATTTAGTGAACGAAACGGGTTAGTTCAACATGAGGAAGGATAGGGAATAACCATTTACAATGAATTTAAAGTATTGTTGTATTCCTAATTGTATAAATACTGTTCACAATAGTAATTACGGCTTCTGTTCCTTCCATATTTGCAAACGTAAAGTGATTTAACAAAGTACAGTAATCGGATCTCAGTTTTAAATTAATCGAGCGAAAAACCCAGTTTAAAAGCATAATTATGATTGATTTGGAGTCTCGCGCCCATAATCCATTTCGGAATATTGACCAATGGGAATGAACTCAGCTGTGGATAAACTACTTCGTCTGCTCAGTCTGTTTGAGAAATAACCTTCAAAGTTGATTTTAAAACTTGAATATTGAAGATTATAATAATGTTCAAGAACATGCGATATGTAAATTTTATCATTCCAAATATAATTTCACAATCGATAAGTGGGAAAAATAGCGACAGGGAATTCTATTTCAATTATAAACTAATTTCTACGTACATAAGCCTATCCTTGCCCATGTTAATCTACCCTCGTAGATTCATACGATTATCCGCCAGAGCGCAACACGGTATTTGCACACAGCGAATAAGCACTAAGTAGAGACTTACCTAGCTGTGACATTGTCCAGTGACTGTGCGTCCATCCATCTGGTGATGGCAATGACGTCTTGCGGATCGGTGTCGCCGCTGTAGACGCGCTCCTCCATCTCCACCACGTCCACGTGACAGAACGCGGTTGACAGGTGCAGCATCATCTGCAACAATTAATACAGGAGTTGTGTGCTTACACCCAGTGTATGTGAGAGAAGGAGAAGACGGAAGAAGACGAAAGTGGAGAAGAGGGAGGAGGGGAAGAACGAGGAGGAGGAGGTGGGAGAAGGAGAAGAAGGAGGAGGAGGAGGAGGAGGAGAAGGAGGAGGAGAAGAAGAAGAAGAGGGAAAAGGAGAAGTAGAGGAAGGAGAAGGAGAAGAAGAAGGGGAGGAAGAAGAAAAAAAGGGAGGTGGGAGGAGGAGGAGGAGAATATGAAAAGAATCAGAAGGAGGAGGAGGAGGAGGAGGAGGAGAAGAAGAAGGGGACGAAGAGGAAGAGGTAGAAGATAGAAGAAGAAGACGACGGGAAAAGAAGAAGAAGAAAAGAAGATGAAGAAGGAAGGAGGAGGAGGAGGAGGGGAAGAAGAATGGGAAATAGATGAAAAAGAAGCAGTAGGAGGAGGGGAGGAGGAGGAGAAGAAGAAGAGGACGATAGACTAAGAGGAAGAGGAAGAAGAAGAATGAGAAGAAGATGAATGAGATGAAGAAAGAAGAGGAGGAGGAGGAGAAGAATGAATGAAAAATGATGGAGAAGAAGCAGAAGCAGAAGGAGGAGGAGGAAGAGTAGGAGGACGAAAAGATGGAAGAAGAAGAAAAGAAGAAGAGGAAGAAGAAGAGGAAGAAGAAGATGAGGGAGGAGAAGAAGAATAAGACGAAGAGGAAGATGAAGAAGAATGAGAAGATGAAGAAGGAAGAGAAGGAGGAGAAGAAGAATTAATAAATCATGAAAAAGGAGCAGAAGGAGGAGGAGAAGGTGCTGGAGGAGGAGGAAAAGACGGAAGAAGAAGAAAAGTAGAAGAAGAAGGAGAAGGAGGAGAAGAAGAATGAATAAATCATGAAAAAGAAGTAGAAGAATAAGGAGAAGGAGGAGAAGAAGGAGAAGAGGAAGAGGAAGATGGTGAAGAAGAAGAAGAAGAGAAGAAGAAGAAGAAGAAGAAGAAGAAGAAGAAGAAGAAGAAGAAGAAGAAGAAGAAGAAGAAGAAGAAGAAGAAGAAGGAAGAAGAAGAAGAAGAAGAAGAAGAAGAAACAGGAGAAGAAGAAAAACAACAACAAGAACATCAACAATAAGAGACAAACGAAGAAGATGAAGAAGATGAAGAACCGACCTTCAACTGCTCCATTTGCGAGCAGAGGTCGAGCACCCTCTGAGTGCCCTGCAGATTGGTGTTGACCAGCTGCTTGAGGCGGCCTTCCAGTCTCAAGGAGGCGGCCAGGTGGAACACCACCGACACCTGACTCACTAGAGTGGCTCGGTCGGGCGCCGACAGTCCCAGGCCTTCTAGAGACACGTCTCCTTCCACGGCTGTCACCTTCGACAGTCTGTCGGGATGCTGACGGCGCAATCTTTCAAACAACTGAAACAATCGATTTTGATTGATTCAGAATGCGTGGTCTTGGAACCCCTATTGCATTTAATAGTAGTTCATGTAATGGTTGTACTGGATGGCGCAAAAAGAACGGATGGATTTGGATTGATTCATAACAGAATGCGTGGTCTTGAAACCCCTATTGCATTTAATAGTAGTTCATGTAATGGTTGTACTGGATGGCGCAAAAAGAACGGATGGATTTGAGTAGGATAGTATCAGTGGACTATATACCCTGTTCAGCGAGAGTTGACAGAAAGGCTCCTCCTAAAAACTAACGGAACAGAGCGCTGGGCCAATACAGAGCAAGGTCATCGTCGGAAGAGTGACAGTTTTCAGGTCACAGTCATCCCTTACACAAACATTCCTTCCCTAGTATAGCAGTATAGAATAGCGCTAGGACCGCTTGTGAATTGGCCTGACCGTGCCGATAGGAGGAGACTTTCTGTCAACTCTCGCTGAACAGGGTATAGAACTGTCTGTAACCGCAGAGCGACACCATTTTGTAGGTTAAAGTATCCAGTTTTAGTATCAATAGCTTAATTGACCTTGCAAAATCGCGTATTTACTGTAGAACAATATTTCCAATAGAATGAATCTGCAATCGTCGTTCAACGTAGCTTCAGCAGGAAATTTCAAGTCGAGCTGATTGGCTTGAGACTCTTCTTTACTTGAAATTCAAGTTTACTATCGTAAATATCGTTACATTGAAGATTCAGGTCGTACACTGAGCAATAAGCAATAGGCAACTAGCAACATATGGATCATTGATTGTCTACTCTATACAAACCAATTATAGTTCAATGCACACTGAAACAGCTGCTTTAGGTGTGCATTGGACTATTTGTTTCTAAAGAGTAGATGATCATATGATCCAAATGTTGCTTATTGCCTATTGCTTATTGCTCCGGTGTACGAGCTGCCTAAATGCTGCAATACATGAACGAATTGCTGCTGTATCAAAAGTTAAGGACCAATTTGAGGCTTTTAATGAGCATTAACGCATCAAGGGCGCCATCTTTCCTATGTAATTTTTGAAATATACTCAAGTGTTTTGGAGTTCTTCATACAAATTCTCAAATTGGGTTATTTACTTAGTATTTTGGTGTTGGGAAGATAAATGTATGATTCAAATGAACATTCTTATAACACTTTGAAAAACATCCGTTCTTTATGCGCCACCCTATATTTTAAGAGCCTTTAACCACAAGTGAGATCCAAGGTTAAAGTACGAGCGAAGCGAGTAATTCAAGGTGTGTCATTCAAGGTTACCAAAAATTAGGCATTTCATCCCTTTCAATAGTAGTCCTAACAAATCAGATAATTCTATGGAATACCCACTGGAATTTTGAAGATTTCCTCAATTCGCAAAGCAGGGGGGATTCCCCGCTTAGTCCGAATCAGCACGTAGATCCTCTTCAGATCCGGACAGCTGAACAATAGTTTCTCAACGAGAACTTTTCCCATGAAACCAGTGGCTCCTGTTATGAACACGGTCCGCTCCTTGTAGAAATCTGCTATCTCGGAATTCTCCGCCATCTTGAAAAATAAACACATCAATCAGCATTATTTCCTCGAACAAGATTGAACTCATAAATTATTCTTGTCACAGCAATGAGAACTAATAATATTATTTATAAATTTATTAAATTTCTACATATTTCTATTAAATATAATATATTTTTAGAATTTTACGGAAAACCCCGTAATTTATTCATTAGTAAAAAGTACAGAGCTCATCTTTTCTAGAGACAAATATTGCTATAAATAATGAGACGGATAACCGATAAGTAAGGCTAGGCGTACACCGGTTAGTCAAGACAAGATAAGACGAGATTAGTCACGTTTAGTCACAGTAATTCACATAGCTGCTTATGAAGCAGCACACATCGATGCAATGACTAATCGGTGTATGCTGCTTCACAAGTAGCTATGTGAATTACTGTGACTGAACGTGACTAATTTCGTCTTGTCTTGTCTTGACTAACCGGTGTACGCCTAGCTTGAGAAATGGGGTACCATGTTAATTGATATTGAGTCGGAGTAAAATTTGACAAAAATCGACATTATTGTTCTACATAACTCCTCCTTCTCCTCCTCCTCCTCCTCCTCCTCCTCCTCCTTCTCTTCCTCATCCTCTTTCTCCTCCTCCTCGTCGTCCTCCTCGTCATCCTACTCCTACCCTCCTCCTTCTCCACCTTCTCCTCCTCCTCCTCCTCCTCCCTCCTTCTCCTCCTTCTCTGCCACCTTCTCCTTTTACCCTTCTCCTCCTCCTTTACCACCTCCTCCTCCACCTCCTCCTCCTACTCCTCCTCCTCTTCCTTCTCCCCTTCCCTTCTTCTCCTTCTCCTCCTCCTCTATCTCCTGCTTCTCCTCCTCCTCTTCCTCCTTCTCCTTCTCCTACCCCTTCTTCTCTTCATCCTACCTCCTTCTCCTCGTCCTCCTCCTTCCCCTTCATCTTCCACCCGTCCTCCTCCTTCCCTTCTCCCCTCCTTCCTCCTCCACCTCCTCCTCTTCAACCTTCTTCTTCTCCTCCTCATCGTTCAACTCCTCCTCCACCACCACATCCCTCTCCTATATCACCGCCTCCTTCTCCGCCACCTCTATTTTTCCACATTTCCTCCTCCTCCTACTCTTCTAACTCCTTCTTCTCCTACTCCTCCTCCTCCTCCTCCTTTTCGTCCTCCTCCAAGTTCACGCATTACTCCGACATTTCCTCACAATTGTAAGGACCACATCGAGTCCTCAATAATAAGCTACACTCTAATTATTAAAAGTAGAACAGCACTATTGTCCTATCCCATTCTTGTTCGAGTTGGCCATTCATAGTGTCAAGGCAATAAGGACCATAGTGTCATAGTGTCATTCATAGTGTCATAGTTAGCAAGGCAAACTGAAATTGATCATTGGTTGTCGAAGCATCGATTATTGAGTATTCACTGATTGGTACTTCTGGTAGATGGTGATTGAACAAGAGCTCATAAATAATTGCGACATATCGGCTTCTTCGGAATGAGCATGAACAATAACTAGTTGTTAGCTTTGAGAACAACTGTCAGCAGTTCATTTGTCAATGAACAATGCCTGCCTGGCTTCAAACTCCGTATAGTTTGTGACGAATGAATTGAACTCAGACTGTTGAGTGGAGTCTAGGTTAATTAGAATGCAAGGTAGTGTCAAAGACAATTTGATCTATAGTAGAAGAAATAAGTAGTAGTAATTCTATAGTAGTAACAAGTAGTATGTATAATAGTAGTAATTTCATCAAATAGTAGAATAACCTTTTGTCTAACCATTCTTTTGGCGCAAGCCACATCAAATTCCTCTATAGTGCGATTCACGTCAAGAAGTCAGCATTGCTTTATGAGGAGCATTGATGCCACGTATCATTGAGAGAGAAAGAGATAACTGCACCAAACGTGTTTGTTGGGACTGTGTGCGACAACAATGCACAGTGCGGCAACTATGCACAGTGCGATTAGGATAGAGACATCAGCAACTGCCTTGTGCTGAACAAGGATAGTAAACTCCCACCTAAGCAATGCTGACTTCTTGACGTGAATCGCACTATAGCGTTCTTCTAGCGGTTTGTGCGGTTAATGCATTTTCTCTACTTCTTTTCGATAACTAATTGGCAGAAAATGTTGAAATTTCGTACTTAGGTTGGCTTAAGGTCTAAAAATAATATGTTAAAAAATGTTTGATATTCTCTTAAAATTGAATTGAGTGGAATTTTCATTCTCAATACAAGATATACAAATAAAAAAAAATATATATACACAAACATGTCAGAAAAACAACCATACACTATTGTACAAAATAATAAACAAAACAAAATTAAACTGAATGAGAATATACAATCCAGCACGTAAGATTAACTTACATCAGAAATCTGCGTTTTTGCAGTTTCCAATGCGTTTTTGCGGATTTATCAACAACGACTGAACTGAGAACGTTTAAACCTTATACACAGGTTCTGCTGAGGTATAAGAAGAATTGAGCGTAGCGAGCCTGCTTGTCTTATTGTTGGATGATCCTGACAGGGGTCCGATGGGTGGAGCCCCCTGGCTAGCCAACTAAGGCGAGCGAAGCGAGCCTGCTGGCTAATTTATTTATTAAGTCGATTGTCCTATGACAATTGATCACTATCCATTCTTTCAAAAATTCCTAAAATATAGAAGGCTAAATTGATCAAAGAGATCAGAATGAACAAAACAGGAGAACATGGATACATTTATAAAAATCAGTTTCAACCGAGACAAAAATCTTCCAAAGAAATGCGGCGTCCTTTCACAGAGACTTCGAACAAACGGAGAACAGGCTGAGTGATGACAAAAATTTGTTAAGAAGTTTAAACTCTTCAGCAGCCACAAATTCCCAAGTTTGTTTCTGAAGAGTGTCCCGAGCGATATCAAATTGTAGCAGGCATTCATATCGAACGAACATTATCTCTAGACAATTGCTGCTGCGAAACTTTGTCCTTTTCAAGGCACGAAAAAAGCGAAAAACTTCCAAATCCTCGGGTATTATGCGATATTATTCTATTTCAAAACTTCCCCCCCCCCAAACTCCACACCCGTCAACCTTCCATAATATTTTAATATTCATCTTTCCATTTAAGTGGCACATCTCTTTTTCTTTCCTTTCAGTCTCACTTCACATTCATCATCGAGAGAAAAGAGAAACGTTCAATTTATATTTTTCGGGTCTCTTGTTCTTCTCACCTATTCTTTCAAGTGGATGATAAAAATGATTTTCTTGGTGGGGGAGAATAACCTACCTCACACCCCCCGTCCTCGCGGTTAGACAACGGTGTCTTAAGAAATTGCTTCTTCCCCTTCAACAACGAGATTGCATAGAATATATATATATAGGTATATATTGGTCTAGGACACAATACCTTGAACCCACAGGAGTTTTTCACTTCTAGCTTCAAGGCAAATACAATTTGTTCCTCCTCCTCCTCCTCCTTCTTCTTCTTCTTCTTCTTCTTCTTCTTCTTCTTCTTCTTCTTCTTCTTCTTCTTCTTCTTCTTCTTCTTCTTCTTCTTCTTCTTCTTCTTCTTCTTCTTCTTCTTCTTCTTCTTCTTCTTCTTCTTCTTCTTCTTCTTCTTCTTCTTCTTCTTCTTCTTCTTCTTCTTCTTCTTCTTCTTCTTCTTCTTCTTCTTCTTCTTCTTCTTCTTCTTCTTCTTCTTCTTCTTCTTCTTCTTCTTCTTCTTCTCCTCCTCCTCCTCCTCCTCCTCCTTCTTCTTCTTCTCCCTCAACCAATGAGAATGAACACAGCTGTAAATAAACTCCCATCATCTGCACAATCAACATGAAACATAGGCTTCAATGTTGATTTAAAAAATTGAATGAAATATTATTATAATGTTTAAGAACATGCGATGAGTTCATTTCATCATTCTAAATATAATTCCACAATCAATAAGTAGGAAAAATAGCGACAGGGAATTCCATTTCAATTCTAAACTGGTTTTTACGTATAGCAGGATCCTTTTAACTTGTCACAAATCAGCTTTTTCGGTAATAATTGAACATTGATTTCGACACAATAATCAAAAGGCTTAAGAATAACTTTTTAAAAGACCTTTTCAATAATCTGCGAGATTCAGCATTTGTAGGTTAAGTATTGTGATCATATGCTCGTCGATCATATGTTTTCTGACAAGTTAAAAGGATCCTGCTATACTTGAGCCTATCATTTACATGTTGAATTGACAGAAAAGATGCATACGATTATCCGCCAGAGCGCAACACCGTAGATGCTGACAGCGAATAGGACGAATATTACAAGAATAAACAATATAAACATTGATGATGGAAGGAAATGAGAGATTACAACTATTCATTTGCTATTAATTCATAATAATTGATTGAACTAAATATAAACAATGTTTATGTGGGAATGGAAAATATCTGTAAAGCCTCTAATGCTTATTGCTTATGTTCCAGAAAAAGAATCAATATTCAATATTCATGCAAACAATTCTCTAATCTCCAATTCCATCACCCTAGGCTCATCCAGTCTCGCGTAAGATTCAATTATTCTGTTGAGACGGGGCCGATTCAGTTTCAATCATTGATATCAAATGGAAATTGATAATTTTCGGTTTCAAATTTTCGAAATTCGATTTCGCCGGCTGTTTGTTCAAATATCTGCAGAACAGATTCAATGCGATGGAGCATCGAGATGTTTATGTTTGAACAATATTGTAAAAGGTTACGATCGATAATCGATATTGAAAAGATCGATAAGTTTGATTGTGGGGATGAAACTGCTACTATGAATTCATTAATAAATGAGTTGATCAACATTGCTTCCCAAATATTACTGCTGTTATCTGATTCTCGAGTGTTTATTTCGAATTTCGATCAGATTTCTGATTTAAATCCATTGTTGCATAACTTTTGGGTACCGGTATGCTTTTTGAGTTGATCATTACTATATGACTATTTATTGAGTCCAATATCGATGTGAGTTTAGTATTGTACATTCCAGTATATCTGATGTGATTTTGGTGTTGTGTATTTTCTTTCTCTGTTAAACGGTGAATCGATATCGATTAGAATATGCCTGTACCCAGCTATTGTTTTCACTGAACCAATATTGCATTTGACAGCCCAAACAATAATTTACTGGTAATAATTATTATTACCAGACAATTCGATTGAATGACACCCTACAATATTGAACAAATATTGCATTAGATTGTTCAGAGATCGTAATGACCCTGACTCGAATTAGAAAATTGATTGTTAATAATTTATTATGTAATATTATATAGCCGTTTGAGCTGTGAACTTTTACTTTTAGTGCTTTAGATACTGACTCGATACCGATTAGTCATTGCATCGGTGTGTGCTGCTTCATAAGCAACTATTTGAATTAATGTGACTAAACGTGACTAATCTCGTCTTTTCTTGTCTTGACTAACCGGTGTACGCCTAGCCTTTGGGTGGATTTGAGTATTCAAAGCAGCAGGAAATGTTTTCAATGCTTTTAGCAGCAGCCAGTTGCCAAGTGCTAATAAATTTTGGCCCACCTATAGGCCTACATGGAAACTATAAAACTATGAAAACTATGAAACATTGAAACTATGAAAATTTGCGTTTTTTCATTGTCTATCGTTTCACAAAAATATACGCATCGTTTCTAAATACATTGGATCAAACAAGCGCTTTCATGCACTGCCGTGCGTTTTCCATGAAAGCACTCACTTGCTTACATGTATTCAGAAACGGAGCGTTTTTCCAATTTTCACGTACAAAATCGCATGTTTGGAATGATAACGCTTCTCATTGGTGAAGTGGTAACATCGTTAATACTGAAATGACATCGATAATCAATAATTAATGTATGTATAGATTAGAATGATAGGCGACGTGAAACTCTAGAGTGGGGGGAGGAATTAGAGGGGATGCAGGGGGAAAATTAGTCGTGTTGGGAAAATTCGACGCATCGTTGTTAGATGAAAGAAAAGCTGGACTGTGAAAATGGAATGACCAGCAAAGAGTGAGGCGAAGCTCATAATTCACTCTACATTCCACCCCCTTCCCACCCCTCCTTACTCTTCTCACAAACCTCCCACCCCATCTCATCAACCACCCCCTCTTCAGCCACCCACAACACGAGAATCTATTATGTACTTTCACAACCCTCAAAACAAGCAAAACTTTTCTCCGGTTGTGCTGGTCCGTTTGGCATCAACGAAACGAAGTTAACCAGTTGATAAACGTTGAAGTTAACAAGTTGATAAACTTGTTGATTCAATAAATGGGTTTATCAAGTGGTATAAACAGAATTATTATTTTCTACAGTAGCATAAACGGTAGTAAAATATTCAAGATTCGAAATTTCTTTATTGTCGCAAACATCCATTACAAACGCATTGCATCGCCAAAGAAACTTTGGAATGTTTGTAAATTCTAGTTTAGATTTGTTCGTGGGTGATACAAAAGAAATTATTATTAATACCAGTAGACCACTATAAGGACTGAATCCATATTTATGGACGATCCTTTTTTGTTAATATTCTCTTTCGGAAAATTTTGTTATACAACATTTCAGAAAATCGCAATCTCACGCTAAACAGATCACTTGTTGACGCAAAGTAATCATGAAACCTTTTTTGGATAAAGTTTTTTTCAAGTTTTATTCAATGTTTGTATCAACATTATATTGATAATATTACTGTAATATTGATTATATAAATATCAATAAACAATAATAAAAATATTCACAGATTTATTATTGAACAAATGTTTACTTTGAGTAGGCCGACAGCAATTGTGTCTCTATTGTTAAAGTTTGTCTATGCCGTTTTCTTTATGAAACCTCAATAATTTAAATCATTCAGGTCCGGATAATTGAATTTCTTCTGTTTAAAATTATGATAATGTTATTTATCGTTCACTTATGATTAAAATGTTATTTATGTTTATTAAATAGTTTTTATATAGGCCTAGTACTCACGCTAAAGTCTAGATAAATACTCACAATACTATGATTATTATTACACATACAAGAGAGAAAGTTTTTTTTTTAAGGTTTTGTTAGGGCCGGTTTCTAACGACGATTGAACAAGTTTTTAGATTAATCTTGGGTTTGACATTGGATGCACTTATGAACTTGTATGAATTTCACTCAATATTGGTTATTATGGTATAATTATATAACTTGGGATATATAAGGTAAGAAAACAATGCATCCAAAAAGTACTGATTATTTCAAAAATTATAGATAGGCTATTAAGTAGAATATAAAGTGAAACAACTTAAAATTCGAATAATATTGGGGCTTCATAAGCCGAGAATAGAACTCCCGTATCAAGCGAGCAGCTCTGTGCGGAACGATTTGATCCTCCTATCTACGCAATGTTATTCCGCTCTCATTTAAACGCATGTTAAATCCCAGTATATTTCCAAGCGGCTTTGTCGTGAATGATACGCTTGAACAAAGAGTGTATCAAGTGAGCAGCTCTTCGCGGAACTCTCCTATCTTTCCAATGCTTTTTCGCTCGGTCTTCCAAAAGCTTTCTAGTGCTAGATGATACGAAACGTGGAGCGCTGCAATGATTTTTCAAAAAAATATTTAAAATAGTGAAAAACGTATAAATGAGTGGAATTATACATCAATTCGTTCAGAAAAACTTGAATTTTCATTTAATTATCTTATTATTGAAATATAGTTATCAGGTTTTAGTCACAGGCATCTTTTAAAAGTAAATTTAATCAATTTTGAAAAAAACATTTTTGTGTCTTTACGCTCTAAAATACGCTAATTAATAGTCTATTTTTCATTTGATGGTTAGAAGTATTTTATTTTAATGTGACTAAATGTGACTAATCTCGTCTTGTCTTGTCTTGACTATCCGGTGTACGCCAAGTCTTGATGTATCGTTAGTCAACTAGAAGATTTGAAAGGAAATATTTCGTTTCAGTCACTACGTCAACATACGTGTGTTGAATGTAATTGTGTTATCAACCCGTTTAAATGAAAAATAGTTGAGTCGTTGATCAACCGTTGACGAAACGAGTTGAAACAATAGCAACTGTTTGCGGGTCAGAAGGGTAGCTGTCACATTCATTGGCTAATTGAAAGTGACAACCAGAAATAAGCCAACGTACAAAATAATACTATTGCTTTGTTTCTCGTTTTTGTATTCAAAAAGTCTCGTTCGCTCAATTTCGCTCTCTCTCTTCCATTCTCTCTCATTTTACTCACTCACTCTCTTTCCTTCAAACTCATTTTCCTCTCTCTCTCGCTCTCTCTCTTTCATTAATGAACTAAGTGAATAGCAATTTATGTGTCTATCTATCACTTCATGTATCTCTCACTGAATCTCTCTCGCACACCCTCACTCTCTCACTCTCTCTGTCGCTGTTTCATGTAGATACACTATAATCACATAATTGTTAGCATTATTGATTCTTATAACTATAATTATCATCAAATAAATTTGTTACAGTATTTAAAGCTTCTAAAGCTTTTGTTCAATCAATCGAAACAGCGATTTAAATTAATTTTTGAGGAGTTTGTACCTTTAATTGTAGCTACTGTTATTGTATTTCTTCAATTAATATTTAGATTCAGATTATTATTGAAGTTTTGGATATTTTTGATTCGGGAATTTTATATTATTATCTTTTGAAATATTCGAAATTTGCCTAGTGTTTCATTTCGGAGTGGAAATTGTTTTCTTTGTGAGAAATAATGTCACATGACCTTTAGGCTAGGCTTACACTGGTTAGTCAAGACAAGAAAAGACGAGATTAGTCACTTACACACACCGATTAGTCATTGCATCGGTGTGTGCTGCTTCATAAGCAGCTACGTGAAGTACTGTGTCTAAACTTGACTAATCTCGTCTTGTCTTGTCTTGACTAACCGGTGTACGCCTAGCCTTATTTGGACTAGATTCATAGATTGGAAAGGTAAAGCCTGTTTGACCATCCGATGAGTATCAATTGTACATTGCTGAATAAATAGATGAATATATATTCAATATTATTTTCAATTAACATAATTGTTAAGAATATGGATTTCCCTTTGGTTTTCACACGTTAATTACCAGGAAAAGTCTAGCCTCCATGGCGAAGCGTGGTAGCCTATAACCGGTCATCGCCGGGTATATTATGTTCTATAGGAAATATACCCGGCGATGACCGGTCAAGTATACCACGCTTCGCCACGGTCTAGCCTACTAAATCGATGCGATAAACTTTCGACTACTTTGTGATCAATTTTCAGAGGTTCTTCACGTATTATAATATTCAATTTTCACATCCCTTTTTCCAAAAAAACGTCATCCCAATCTTTTTCCACTCTAATTCAACCTTCTGTTCTTCCATATTGAACATTTTCCAATTTCCTCATTCTGTTTCGCTTTCTCTCTCACTCTCTTAAGCTTGGGTTCACAGGAAATAAAGAGGGAAAAGTTGATTATTTACTCAGTAGAGAAAAATGTAAATCATGTAAGATGGAACACAACAACAATTTGCCACTGAAATTGGATAGAATCTATTCTCTTAACCATTTTCTCTTTCTTCTAGGGACATCTCTCTTTCACTTTCTCTCTCTTTCTCCCTTTCTCACCTCATACTCATATGCCTCTTCCACATCTTCGCATTTTCAAGTGACGACCAATAACTTTAAACCCTTTACTCTCTTTTCTAATAGTCTATGAGAGGAAATAATTATTTCATGATCCATGTACGGATTCCATTTTTTTTTTATTCCATGATACATGTACAATTGTACATACTTCTATAGTTTTAGAAAGTCTTAGATATAGTACCGTTATTTTATTTTGTGGTGTGTTGTTTTTTCGTAATAAATAAATTGAATTGAATAGAGATTGCAATGAATATTAGAGAACTAGAGTATTACTGTAGTACTAGAGTACTGGAGTACTGTAAATAGAGATAGTACTAAATAACTTTTATTTTGTGAGACCAAAAAAAATTAGAATACTTAGTTAATAGTTTTCTATCGTCTTTGATGAGACTGAAGATGAGAATTGTTATCTTCTCTTCTACTGAATTAAGAGGCTATCTACAAGGTTAGAGGAATTGAAGACTTCAGTCGCCAAACAATAATTACTAATAGACTAGTAATTTGATTAAATTATTCCCACCTTGATAATGTGGGAATCCTTTCTCCGCTTTCATTCAATTGTCTAGGAACATAAGAATATTGAATAACAAGTGTAACGATCCTCCTTACTACGAAAGGAAAAAAAAAAAGTATCATAATTATTCCCTCTCTGATTTGATTTTATTATTCAGTAACAAGCTCTTTTGAACGGTCTTCTTTACTTTGATCTTATATTGTTGTCTATATTTGGTCGATTAGTTTGTTATGAAAACAAACTGGTTATGATTAGTTTGTTATTGTTATGAAATAAACAGTAGTAATAATAGCAGTATCGTTGTCTTTGTTTTGAATATGTCTCTTCGATATGTTTGAGATATAAAAACATTCTCACGATATCAATGACCGTTAAAAAAACAAAGTAATACTGTAATTAAATACAGATATCAATAAATTTCAATATATGTTTTTTTTCCAAAATGGCGGCCGACTAAAATGTTTAATTCGATTTTATTGGAGGAATATTGCTTTTTACGACAATACTTTGTGATACAAAAATGTAGAAAATTTCATTCTGAATAAAATGGTATATAATTTCTAGACTAAACCGGGTGGCCACCGTAGCATTGACAAACATTAGCCTCGACACTATGTACTAAGGGCTCTCTATGCTGCTAACCCCCTAACCTGTCGAGACAAACGTTTGTTGATGCTACGGTAGCCACCCGTTTTAGTCTAGGATTTGGCTGAACCGGCCCTAAAAGACCTTTTTAAAGAAGACCTTCCAAAAAATACCTTTTTAAAATACCTTTTCAATAATCTGCGAGATTCAGCATTTGTAGGTTAAGTATTATGATACTGAAAGTTGAAACAGCTGTTTTCTGACAAGTTGAATTGGATCCTGCTATACCATTGATTAGATGAATAACAGAAAAACAGCTGTGAGGAGAAACTAGTTGAATATAAATTGTCAAACTGTTAATTCAAACTGTTGTGAATGTTATCAAAGTGTTGTGACATTTTATGCGATACGACGTTGATCGCCTGCAAGAGATAATGATAATGTCGATTACCTGTCAAAATTGAAGTCTCAAGGAGACTAACCGCGTGGCGTTCAAGATGAAAATGGCATATTCAGTGTGGTGGTGTGAAGACGGAAGAAGAAGATGGAAGAAGAAGAAGACGGAAGAAGAAGATGTTGAAGATGAAGAAGAAGAGGATGGAGAAGATGAAGAGGAAGAGGATGGAGAAGAAGAAGAAGGAAGAGGATGGAGAAGATGAAGATGAAGATGAAGGAGAAGTAGAAGAAGGACAATGAGAAGGTGGAGGATCGGAAGAAGAAGGAAAAGGAGGAGGATTGGAAGAAGAAAGAGAAGATGGAGAAGTAGAAGGAGGAGAAAAAGAAGAAGAAAGGAGAAGAAGAAGGATGACGAGGTGGAGAAAAAAGAAGAAGGGGAAGAGGAGGAGAAGAAGACAGAGAAGAAGAAGAAGACAGAAGACAGAAGAAGAAGAAGAAGAAGAAAAAGAAGAAGAAGAAGAAGAAGAAGAAGGAGTAGGAGAAGAAGATGGAAGAAGAAGAAAAAGACGACAGAAGAAGAAGAAGAAGAGAGAAGAAGAAGAATAGAAGAAGAAGAAGAGGCAGAAGAAGAAGGGGGAGAAGGAGAAGAAGATGGAAGAAGAAAAAAAGACAGAAGAAGAAAAAGAAGAAGAAGAAGAAGACGGAGAAGAAGAAGAAGAAGAATGAGAAGAATGAGAAGGAGGAGGATGGAAAGAAAAAGGAGGAGGAGGAGGTAGAAGACAGAGGAAAAAGAAGACAGGAGATAGAAGATGAAGGAGAAGAAGAAGAAGAAGAAGGGAGGAGGAAGAAGACGAAGAAGAAGAAGATGGAAGAAAAAGAAGAAGACGGAAGAAGAAGAAGATGGAGAAAAAGAAGAAGAAGAGAAGAAGACGGTATAAGAAGAAGAAGAAGTAGAAAAAGGAGAATGACAAGGAGGAGGATGGGAAGAAGAAGAAGGAGGAGGAGAAGAAGGAGAAGTAGAAGAAGGAAGAAGAAGAAGAAGAAGAAGAAGAAGAAGAAGAAGAAGAAGAAGAAGAAGAAGAGAATGAAGAATGAGAAGGAAGAGGATGGGAAGAAAAAGAGAAGGAGGAGGTAGAAGACAGAAGAAGAATAAGACAAGAAGGAGAAGAAGAAGAGTGTCATGTTCAGTGTAGTGTTGTGATAGCAACTTTCTCAGACGGTGAACACACCTATTGAAAGCTTGTTAGGGAAAACAATCATGATGATGTCAAGACATCGATGCAGGGGGAGGGGGCATCTCAATGGATGAATATTGAGGGATGGGGGACGGAAATTGTCATTATCTTTCATAATCTCCTAGACCACCCCTCTCACGATCGTCGATAATTGTATCATCTGGCAACGAGTTTTGCTTCTCAATAATTTTGTTGTTTCTGCGAAAATAATTGAAATGATACAGGGTTTCTACCCCTCAAATCAATACGATTTCTGTCGTAGACTAATCAAATACTTGGTTATCTATATTTATCCGATTTATGTCTGCAAAAATAATTGAAATGATACTGATTTTCGACTCCTCAGATCAATACTTCTGTCCAGGGTAAGAAGAATATGAGTTTTAAAGGAGTGTTCGTTCACGCGCATCTATGCCAAGCTTTGAGCCAGCTGATCGTGTGACGGTCTACAATCTACATTGTGATTAGTTTATTACAGTTCGAATAAAACTAGTTGTCACTTGGCCTTATGCTCAAGAAGCACTCACTAGAAACGTTTTTGTCAAACAGTCCGATGTCCATTTGATTCAATGATGCTAACATTAAATGAAATGGTCAGCTGTTTGGACATCGGACTTTCTGACAAAAACGTTTCTAGTGAGTGGTTCTTGAGCACCAGGCCAAGTGATTACAAGTATTATTCTAAGGCTAGGCGTATACCGGTTGGTCAAGACAAGACAAGACGAAATTAGTCACGTTTAGTCACAGTAATTTACATAGCTGCTTATAAAGCACCTGATGACTAGGCTGTACCAGTTAGTCAAGACAAGACAAGACGAAATTAGTCACGTTTAGTTTAGTCACAGTAATTTACATAGCTGCTTATAAAGCAGCACAAACGGATGCAATGACTAATCGGTGTGTGCTGCTTCATAAGCAACTATGTGAAGCACTGTGACTAAACGTGAAAAATCTTGTCTTGTCTTGTCTTGACTTACCGGTGTACGCCTAGCCTAATTGGTGTGTGTTGCTTCATAGCAACTATGTGAAGTACTGTGACTAAACGTGACTAATCTTGTCTTGTCTTGTCTTGACTAACCGGTGTACGCCCAGCCTAATGACTAACATAATTATTATATGGGCTTGTATGGATCATTCTGTTGTTAATATTCGCGATTGCAACGGTTTCCGAATTCTTTGTAGCATCGTTTCAATCTTCTCCCAACTAATTATTATGTATTCTCGGTGGGTTATGTGACAATGTTACAACAGGGGGTTTTACAGCAGGGTTTTGTGGTGCAGTGGGGTTGTAATGCTGATCGGTTTGATGGTAATTCAGACGTTAAGGTGTTGCAATAGCGAGGCCTTTATTGCCGACTCCTTTCAACGTGAGGTGGTAACAGGGCTGCCCCATAAAATTTACGACCACTGCTCAGCTGGAATGCAACGCATCCAAATTGATCTTGCAATACGACGAACCTGTTTACTGGCTGGCTACTTTTACTCAATCAGTTCTACTCTTTTCCTTCTCAGAGCCTGAGATACTATTCCTATCCTGTTATTGATCCTGTTAGCCTATCATTGTTTCGTTATTGATTTACTCTTTGTTTTCTTCCTCATCTATATTTTACTCAATTTTAATTGTATCTGGTTTATATTTTATTTGTAACTAGATTTTCTAGTTTTATTTTCTCGTGTTTTGTTACTTTAGCTGCTCTTGTCTGTTATTTTTTACTTTCTATCTCTCTTATCTCAATCTATTTTTTCTTTATTGTATCTGGTTTATATTTCATTTGTAACTAGATTTTCTAGTTTTATTTTCTCTTGTTTTGTTACTTTAGCTAGTATTGTCTGTTATTTTTTACTTTTTCTCTCTCTCATTTTAATCTATTTTTCTTTCTTGTACGTAGCTTGTAAGGTAAGTGTTATAAATTAATTTGTCTTTCTTATCTGCTATTTTTAGAGCCCTTTAGGGTTAAGTGTAAGAGAGGGCCGACTGCGCCCTAACTTTGCCCTCCCAGGTTAAAAAATAAAGGCAGTCATTCAATTCAATTCAATTCAATTAGATTTTTTTTGAATTTGTGTCTTTGACTATGTCTTTAATTTCTGTTTTTTTCCTAGTGCTTTATTTTCTTGTCTTGCTTTGTATTTTCCATACTCTATTTTCCTTTGCACTGATTTTATAGTTTTGTTTAGGTTCTACTTATCTATTTTTTGTCTTGTTATATTTATTATTTTTACTCATTCTTATCCTCTCTCAATTTTGTCTCGTTTCCCATATCTCTCCTTATCTGTTTCACTCACTTCTTCTTTCTCTCTCTCTTCCTCTTCACATTTTCTCGTTTTCTCTGCTCGAAACATTGTTTCGCAGTTGCAAGATTTCACCTGCCATCATATTGTTTTTAAGTGCACATTATGAATATTTCTGTTGTACTTTCACCATTGTTACTCAAAATTATTAGTTTAGTTCGGCGTGAACGAAAGGAAATTGAAAATTTATGAGGCATTGAAGAGCACCAAGCTGTAATACCGTGTTGAAGTTTAATGTTTCTAGACAGAAATACAACAATCTCTCGACTTGTAGTTTTATTCTCAGTTAGTTCAATTATGTACTGTCTTAGCTCTCCTCTAATACATAAACGTAGTTCATAATAAAATAATAAAAATTTAATAATAAAAGTTAAATACATCATTTTAAATAATTTCGCTAACAATAAATTTCGGGAAATTATCATTTCTTGAGAAGAAATTAGTTTTTAATATTAGGCTAGGCGTACACCGGTTAGTCAAGACAAGACAAGATTAGTCACGTTTAGTCACAGTACTTCACATAGTTGCTTATGAAGCAGCACACACCGATTAGTCATTGCATCAGTGTGTGCCGCTTCATAAGCGACTATGAATACTATGACTAATCTGTCTTGTCTTGTCTTGTGTACAAAACAACTGTGTATTGCATTATTGGTTTTAAACTTAAAATCACTTAGTTCAAGTGGAACCTTCAATAGAAATAATTTGAAACAACTGAAAAAGACAAAACCTGATTGATATTTTAGGTTATGTTGATTGGAAGATTGATATGAATAATCTATGAATCCGAATGTTATAATGTAATGTTTGATTTTATCAATAAATAATTAGAAAAATGTGTTACTGCTTAATAAATATGATATCAATTTATTTTTTCCTTTCTGTGTATTAGTGAAGGTGACATTGTGGTTTTTATCCATACTGAATTGAAAGACTTGAAGTTGTCAAAACAACAGCATATTTGATAAAACAACGAGATACCGGTTTCGTTGGTTACACCATTATCAATCTGTGGATAGGCTAGAACTAAAATACAGTGCAGCAGAGTTCATACTCGTGACCGAGCGCTGTGATTGGGAGTTCAACGGCCAATCAAGGTGAACGCCTGCCATTGGCCTAGATATAAGCTCCTCCCACAATGGGCGGTTTCTACGAACGTCATAGCAATGGCGGTTTAAACAAAATTAGATAGGCCTTCATAGGCCGTTCAACTCTCAGATTCTGTCACAGTATAAATTCTGCTGCATCAGAATATTAAACTTGTAAATGTTAACTCTGTTAATTTTTCAGTTAAGTTACCCGAGATTGATAATGGTGTAACAAGCGAGACCGGTATCTCGTTGTTTTATTAAATATGTGGTTTAACTTCAATTTTTTCTCAGTATTCCTCTACATAAATTAATTTGAGTTCTATGTTAAATCATTGCTACATAATATGAACGCTACATGGTACTGAAAGCCTATATTATAATATCATTCTAGACCGATTAGTACAAAATGGGAATACTATTTTGTATACAATAATTGTTCTCAAAAGATCAACAAAGCTAATAGATTTTATAATATTGTCATTGTATCACTGTCATCAAATCTTTTCATCAAAATATTCCTTTATATGGCATTAATTACGAATTTCGTTCAATAAATTATTATTATTTAAAAGCAATTGAATAGTTGCAATATCTCATTTCCTTTCATCTTCATATCTGGCTGAATTGACTTAGTGAAAAATGAATGCTGCTGTACAGGAGATGTCCGGTGGTCTAGTGATTAGGGTACTTGCCGGCAAACAAGGGGTGCTGGGTTCGATTCCCGCCCATGCTTAAGTTTTTTGTACAGCAGCATTCATCGAATTTCCTAACTATAATAACCATTCCGACTGAAATGGGTTTTTATGGCTATTATTCTGTTGTCAATATTTGCAGTATCAGAAGCCTTTCAGAGTAATAGATGGCATTAATTAGGAATTTCGTTCAATTAATTATTAGAATATTCCTTTGTCACAAGCTTGAGAAATGTTTGCTTTAATTGATATCGTCTTCACAAAAGGTTTCAACTTTTTATACTATCATGTGAATTTGATGCATTGTCTTCAAACTAGATAGACTATTTGTCATCACAAGCCACACAATTAAATCTGTTGTAATTTACTAGTTGAAAAACTGATAAAATTTCAAGTTCAACTGCTTTTTTTTCATGCTGATGCAATGTAACAATCTGATTCTCGTATTTATTGTTAATGTCTCATTCAGTAGATTTGTTTTGAGAAATAAAATTATACATAATTAACACTAATGTTCTGTGAATGATAATGACATGTAATTTATAAGTAATTCATGAATTAATAATGTATCTTTAATAAATTGAAAATGACATGCCTCTTACCTTATTGATGATTGCAGCTTGATAATCCCAGCTCCAGTAGTGTAAGTTTCAACTCGCCTAATCACTAGATGGATTCTTCACAATGCTTGACGGAACCGATTAAACTACGAAACTTCCCAAAAAAATTATTTTCTGTCAACCTAGATAATACGTTTCATACATATAAGTTTTACTATAGGCTACTTATTCTTTGGTGATATACTGGTTCTGTAGTATACTGAGATTATGTACTATTAGTATAATTGTGCAATTTGGCGAGGTGGAACCTACCCGTAAGGGTCTCCCCACCGATAAAAAGCCATACGATAAAAAAAAAAAAAAAAAATGTACTATTAGTATATGTGGTACTGTACTATAAGGCTAGGCGTACACCGGTTAGTCAAAACAAGACAAGACCAGATTAGTCACGTTTAGTCACAGTAATACACATAGTTGCTTATGAAGCAGCACACACCGATGCAATGACTAATCGGTGTGTGTTGCTTCATAAGCAACTACGTGAAGTACTGTGACTAAACGTGACTAATCTTTTCTTGTCTTGTCTTGACTAACCGGTGTACGCCTAGCCTTATAGGTAAAAAGTGGCCATTGATACACGCATTACTGTTATTCGTTGTGTTCGTAACAAAAAATAAAATAATAGAGAGACAAGTTACTGGTTTGCAAGTCCGCGAAGCACTGTTTGTCATAACTGCAAGCAACTCTTTACAATACAATGGAAAGAGGAGCCTTGACTGCTTGGAGGGGAAAAACTGACAATCATTATTACTGTGATTTCAGTATAGAGTTTATGCCAGGTAATCACCAGTTACTCGGAGGACAGACGATTCGGTTTCCATTTTTGTAGCATGATATCGGCGTTGTTTTTGTGATTGAGTGATGGACTGAATTTTCAGTTTTGCATTACTTGCATTGCAATAGTGATGTACGAACTACAGTTGCGCTAATGATGCGCTGGTGCCAGTAACACCTTTGACAAGGTGGACTCGTTAATTTTATTGAGGATGATGACGGTGTATAATTTTGCACTCATACACAATCAATATTGCAAAATGTTTACGTGAGAAGGAGGAGAAGAAGAAGAAAGAAGAAGAAGAAGAAGAAGAAAGAAGAGAAGAAGAAGACGGAAGAAGAAGACGAAAGAAGAAGGAGGAGGAGAAGGAGAAGACGGAATAATAAGAAGAAGAAGTAGAAGGAGGAGGAAGGAGAAGAAGAAGGAGGAAGAAGAAGGAAGAAGAAGAAGAAGAAGAAGAAGAAGAAGAAGAAGAAGAAGAAGAAGAAGAAGAAGGAAGAAGGAGAAGAAGAAGAATAAGAGAAGAAGAAGAAGAAGAGAGAAGAAGAAGAAGAAGGAGAAGAAAGAAGAAGAAGAAGAAGGAGAAGAAGAAGAAGAAGAAGAAGAAGAAGAAGAAGAAGGAAGAACACGGAGAAGAAGAAGAAGAAGAAGGAGAAGAAGGAAGAAGAAGAGGAAGAAGGAGAAGAAGAAGAAGAAGAAGGAGAAGAAGAAGAAGAAGAAGAAGAAGAAGAAGAAGAAGAAGAAGAAGAAGAAGAAGAAGGAAGAAGAAGAAGAAGAAGAAGAAGAAGAAGAAGAAGAGAAGAAGAAGAAGAAGAATCACAAGAAGAACAAGAAGTAGGAAGAGAAAAAGGAGAAGGCGAAGGATGAGAATGAAAATGAGAAGGAGAAGAAGAATAAGGAAAAGAAGAATGTTCCTTTAACCCATTGAATGTTACAGTATGTGACAAAATTCACGAAGGTAATGATTGCTTTTGGCACTAATGTGAGTCATGAAGGTAATTAGAACATGTTATCAAACAATTATTGATCCTCAGGGATGGACAATTGCATGCATTAACGGGTTTAATTGGCATGAAGGAGTGCTCACTGTGTTAAAAGCTGTTCATGGACCAGAAAATGATATTTTGTCACTGTTATTGGCCTTGTCTCAACGCACTATCATCAGTTATGAACTCTATAAATTTGTCTATGAATTCTATATACAGGGTTAGTGAAAATTTTGGGAAGGTTTAATATTCCTTATACGAGGGTAATTTGACTTGTACGAGGGGATCGTACTTGTCCTATTCCTAGGTCCAAGTCCTAGTCCTTAGTCCTAGTACAAGTCCTAGTACAAGTCCTAGTCCTGGTCCTAGTCCTAGTGCATAGTCCCAGTCATAGTCCTGGTCCCTCAGTCCTTGGTCCAGTCCTAGTCCTAGTCCTGGTCCTGACTGGTCTAGACCAGTCCAGGTCCTAGTCCTAGACTAAGGACCAGGACTGGGACCAGGACCAGGACCTGGACAGGACCAGGACCAGGAGACCAAGGACCAGGACCAAGTAGGACTAGGACTAGGACTAGGACTAAGTAGGAGGAGGAGGAGGAGGAGGAGGAGGAGGGGAAGAAGAAGAAGAAGAAGAAGAAGAAGAAGAAGAAGAGGAGAAGAAGAAGAAGAAGAAGAAGCAGAAGAAGAAGAAGAAGAAGAAGAGGAAGGAAGAGGAAGAAGAAGAAGAAGAGGAGAAGAAGAAGAAGAAGAAGAAGAAGAAGAAGAGAAGAAGAAGAAGAAGAAGAAGAAGGAAGAAGAAGAAGAAGAAGAAGAAGAAGAAGAAGAAGAAGAAGGAGAAGAAGGAAGAAGAAGAAGAAGAAGAAGAAGAAGAAGAAGAAGAAGAAGAAGAAGAAGAGAAGGAAGAAAGAAGGAGAAGAAGAAGAAGAAGGAGAAGAAGGAAGAGGAAGAAGGGAGAAGAAGAAGAAGAAAGAAGAAGAAGAAGAAGAAGAAGAAGAAGAAGAAGAAGAGAAGAAGAAGAAGAAGAAGGAGAAGAAGAAGAATCACAAGAAGAACAAGAAGTAGAAAAAGAAAAAGGAGAAGGAGGTGGATGAGATGAAAATGAGGAGAAGAAGAATGAGGAAAAGAAGAATGTTCCTTCAACCCATTGAATGTTACAGTATGTGACAAAATTCACGAAGGTAATGATTGCTTTGCACTAATGTAGTCATGAATAATGAATATTATCAAACAATTATTGATCCTCAGGGATGGACAATTACATGCATTAACGGGTTTAATTGGCACGATTGCATCACTGTGTTAAAAGCTGTTCATGGACCAGAAAATGATATTTTGTCACTGTTATTGCCTTGTCTCAACGCACTATCATCAGTTATGAACTCTATAAATTTGTCTATGAATTCTATATATACAGGGTTAGTGGAAATTTATTTGTATTCTTATACTAGGTAATTTGACTTGCAATGTACTTGTCCTATTCTCAGGTCAAGTCCTAGACTGTCCTAGTACATCTAGTACAGTCCTAGTCCTGGTCCTGGTCTATAGTCCTAGTCATAGTCCCAATCTAGTCCTAGTCCTGGTCACCAGGACCACAGGACCAGGACTAGTACTAGGAATCTATGACCAACTACTAGGACAGGACATGATTACAAGACTGACCAATACTAGGACTATGGGACCAGGACTGACTAGGACTCAGGACTAGGACTATGACTAATGATGTGGAGGAGGAGTTGAACAGAGAAGAAGAGAAGAAGAAGAAGAAGAAGAAGAAGAAGAAGAAGAAGAAGAAGAAGAAGAAGAAGAAGAAGAAGAAGAAGAAGAAGAAGAAGAAGAAGAGAGAAGAAGAAGAAGAAGAAGAAGAAGAAGAAGAAGAAGAAGGAAAGAAGAAGAAGAGAAAAGAGAAGAAGAAGAAGAAGAAGAAGAAGAAGAAGAAGAAGAAGAAGAAGAAGAAGAAGAAGAAGAAGATTGGAGGAAGAAGAAGAAGAGGAGGAAGTGAAGAAGAAGAAGGAAAAGAAGGACAAGAAGAAGAAGAAGAAGAAGAAGAAGAAGAAAAAGAAGAGAGGACTGTTAGTAGGTCCTTGTCCTCATTCTCCTATTTATTAGTGAATATGATGTTCATATCCCTATCCCATGTGTACAGTATACGGTACAGCACTAGTTAGTGCGATTACTGCTCGTATGTGCGTCCAGCTTACGACACCATGAAAATAATAATCGCAATTTTAATGATGATGAGCACTAATTGCAACCTGCCAAAACGACATTAATTTGCTGTCTGCCTTCGTCACGGACAAGCTGCACTTGCAACTGCAGATACTGTATAATCACAGTGTGGTCATTGGTGTGAAAAGGTCTATAACAGTGTGTTGGAACATTTTTTATTCCCCCCCCCCGCCACCGCCATACTTTTGTCAAATTTTTAAATATTCTGATATGCGGGATTACAGGCAAACATGAATTTATTCGAACTTATTTTTAAAACAAACTAATTTTGAGAGAAACAAGATCGAAAATAACTTTTCAAACTTTTTTAAAGAAAGAAATGACGAAAACCTACACTGGCAAATTTTAGGAGAAGTGAATCACTCATAATGTATCAGATTTGCGTATCATTTCATTGCAAATGCAATGGGAATAATTGGCAAAAGTATGGTGCATTTGTCGTAGCTAACCAATCAAAAGTGTAACATGAAATGGCCACACTGTGATTATACAGTCTCTGAACTTCCAACAAGGTCTGTGTGATGGATTTGTGAATTATCGGCTCAAAATTATCAAATTAATTCCGATATAACTGGAATTAGCGAACTGTTTTTAGTGTTTTACGGCTTTTAAAGGCAACTTTTCTAAATTCAACACCGGTTAGTCAAGACAAGCCAAGACGAAATTAGTCACGTTTAGTCACAGTACTTCACATAGCTGCTTATTATGCAACACACACCGATGAGTCATTGCATCAGTGTGTGATGCTTCACAAGCAACTATGTGAATTACTGTGACTAACCGGTGTACGCTAGCTTAAGGGAAATTAATAAAAGTACAATTTCAAATGAACAATATAATCTGAAATTAATACACACAAAACTTGACACTAGATTTCTACATTTTGAATAAACAGGAGAAAAACCTCAAATCTCTTCTTGATTGGGAACAATCAATGCGATTATGCTTCTAACATCTGGTGCCATTATTGGTATCATTTTTCGCGGCCATCCTCACGTTGAAACTCTTCGAGAAAAAAGTTACCACCGCATTATTGAAGAAAAATGAGGTGCCCAAAGATTTCCAATACTGATCGGGATGACCTTCATCGATGAGAGTCTAAAATCAGAAAGAAAGCAAAAAATAATTTTAAAAATGAATCAGTTTTCTGATCGAATGTATAGCAGGATCATTTTAACTTGTCAGAAAACAGCTGTTTCGGTAATGACTAAACAGTGATTTTGACACAATAATCAAAAGGCTTAGAAGTCTTAAAGACCATTAAAGTCTTTAAAAGACCTATTTAAAGACGACCTTTCAAAGAATAACTTTTTAAATGACATTTTCAATAATCTGCAAGATTCAGTATTTGAAGGTCAAGTAATGTGATATTGCTCGTCGAATCATATGTTTTCTGACAAGTTAAAATGATCCTGCTATGATTTTTTCATTATATTCATTTTAATTATTATATTAAGTTCAGTTGCTCATATTAATTACAGTTGCGAAGTGGACACATTTACTAGATGTGCTCGCCAGTTTTATTTTGAAGTTTCTTTTTGTATTTTGTTGTTAGATGGAGATGAAATCAATATATTCATTAACCTATAAATTTATGATACTTTAATACTGTTGAGTCACTTATAAAAGAATTTTCAATGAAAAAATAAGCGATTTTCTTACTAGATTTAGATTCCGAATAGTGATTAGTAATGCAGTGCAAAACCAAGGTTACTATACAGCCATGGCAAAGCGTGGTATGCTTATTTGGACATCGCCAGGAAATATACCTGGCGATGACCAAATAAGCATACCACGCTTCGCCACTGCTATACAGACTGTATAGGAACCTTGGTTTAAAACACGTTTATGTATTTTCACACAAGAATATCCGGTCCAGAAATACTGTAGGCCTTCATCAAAGATTAGACACTACAAGATCTCCCAGATCAAGATCTACACTCCAAGATCAAGATCTACACTCCAAGATCAAGATCTATACTCCAAAATCAAGATCTACATTCCAGGAAAGATTCACTTCACTCCATGAGAACAATCCACAAGTAAATTAATAATTTCAAATTTAGTAAAGTGATTGGAAAGTCGTAAATCCATTAAACAGTTCGCCAATTTCAATAATTCTGGAACCAATTTGATAATAGTAATCAATTTAAAATCAATTTTAAGGCTAGGCGTACACTGGTTAGTCATGACAAGACAAGACGAGATTAGTCACGTTTAGTCACAGTAATTCAGATATAGCAGGATCCTTTCAACTTGTCAGAATCAGCTGTATCGGTAATAATTAAACAGTGATTTCGAAACAATAATCAAAAGGCTTAGAAGTCTTAAAGACCTTTAAAGTCTTTAAAAAAGACCTTATTAAAGAAGACCTTTCAAAGAATAACTTTTAAAAAGACCTTTTCAATAATCTGCGAGATTCAGCATTTGTAGGTTAAGTATTGTGATCATAAATTATGTTCGTCGATCATAATATTTGTTTTCTGACAAGTTAGAAGGATCCTGCTATAGTTGCTTATGAAACAGTACACATCGATGAAATGACTAATCGGTGTGTGTTGCTTTATAAGCAACAGTGTAAAGTACTGTGACTAAACGTGACTAATCTCGTCTTGTCTTGTCTTGACTAACCGGTGTTCGCCTATCCTCAAGGTTGTGGAATAAAGGCAAATCTATTCTATGGTAATCAAATTACTGTCGGAAGATTTTACCCTTTTTTCAAGAGTAGTAAAATGGAGGAAAATCTATTGTATAGTGATCAAATTATTGTCGGGACATTTTACCTGAAACTGGAAGGGAACATTGTTCATTTGCAACGCTCTTGCGAGTGCGGCAGTGTGCTGATAGAGTGTGTCTAAGCCAGCTGTGTCACCGACCATCTTGAAGTCTCTTCCTCTGAAGCTTTCATAGAGTTGCGTGATATCTGTGTAGTTATAACCATCCTTGTTGGCATCAGGCAGGTCCATGTGCGCCTCAGTCCAAAAGGCGACTGAAAACGAAAAATTGAACATTTTGTAATATTGATCTCCAATCAGAGGCGGGAGAAAGTAAGACTAGGCGTACACCAGTTGAGTCAAGACAAGACGAGATTAGTCACGTTTAGTCACAGTAATTCACATGGTTGCTTATGAAGCAACACACACCGATTAATCATTGCATCAGTGTGTGCTGCTTCGCAAGCAACTTTGTGAATTACTGTGACCAGTGACTAATCTCGTCTTATCTTGTCTTGAATAACCGGTGTTTCATTCAATATGGAAAACTGACACAATATCACCTTCACTACTACACAAACACAAGTGAAAGTCAAGCAGAAATAATTTAATTTGGCGAAAAACAGCTGTTTCGGCAATCAGTAAACAGTGATTTTATGCAGATTTGACACAATAATCCAAAGGTTTGAAGGTCTTAAAAACCTTTAAAGTCTTTGAAAGACCTTTCTAAAGAAGTCCTTTTTAAAAGACCTTCTCAATAATCTGCGAGATTCAGCATTTAAAGGTTGAATATTTTTATCGCCGAAACAGCTGTTTTTCGCCAAATTAAATTATTCCTGCTATACAGTGATATACATTTAATTTGACGCTTGGAATTAGATAGATAGATTAATAGAAAGATATTATTTCTTTGCCGTACTCTACTCTACGTTCATCAGCAACGAGAAAAAATTATATCTTTCTATCTATATAATTTATCCAATTTTCAAACGTCAAATTAAATGAATGTCACTGTAGAAAGCGTTGATTTCAAAGGGCTATTTTACCAGTAAACATGAAATTGGAGCATGGAGCATGAGCAAATCCACATGAGAAGATTTTTTCTGTATCTCTTGCTAGAATCATGCTTGCAATGTATCCTCCGTAGCCTAGTCCATACACTCCGATGCGTTTCGAATCAATGTACGAGTATTTCTTCATCAATTCCCTGAAATTTATATCAATAAAATCAAAAGTTCATAAACAAGAGTATAACTATACAACCGAAACAGTAAAATAAGGTACAATCGAGCACGGCACTCTAAGGCTAGGCGTACACCGGTAAGTCAAGACAGGACAAGACGAGATTAGTCACGTTTAGTCATAGTAATTCACATAGTTGCTTAAGAAGCAGCACACACTGATGCAATGACTAATCGGTGTGTGTTGCCTCATAAGCAACTATGTGAATTATTGGGACTAAACGCGACTAATCTCGTCTTGTCTTGTCTTGACTAACCGGTGTACGCCTAGCTTAACATATGTACTCTAAGTACTCTATACATAATTATTATAAATAATCCATTCATTAAGGACCCGATGGGGTTCTTATTAATGCGATCGTACTGGTGTCCGTCTGTCCGCACGATAACTGACGAATGGAAGATCGTACACTTTTGAGATTCGGAATATAATATCTTCATAGATGAAGTAAGAAGCCTATTGATTTTGAATATTGAGGGTTGAATTTTAAAAAAAGTTACATGCAAAAAATAGGTACTGCCTTTCAAATACATGTTACAGAGAAGTATAATGACATTAAACTACTATACTAAAATTTCAGCCTCACGTCCCAATGCCTATATGGCGCAGTTGGTAAAGGCTACGATCTCATCTTTGAAGCCAGATTCAATTCCAAGATGCTTGTTCGAGTCCCATCCGGGGCAGATTTTTTTGCTTACAAATTTCAAGTTTTAATCAATTATCCATACATTTTTTATTGTAATAAATCCATTATTGATGATTTGAAATTATTCATTATGTTAATTATTTATTACAATAGCTTATTCTAATTTTATGAAAGTAATCCAAATTTTGAAACGTTTCTCTCAATTGCAGAAAATAGCTACTATGTTTACTACTTGAGCAATTCTTGAAAGTAAGTTACTGTCCTGTTTTTTCTGTTAATCTGTACACTATAATTTATCGGGTCCTTGCTCACTCCGTTGTATCGGTTTATATTATTATATTTCAAATAATATTCATTCATTGTTGACTTACTTTGTCAGAAAATATAGTCTTCAACATCAACTCCGCCAAGCTTCTTATAATTGGCAAATTTGTACTTATCCCCTCTCCTGGCGCTTCCTCTAACATCAAACTGAGCCACGATTACATTCAATCCGGTTGCTAAGTAAAAGAAGATGTCTGGTGTTTGATATTCTTCGGTATTCAATATTGAATCTGGTACTCCGTAACTGGAATTTGAGAACGCACTTCATGTTATAATAGTAGTTTATGCAATGGTTGTATTATGACGAGAGCCTTTTTTTAAACGACGAATGAGATATCGAGATTAAAATACGAGCGGCAATGCCGCTCAAGGTCGGGAAGGTCAAGTGAGGAGTGAAGCTCAAGGTCAAGGCTTCAAGGTCGAGAAATGATATCTCTCTATCTATCTATCTATCTATCTATCTATCTGATGCCAAGTGTCAAATTAAATAAATGTCACTGTACTATATTCTTCTTCATTACTGTATTACTTTTACTACAGGCCTATAACTATTCAGATACCAAATTGTTTTCTTTGACAATGATTCCTTCCTCATCTAATATTGTAGAGAAGTTTCAGTCACTCACACATTAAGTATAAATGGGTATTTCTTGTATATATCGAGTCCTGGAGGCGTCAGAAGACGCACAGAGCCCTTGCTCACACCATCGGCTAAGGTCATTTCGAAATTGTAAATATCTGGTAATATGATTTCCTGCAGCTTCGTTTGAACGTCTGTGTTATTTTTCAGTTCCATCACGAGGGCTCCAGTCTATAACCAAATAAAGAAAAGGATAAGCAAATTAGGATTCAAAGGAAATTTGTCATTTTATCTATGTTTCAAGAATGAGCATGAAATAAAATGTAAAATACAAAAATGAATATTTAATTATAAATAAGTAGCCTACATTACTAAATTATGAGACAAAGAAAATTCGTCACATTATCTTTGTTTGTATTGGGAACAAAGGTACATCTTCAATTTCCAAATCATGTAAAAATCATTAATAATTATTGTCGATTCTAATAATGTTTTGTACTTGATGAGGAGTGAATATGAACTACAACACACAAGTTTTCTTATGTTGGCAGTGTCAAAAAATTGTATTGATAATAATGTTATGACACTTGATTTTATCTATTTTCTATTGTGTATTCTTATTTACTAGCTAGCCAGTAACTAGGCTAGCCAGCTGGACCCTTGGCAGCCATTGACATAGTGAGCGCTTCGCGCTCACCAGGGGGCTTCGCCAACATAGACATAGCTCCGTCCCCATTGACACAGTGAAAAACGCGAATATTAGGCGTATCTTTGAGATGTTTTCAAAATGCGTTTTTAGTGTGCGTCTAAAGATCGAATTGAACATGCATGCCAAATTTGAAGGCATTTGGTTCAGTCGTGTGGTTGAAAAATCTGCAAAAACGCAAGAAAAACGCATTGAAAACGCAAGAAAAACTGCAAAAACGCCGATTTCTGGCGTAATCATGGGAGAATCTCAAACATTTTTCAACAGATTATTTTTAGATCTTAAACAAACCCAAGTACCAAATTTCAACATCTTCTGCCAATTATTTCTCGAAAAAGCTGAGAAAACGCACAAACGCAAATATTGGGCGTATCTTTGAGATGTTTTCAAAATCCGTTCTTAGTGCGCGTCCAAAGGTCCAACTAATTTGCATGCCTAATTTGAAAGCATTAGGTTCAGTAGATTTTTAGTTCTGATAGATGAATGAATGGATGAATGAGTGACATTTCGCTTTTATATATTATATATAGGCTATAGATG
Organism: Laodelphax striatellus; assembly: GCA_017141395.1. Lineage (NCBI taxonomy): Eukaryota > Metazoa > Arthropoda > Insecta > Hemiptera > Delphacidae > Laodelphax > Laodelphax striatellus. The sequence goes on along the minus strand of CM029537.1, from coordinate 9,034,796 downwards.
TCATATATATTATATATGTCATTTGCACATGTATTTTTTCTTACCTTAGCGCAATATACGTAGTCAGCACTCAGTCCAGGACCTTTACAAGTGATCCAATAATAAGAGTAGTTTACGCTCAATGAAGCACCAACAGTTCCACAAATATTGCACGAGATGCATTTTTCAGGTGCTGATCCGTCATCGGGGATTACGTAAAAATGGAGGCTTTGTGGGTGTGTTAGATTAGTAGCCAGATAGTAGCTGAAAATAGGGAAAAAGTTTTATTTTTCCCATTACACTTGATAGAAAACAGTTGACAGGGAAGCTATGACGTCATTAAGGTCCGGTTCATGAGCTCGGGATTTGGCTAAGTCCTAGACTAAAACGGGTGGCTACCGTAGCATCGACAAACGTTTGTCTTGATAGGTTAGTGGGTTAGCAGCAAAGAGAGCCCTTAGTACATAGTGTCGAGGCTAACGTTTGTCGATGCTACGGTGGCCACCCATTTTAGTCTAGGACTTAGCTGAATCCCGAGCTCATGAACCGGCCCTAAAATTATTATTGAAGGGTCAACAGAGAAGTAAGGAAACGTAAAGGAAAAGTAAAAGTTCTTTACTTCTCTGTGGATGAGAGTAGAAAATAGTAGAGAAAAACGCTGATAATAATTATGATGAAACTTGGATATTTTAATCTAATAATATCGATATTTTCATTCGATAGTATCGTTATTTCCATTCAATAGTAACGAAGCTATAGTGCGATTCACGTCAAGAAGTCAGTATTGCTTACATGGGAGTTTGCTATCCTTTTTCATCAAAAGACAGTTGCTGATGTCTCTATCCTATTCGCTCTGTGCATTGTTGTCGCACACAGTCCCAACAAACACGTTTGGTGCAGTTTTCTCTTCAGCATTGCTTAGATGGGAGTTTGCTATCTTTGTTCAGCAAAAGGCAGTTGCTGATGTCTCTATCCTATTCGCACTGTGCATAGTTGCCGCACTGTGCATTGTTGTCGCACACAGTCCCAACAAACACGTTTGGTGCAGTTTTCTCTTTCTCTCTCAATAAAACTTGGCATTAATGCTCTTCATATAAACAATACTAACTTCTTGATGTGAATCAGACTATATCTCCAACAATTTTGTTGAATTCTATTCAATATTTATTTATTTTGATTATTATTAAATGTACTTTCTACGGTATTCAATTTGTGATTTACTTCTTTTCACAGTAGGAAAACTTCTTGACGTGAATCGGACTTTAGTTTAAGAAACTGCACCCTCATCAAATCATTCACACATCGTACAATGAATTGTTGAAAATCAACTTACATCAAAGATCGATTTTTATCATAGTCGACTATCGAATCGACGACTCGCAAGCCAGACGTGAGTGCTTTCTGAACGCCATTCGATACAACGGTCAAGTGTCGATAATTGCCGGAGGCACCTTGCGGCTGTGGCAATACAATTGCAAAGAACGTCGAATTTTTGAAATAGAATGTAGGGTAGTCTATCCATCCGTTTGGTTCCTTGGTTTCTAGGATCTGTAGTAGTTAGAGAAAAATGCATCGATAATTACATATAATAATATTCATATATATTTAGTCTAGGACTTGGCTCATGAATCGGCTCTAATTGTTCACTCCTCATGACTTTTTTCAAAATGTAACACAACACAACTCAAACATATCAAACATCTACTCTATGAGTAGATGAATACAGACCGGATTTATCTTGAATTTCAAGTTTTCAACATATAAGACAGCTGTATATAAAAGTTTTATTCACCTATATTTACTTCAATAAAAATTCCATATTCAACAATTTGGTACATACTTATAATACAAGAAATCTCGTTAACTTCGGTATTATTCATCCCCGACTCTTACATAACTGCTTGAAATTCAATAGTAGATATATTTGTAACGTCTTGTACAGAAACATACCCAACCACTTAAAACAGATGGAAAACTTTAATATTATGACCTACAAACTTCATTTAAATAAATGGTTATTTGAAATTGGTAGGGATGCTGCAGAGCAACTGATTCAATCCGCCTAAAGATATTAATCTTATCTACGTTTTGAGTATCATTTTTCAAAATTTCTTTGCTCTTTTGTCACTTTCAGATTATATTTTATAGTTTAGCATGCCAAATGTGAGAATAAAATTAAACCGAAATTTTAATTAAAATCTTAATTTTAAGTCAAAGTATATTGTTTTACAAATTTTTCTACTGTATAATATACAAATCAGTGTTATAATAATGCAAAAATGAACTCATTCCCCACTTCCAGACTTCTGTCTTTGTGGGGAATATTCACTAAACTGGATATTTTATTTTATATTGTACTGCTGTAATTTTGTGACTAAAATTTATTTCAATGAATGAATGAATGAAATGAGATCTTTTAAATGAGACGTGAACGAACATAATCAGTTAAGAAACCACAGATGAGTTCTCATCACAATAAAAACATGTTCGCCTATTTTATACGAGAAGATATCGACAAAACTTGAGCCTACCTTTTGACATTTCAGAGTAGTCACATCGCACATTATAGTAACCATAATGGTCTGAATCCTATTCGCCCAGGCAACGTATACATTCTTCTCATCTACCCAGTCAAACTGAACTACAATGTTTTCCCTAGAAATGCAAAGCATAAATTTATAGTGGATCTTGAATATGCAGTGAACTACAGGGTGGCGCACAAAGAATGCATGTTTTCCATCTAATGGTATAAGCAAGTTTATTTTCACCATACATTTATCTTACAAGCTGCTAAGTAATCATGAGGTCAAGTAACAAACATTCAAGACCGCTCTCGGATGGGTGACCGACACAAAAAAACACAAAAAATTGTGGAATGAGGCGAGGTGGAACCTACCCGTAAGGGTCTCCCCACCAATGAAAGCCATACGATGAAAAAAATCTTACAAGAAAATTCTAAGCAAATAAGTCAATATGAGAATTTCTATAAAAAACTCCAAGTCAATTGAGTATTTTTTTAAAAAATTACTTATTAGGAAAGATGGCGCCCTTAATCCTCACTGAAAGCATCAAATTAGTCCAGCCGTAATATTATTATTTTAGTATTATTTATTAGTATTATTATTTGATACAGCAGCAATTTATTCATGTACTGCAGTATTCAAATCTTCAATTGAACGATATTTACGACGGTAAACTTTGAATTTCAAGTGAAGATGAATCACATACCAATACGCTAGACTTCTCTATTAAAGCTCCGTTGAACGACGATGGCAGATTTATTCTGTTTGAAATATTGTTCAAATACGCGATGTTGCAAGGTCAATTGTGATTCCAGCTCTTCTTCTTAGATTTCTATGGGAGCGATCCTTTGATGATCCTTTGTGATCCTTAGAGGCAAAAGATCTTGAAATCCTTCCTTAGTGCGCATCTAGTAGGTATGAAGAATATTTTTGCAAAACTTCAAGTCTGTAGGTCAAGTAGTTTGGGCTGCAGTGTGATTTCCGTGATCAGATTTAGCCTTTTATAAATATAGATAAAATGTAATATAATAAAAAAAATACGATGAAATAAAAAAAATAAAAATGAATTATTGATAATAATGTTACATACTCGGATTGAAGTTCAGCAGGAGCCTTCAGTCCATCAATTATAATCTCTTTTTTTGTCTTTAGACAAATCACATGTACGCTTGCCTTCGGTATCGGAGTTCCTACCTGTAATCAAGTGTTACAATAAAGAACAGAAATATTCAAATTCGGTTAAGGTGGATTTTTTCCAAGAGAAGAGCTGAATCTAACAAGCTTAGGCTGGGCGTACACCGGCTAGTCAAGAAAAGATTAGTCACGTTTAGTCACAGTACTTCACATAGTCGCTTATGAAGCAACACACACCGATTTATCATTGCATCGGTGTGTGCTGCATCATAAGCAACTATGTGAATTACTGTGACTAAACGTGACTAATCTCGTCTTGTCTTGTCTTGACTAACCGGTGTACGCCTAGCCTTAGTGGGGGGAGCAGACACCTGTTTGTTGATTAAGCAAAGGCGCTTTGGTTCCTCTATGGTTACGCGAAAACACGCGTCTGTAAAAGACTGTATAATCACAGTGTGGTTATTGGTGTGAAAAGGTCCATGAAAGTGTGTTTGAACATTTATTCCCGCCACCGCCATACTTTTGCCAAATTTTTCAATTTGATATGGGATTACAGGCAAACAACAACCCATTCACTCATTTCCCAAACTTATACCAAGAAAAACAACATCAAAATACGTTTCATAACATTAAAAATTGTCGGTTGGCAAGCCTGACTTGCAAGTGATAGTTCTTGATGTTTGGTGCTCTTCAATTTTCATCGATCTTAATATTAAATAATTGTTTAATAGTGTATTGTTTTGTGATATTCATGGAGTAAAAAGACTGGAACATTATCTCAGGAATCGAGATATCCTGATAGCAAGTAAGTTTTACGTATGTTGATGAATCGAAATAGCGTCTTCAAGTCAGGCTCTGATTGTTTGCGTTGAATATCTGTTATCACTCCTCTTTCTGCGTTTGTGTGAGTGTGTTTACCTGGTATTACCGCAATTTTACCAACTGTTTCAATGGAAATACCCCCAAATTTTTTCTGCACTGTATAAAGGACTGCTCCGTAACGTTGCCTATGATTCTTCGACTTTTTGGTGAGCTGCCTGTTAATAAGATACAGTAGTTACGCTGCCGTATTGTTTGTGGGCGGTAACCCTTACCTGCCCTAATAGAATTTCTTACCTGGCTCAATTCAGAACATTGCTTATCTGCTGATAAGAGATATAAGACAGTGGATCAAAAACTCAGCTGTTACACCTATTTCTATTCTTTCACGAACAGCTCAAGTCAATTTCAATCGATCACCGTAAAAATTTATTCCCTGTGTTTTCATTTAATAGTATTATTTATAATGGCCTTGAATCTTGAAACTTTAACAGGGATTCTTGAGAAATTTAAGAGCGAAATTATCGCAAATACTGAGCACGTTATAAAACAGGAAATAAATGCGTTGAATCTTAAAACTATCGTTTCAGAACAAAATAGTAAAATTGAAGAGCTTAGAAAACAGAATGAAGAATTGAAACATGAACTACAAAAGCAGAATCAATTAATAAATAATATGAAGAGAGAAAACAACTTGATTTTCTATGGAGTTATTGAGTCTGATGATGAGGATGAAGGTCAGGTAATGGGAAAGATTATGGACATATGCAATGAAGTGATAACAGTGGAACTTAAATCAAGTGATATAAATTTTGTTAGAAGGCTGGGAAGAAAATCAGGTTCTAAGACACGGCCAATTATCCTATCTTTAGTCTCTGGATGTAAGAAAACAATTATTTTGAAAAACTGTGGTAAGCTGAAAAATTCTAAGATTTTTGTTAATGAAGACCTGGATAAGGAAACAAGAGAAAAACGTAGAGAACTGAATGAAATTCGAAAACAACTCAGTGATACGCATAGTGTAAAAATGAGAAGGAATGGCTTGGAGGTGGATGGGAAATTTGTGGGCTATGATGTTTTGAAACATGAGCACAACATGGAATCAGAGGAAAATCGTCAACCGGAGGAAAAGCGTCAACTGCAGGAAAATAAGAAGAAGAGGAAAGGAGAAAACCTTCAGAGGCAGGCCTGAAAAAATAGCTCAAGTCAACAAAACTCCGATATTACGCAATTTTTCGTCCTCAGGAAGTACAGAATCCACTAATTAATAATTGTGATGAAAATGAATATCATGAGCGCATGAAAGAAAAGGAGAAAGATACGTTAACGCTCAGTATATTGTCATACAATGTGGCAGGAATAGTAAATAAATTAAACAACTCTACCTTTTTCTGCTTTCTTAAGAATTACGATATATTCTTGCTGTTCGAAACATTTATTTATGATGAAGAAACGATTAAGAATTTGGAAATAAAGTTTGATGATTACGAATTGGTTTGGATCCCAGCGGTGAGAGCGGCAAGTCGCGGTAGAGCAAGTGAGGGGAGAATTTATGGCGTTAGAAGGGAAAAGATCAAGAATGGGCTTCTGAGGTTCAAATCAGTTCTCAATTACTATCTAATTGAACTACACGTGGACTCACAGCGATTTTTTGTTATTCCTACTTATCTAAACTGTAATAAATGGAGGGATGACTTCATTATCATGAGAGATCTATTAGTGGAGTGCAGCGATTTCGACTTATAAAAGTGATGGGCGATTTCAACGGTAGGATAGGCAACAAGCAGGGTTATACCAGAGGACATCCTATCTGACTCACCTAGTCTCCTATGCTGATGACAGATCTTCGAAAGATGCAGTCATAAATGCGTGTGGAAAGGAATTGTTGGCGCTATTTGACGATTTTGGGCTGGTGTCTCCTTAATGGTCGGACAAAGGAAGGATGCAGGCGTGGCGAAATGACATATATTGGAGCACAAGGCTCCTCGGTCATAGACTTGTGCGCGGTCTCAGTTAATGCACTGCCTCATCATCTCTTCGTTTGAGGGTGTTCCCAGAGATTTTCTCTGACCATCTTCCAATAAGTTACAGAAATCTACTTGCCGGGATGTTGCCAAGAGCAACTGCGTGGACAGCTGTTCAATACCAATTAGGAGAAAGCTGCAGTGGAGGCCAGGAAATATGAAAGAAAATATCGCAGTGAGATTAGTTTAAAAGTGAGAAGACGGCTAAATTGGATCGACCCAAAAGATGACCTCAGTTATTTAGCTTCACTTGATTCACGAATTTGCGCCTGCAGGTTCACTAACCAACTACTACGGTAGAGAATAAAGAGCAGTGGTATGATTTGGAGTGTGAAAGGAAAAGGAGGGAGTCATTTGCCCTTTTGAAAGCTTCTTCGAAAAACCAAGTGCCATGATACTATTAGGATGAGGTACGTGGAAACAAATAAAGCTTTTCAAGCAGTTGTGTCTGAGAAAGAAGAAAACGTTTTGGTTGTCATTAACAGAGAAGTTTAAAACAGTTAAGGATCCAGAAGCCAGTTTTGGAAGCTTAGAGATGCTTTAAAAAAAGGAGCTTCCAGAGTAGGAAATCATATTTCACTAGACGACTGGGTACGGTAACTTTGATAAACTGTTGAATCCCTGTTATCACTGCGGATAAAATAAATAATGTATGCTGAACCGTACATCATCGATGATATTCTGGACATGCCACTCGTTTTGCAGGACCTGAATAGGGTGCTCACTAGAGCTAAAAGATAATAAAGCACCTGGTGTGTGACAGAATAACAAAACGAATTTTTCAAAAATGCTCCAACTGTCTTTTTGGAGAAGTTAACATACGTTTCTTCAACCGCTTTTTGACTCCTTCTGACTTCCCTAGTTAAGCTTCAAGGAGTCGATTATCTATCCTATTTTCAAAGAAGGAGACAGCAATGATCCAGCAAACTTCGAGGAATAATATCATTCTGCAATGCAGTGTATAAGCTGTTTACTGGAACCCTTGCTTGACAAGTTGGAGAAATGGATGACACATCACAAAATTCTGCGAGAGTTTCAGGCTGGCTTCAGGAAGTCCTATTCCACCATAGACAACATATTCAATATCATGAGTATTGTTAACAGCATCAAACTCTGTGGTCGGGGGAGGAAAGTATATGCCTTCTTCGTCGACTTCTCGGCTGCGTTCGACAGAATAGATAGAACCAGGCGCTGTTTTATAAGCTCGTAATTACTAGGAGTGTCCTCCAAAGATGCTATTAAATGCTCTTCGAAATCTGTATGACATGTCATCAGCTAGAGTTTGGGGACATCAGGGACTGTCGGCGGAGTTTGAAACACGCACTGGCGTAAAGCAGGAGTTGCCTGATGAGCCCCTTTTGTTATTCTCTCGCTATTTGTCAATGATTATGGAGGATTGGCTGGATGGGGAATTAATGTTGGAGGCATCTGCATAAAGCTGTTAGCTTACGCAGGTGACAAAGTTCTTCTTGCACTGGACAGACTTTATTTGAAAAGATGATAGCAGGCCAGGAGGGTACTGCAAAAATTGGACCCTTCAGGTTAATCTAATAACACATCCAAAATAATGATTTTCAGGAAAGGAGATAGGACAAACAGGCATAATGTTTTGCGGTACAACAATGAACCAATTGAAGTGGTGAACAGCTACAAGTATCTGGGAGTAACCTTGACGTCCAGATTGTCATTAACAGAGCATTTCAGGGAGAGATCATCAGCAGCAAGGTTGTCATTGAATATTTTCAATGGTCTGTTTTCGCAGAAGAACATTCCCTTCAAATCAAAGCTAGGGAGTCTTTGAAGCAATTGCACGATCTACCGTGTGTTGGTGAGCTCAAGTATGGGGAGGAAGATGTTTGAGGAAGTAGAAAAAGTACAACGTCTTTTTCTCAAGAAGGTTTTCAACCTACCTATGTGGGCGCCAAACTACTGTCTCTTACTCGAAACAGGACTGCTACCACTTTTCGTCTATACTCTGAGGCTTCACTTCAAGTACATGAAGAGATGCATCAATCTACCCAATAACAGGTACCCACATATTCTGCTCAAGAAGGCTATTGAGAGGAAGGTGTTTGTGTACAGAGACTGGATGGATATGCAGGCGGCTTATGGAGTCTCAGCAGCAGAATTCCTTGCAGGCA